>OZ026494.1:18895299-19203299 GCA_964019985.1 Aurelia sp. 4 Dawson et al 2005
TAAAAGTTATCCGTGTTTTCTTTCCATTCCCACTGACCTTGGTAAATACGGGTAAATTCAAACACGGACCTCACAGTGCGAGGGGTGCATGACTCCATGACGAAGCGTACGAGATGTTTTCGGATCTAAAAGCCTTCGATTTTGGGACCGGATTTGCGGGTTTTTCCAAATTTTTTGCGGATTTTTCGCATTTTTCGGATTATTTCATCAATCTACCATGACTTTTCCCTCCATCAAAATCCATAGAAATGGCAGTTAGCTTGATCATAAAACTCTCCGGTCACTAGAAAGTAAGGAATTCCAGTACTGGGAAATGCAACAGACACAATCCTTTGATGCTTCTCTGTCAACCTTTTGTATCTGTATTCGTTGCACCGTTCCCTGAAACCAAGCTGAAAACTCTTCAACTTTACGTGCGACTTCTTTTGCTAAGTCCAAATAATCGGATAATTTTAAATACGACAATTTTATACGAATCTCCCTCCCAAGAACTTAAGCTGCCCTCTTTTTTGGGAATGCACAAGTCATCAGCTTTTAAAATATTTCATTGAGCCGAGATCGGTTGTTGCAAAATATTGGTTGGTCCAACAACAACGATTTAGATTCCTTCGAGCTGGGCAACAACTACAACAAAAACGAAATGACGGCAACAACAACAACAAAATGTCTCATCCACATTCATCAGTGGCATTCACGCGTCAAAACCTCCATTTCTGATGATGTATTATATTGATTCCATTCATCCTTCTTCAAAAACTTAGGCCCCGTTCACATTACTCCGTTTTTGTACAAAAACGGAGAGAAGAACCTCCGTTTTTGTGAAAGTGTTCACACTGATATGCACAAAAACGCCACAAAAACGGAGGTTTTCGAAAACGCTGTCAAAAGTGGATATCCACAAAAACGGAGGTTTTTGAAAACGCTCTAGATCAATGTGAACGCATAAAAACGGAGGTTTTTGAAAACGCTCCAATATCCAATAATGAGCTTCACAAACCCGGAGCAATGTGAACGCACAAAAACGGATATCTTTGGCTCCGTATTTGTTATCAGGCAGATAAATGTGAACGCACAAAAACGGAGGTTTTTCTCTCCGTTTTTGTACAAAAAGGGTATCATTTGGTACTATGTCTTATAGAGGCTTGAGTACTATGTCATCAATTGGTTCTATGTCAATTTTAGCGATCGCATTGTGATACCGAAAGCACTTATGGTCCGAGGTATGGAGAATCGTCTCCCGTTGAAATTTTGATGAAGATCGACATAGCCGAGTGTGCAATGCTTTTTTTGGGATGGTAGTCAAAACGGTCAAAAAAGGCCCAAACTTGGCCGCAAAACGCGGAAGTAAACACAACGACGGCACCTGATTGGTCACTTTTAGGAGAAAATGTGATCTGATCAGAGCGCGGCGAAGAACCCCACGGGAGCTTTGGACAAAAGAAAAGATTTGTCCGCTATGCTGTACTTGGTAGGGCAAATATATTTGATGTAATGATGTGTCAAAGACGGAAATGCCTTTCTCTCTATGCTTGGCACAAATTGCAAGGCAATAAAGGGATAAGAAAGAAATAAAAAATAATAATTACATTGAGGAAAATTCCAATTGGATGTCTTCCACATATCGTATTTGAATAGTCTTTCAAGTATTGGTTGAAACCAGCGGCATCCAACTGTTCGATTAAGGCCATACCCTGTTGAAATCATAACAAAACTATTTTACTATATTTAAGTAATGCGAATTAATGTCATGCAAGGTTTGAAAATTTGAAATCTAAAAAGTTTGTGCGTGACTTGGCTGTGGGTTCTAAGAAGTAAATCTTTTTTTTTCATTCTCTAAGAACTGCAACATAGGTTCCAAACCTTATATAGGCTTGAGTAAAATTCGTTGACCCATTTCTTTGAACTGAATGGCTTCAAAGAAACTTTAGCTATTTTGAAATAATTTTACCATTGGACTTTTTTGAAATCTTCAGTATTATTAAGATTGATGTCTTTCTTCTGTGTCTTTCTTCTTGAATGAGAATTTGCAGAAAAATTAAAACCGTCGTAATGTATGAACGTTTTGAGAAATCACAAAGTAGTTCTCACGCAAATCTTGGTTCTTGAATGTCTACAATATATATTAAAGTAAAATTCTGTCATTCTTCTGCCTTACAGTTTAGAAATTTGAAGACGTTGAAGTCTGTAACTTAAAAACATTCTAGACTTTGAAAAGCTTAACGGCAGACTTGTAGAAAAGTAGCAAAAGTTTCTTTCAAGGCATTCAGTTCAAAGATAGGACTAAAAGTTTACATCCACTTTTTTGCACAGATTTAAAATCCTGGAACCTACGTTGAACACTGCCCTTAAAACGAATTCAACATCAACTCTCGCTTCGCTCTGTTGCTTCCCTGCTCTCCAATATTCAAGAATACTATATTTCAGGAATTTTTCTTTTAGCAAGGGGTGAGCATGGAAAAGACGAGGATAAATACTTACCATCTTATCTAATTTTTCTATTGATTGATGTATTTTACCATGTGATTTATCGTAGTATATGTATCTGAACCTTCGACCTAAAATATGAAATAAGGATGAACTTCAAAAAAACGACGGACGAGAGAGGTTTTTGCAGATTTCCATCTTCAACTCTGGTTCATGATTTACCCGCCAATGAAATTACCGGGTGACCCAAAGAAAAACTTCACGAGCTAGGTCATAGCCGAGTTCCTGAAATCAAAAGCTATGTCAATGCTTTGTATAACAGTTTTAGTTAAAAGGAGTAGCTATCTTTTGAGATGCTGCATGGTCATTTCATTTTAAGCAATTATTACCATCCGAAAAAACCAGATTATCAGAAAATGTTGAATTTCGGTTTTCTCATATTGAGAGAAATAATCATCATCATTTCCAGTCAACATCTTGTGAAAACTCAATGTAGCAATGGATTTGAAGTCGTCTGGGGAAATTCTAAGTTATCCTTTCCACAGCCATCAAACGTTTTAACTCTTTTGACTCACCCGGTACCTAGGTAGCAACATTGCCATTTTTCCCTTTGATTTCTCCGACACAATAACGCGATTTATCTTCCCAAATAGATTTTGCACCTCTAGGTGCACTCAGTCAAATCAAAACAAACACATTATGGTCGGCTGAGCGGAAGGTATGAACCAAATGCTTGAGACAGGCAAATTGATTTGTAAATGGCAGAAAGCTGATTATTTTGTTTGGTCAAATCCGCCCTTGCTTGGAGAAAAGCGTTTTGTGTTTGATCAAAGGCTTCCGCTTCTAGGCTATCTTCAAACTTAAAGAATAAAGCTACATTGTCAGTGTGCAGTTGCCAAAAAACTTCATTTCAACTGAAATCAATTTTCAAAGAAATCCACGGCTTTCTGCATCTACCCCAAATTTTTGGTCGTAATTAAGAGGCAGCTACTCCTAAGCCCACGGTAACCTCCTTCTCTCGTACAGCTATGAAAAACTTCAAGTGAATGAAAGGAGTTATGTGGAGCAATCTATGGATAGGCCAAAGAGAACTCCAGCACAAACCACTGGCTCTTTAGCAACGCAATGTTCTTTCCATTTAAGGCTGGCATCACAAATCTATTGACATTCAACAGTGGTTAACATTTCAAAGAAACAGCAACAACACCTTATAACGATACATGCCAAACATAAATTTACAACTGAAACGATCTCGGAATGATCAAGAATTTAGACAAGGCATCTCAAGGACGATTTACATAGGTAGATATTTTCAATCTGCCTTTTTGATGGACAGGTTCTTTGAAATGTTGATCTGAAAAATTCTGCAAAGAGCTGATTTGTTCCATTTTTACCTGGTATACCAAAAAAGTATAAGTGTTTGAACAGTTACTGTGAAGGTGCCTTGCATTCAAAAATGCTTGTTTCGTTTATCGCATAGGTGAGATCTCGACTAGGATTTTGCGACCTTGCATGTCCAAATCGGGATTGTATTCGCAGAGCAATTCACTTTAGCTGGCAAAATTTGTGAGGCAGTCTAAGACAGATGGTCATTGAATTATGCAGTTACTATCAATGCATTATCTGCAAAAAGCTTTTGGGACAGCTCTGCAATACATTGTTTTTTGAAGTTTGTTGACCTATAAGAGTGAAATTTACTCTTCATTAACTCAACAGCCCAATATGAGTGAACAATCACAACAGTAACGAAACTTGGGTGAGAAAGATTCTTTGGTATTAGAACACTGCCGTATCGTTCCCTCCTTACAACAATACAAGTCTCTTCTGCTTTGTCTCTCTCCTTCGCAGAGGTCATCATTTTGTATTTTGACCCGGACGAGACTTGGGCCAGTCCAGTCTACCATTAGCAACTGCAGCTTCCTGTGATGAACGGTTACTGAATTATCCATTTCTAATAAGTTTAAAACCAATGTTCTTGTATACGATTCTTAAGGTCATTTGATGAATTCTATTCATCTTGCTGTTCAAATTTCTATAGTGAAACATCCAAACCAGCGGTGCAATTCCGTATAATGTTGGGGAAAGTACCGAGGAAAGAATATAAATATAGATAAGGCTACACAAGTGCTTACCCCAATGACAGAAGTCAGACGATATAACAAATAGGTTTTCTGGATCCATAAGATATTTGTAAAATATTTCTCCGTATGCTGCTTCCCTCTCCTTTCTGGTGCTACCCACCAAGACAGGTACGACTGTGAATGAATCTTTGCGGCTGCAATAAGTCAGAGTAAGAATTGATTAGATGCCAAGTAGAAGACAAAGCTTTTCACATGCTTGACATTAGTCACGCGGAGGTATTGGAATCAATCAATTTGGTTCAAAACCAAAAAGAATGAAGTATTTGTTTGCTTTTTATCCATTATTTCTGGGAATTAAAGGGGGCTCTGTTCCGGGCAACTTCGCGGCCATGATTTTTTGGTTTACTGGTTGAGAGAATTTCCTTTGTCTGTATTCGCTAATCGCTTTGAATTGAACCACAGCAACCGATGCTATTGTATCATAAAATCTGCCCTTGTTGGATACTGTAGCGAGGTTAGATTTACAAAAATACTAAAAATCAACACAAAGAAGACTAGCCTACGCGTAGACCAATTATTCCAAAAGAAGAAAGGGTCTACGAAACAAGGGGCAAAGGCTTGCTACGGCCGCCCAATCAATTATTCTAATCCTCCTTTCAAATTACTTGTGAAGCGCGTCTAAACAAAGGCTGCATAAATTAAGTTTCTAGAAATCCAGAAACCTCGTAGCAAGCTTTTGCTCTGTGTTTCGTAGACCCTTTCTTCTTTTGGAATAATGGGTCTACGCGTAGGCTAAAAGAAGACACCCCAGATGAAGAATCTTTGTGTTATCGTTCTAGAAAACAGAATGCTAGCATTTGTACCTGCCAAAAGGTAATACTGCGGCTTAATTGAGCTGCCATGGTTTTAATCCGCAAATAGTTTTGTATCGTATTATATTCATAGAATCAGAAGGTCGTAAGCATAGACGTAGGAACAGGGGGGCACTGGGGAGCACGTGCCTTCCCCAAGATTTTGCAATAAACAAAGAAATGCCCTGTTTATTTTTGGAAATTGCCCCCTTTTTCTTAAGAAAGAAGTGTCCTCGAAGTGTCGTGCCCCTCCAAGTTTGAGATGCTTCCTACGTCCCTAGTCGTAAGACAGAAGGTACAAGGAGCAAGGGTCATTATCGATCAACCAATTGGCGTCTAGTTTCGGGAATGACTGCATCAGAAAGTATCTAAAAGAAGGCGCCTCTTTTGAGAAGAACTCGTTTATTGGCTGAATATCAGGGACGTAAAGTCACCAGCCGAGCCCAGATATGTACTTGCTATGCACTAGGCCTTAGTCAATCGCCATTATGTTGAGACATTGAGATCGGTTTAATATGAATCGAATAAACATAAAGACGTCAAGACGGTGTTGTTGTTGCTTTGAAGACTTTGAAGACTGAACCGTCAATGATGTATCACTGCCATTTACGAGACCAAATGTACCCAGGTGTTACAATATGACCTGACATTTTGTAGAAATCACTGAATAAGCCCAGAGCGAGGTGAAATTTATGTGCATGTTGGTTTAAGTGACGAGATGACTTGCCACTTTTACGTACATTTCGCAATAAAAGAATTACCATTTCACTTTAGCCATATCTACAAGACAAGGGCAGATTTTGTAACACAATAGCTCTTTGCCTTTCATTTATTTATTCTCATTTTTTTCTAAGTGAGCCTGGTTTCAGGCTAATTCGAGGTGATTAGCGAATGCAGACAAAAAATTTATCTCAACTAGTAACTCAAAACACACATTGTCGGAACAGTCGCCCTGAAACCAGTACGTCAAACTCTCGCCTGGTGCGGGTGAAGGGTGGTCAAGACAAGTTATGTGCTTACAACGAAAGAAGGGTAAGTCTAAAGTTATGTGTGACGACGGATTTTGTTTACAGGATTCAGAATCTGAGCAGAAGGCATTGCAATTCTTGCATATTTAGCACTCAAATCAAATAAACAAAATCCGCAACACAGAATTTTAGATTCATAAGACAGAACTTCTCTTAAAAATCTCCCTTCGCCTGCATCAAGCCAGAGTTTGCCATACTAGCTTCAGGGCAACCTCACGGCTATGTTTGCTTTGAATTACTGGTTGAGAGGATTTTTTGTCTCCATTCGCTATTTGCTTGAACTGAGGTGTGAACCAAAAGCAAGTGATACTACTGTATTACAAATCTGCCCCTACTTAACTACATAGCCGAAGCCCTCAATCAACACTCTGTTACAGTAGGTCCAAAATTAGCCGAAAAACTGGAACCAAAGAATGGTGAGGACCCTCTTTTCAAATCTTTTTTATATCCAATACAATATACAATACAATCTACCCTACTTTACAAGATTACTATACATACTATACAGCTATACAATACTACCAGAATGATACCCGAGGAGCAACACACTACGACTACCCCGGGGCCACTTGGACATAGAGGTTAAAACTAGTGTCTGTCTCAAACCACATATGAAGGGTCCGCGATCGAAACAATTTATGTGCCTGGATGGACAGTTTAGACAAAATCACAAATATTACGTGGCATCCAATTTGAGACAGACATTGAATATACGAGTAAAAGAATAAACAAAATAAAGAAAAATAATAAAAAAGAACCCAGAGAAGAAGAACACGTTTACTTAAATGGGACAAGGTGGTTATGGTTGTGTGGCATAAAAAGGAGTGCGAAATTTTCTAATTAAATCAACCAGATTTGTGAATGAATTGTAGAGTTAGAGTCTTATCAAAATCAACGCCCAAACTAAAAAACTTAAGTTTAAATTGATAGAAAATATTCATGTATTAAACGCAAATTCCAAGTTAAAGAAAGAAAAAGCATCGTGACCAGATGAGGTCTCCACAAGACTAGCAAAGGACTCAGGGGATTTTATCTGGAAACTGATGACAATGATACACAACTCATCCTTGAAAACTGGTGTTTTCCCGGGCGGACATTTGAAAATTAGCGAATGACATTCCCATTTTGAACACCGGTCCAAAAAAATGACGCAAACAATTACAGGCCGCTCTCCGTGATAGCTATCGTTTCAAGGATATTAGAAAAGATTGTGCATGACCAGAAGTTTGAATTTCTTCAGCCTATATTCAAACAGAACCAGGCTACTCTTCGTAAACTGTATTCCACAATAAAATCCTTGATAACAGTACTGACTCCCGGTACTCCACCATGGATAGAAGAGAATTGAACCTGGCCATTTTTCTCGACCTGAAAAAAGGATCTGATACAGTCGACCACACCATCTTGTTAGTAAAATTAGAGAAATGCGGCATAAGAGGGACAAGAGGCGACAGGCTTACTTCATATTTGCGAAGTAGGAAACAGCTTTGTACAGTGGATGGACACAGTTCATCGGCTAACATGGTAACTTGCGGAATATCCTAGGGCTCCTGCCTCGGCCCACTCTTATTCACAATCTATCTGAATGATTTTGAAACATGCTTAGAATTATCGAAAGCCAGCATGTATACAGATGACACACATGTTACCATAACATCCAACAACTTTGACAATCTACATGAGAATGCTCAAAGAGAACTTCTCAATATTTCAGAATGGATGAGAATGAATAAGCTGGCTGCCAATCTTAAAAAACTGAATACATGTTCATTGGCCAGCCCCATAAAGTTAACAAAATGGATGTCTCCGAACCGCTAATGCTAAACAACTCAGAAATAAAGCGAGCAAAGAAGACAAAATGATTCGGGGTCGTCGTAGATGAAGGGTTGAACTGGGAACAACAATTCAAAGTTGTTAAAGGGAAACTTCGTGGAGGTATCTCATCTCTTTATTAAGTTGAAAAGCCTTGTGCTACAAAAAACTCGATAAAGCATATTGAGCCCTTATTGGAAGTCATTTGAGGTATGCAAATCCTATTTTGGGCAGTATTCCTAGTTCCAAAATAGAGATCTTACAAAGTCTGCAGGACCGAGCCCGAACCAAAATTGAGAGGGCTAGAATCAAAGACGATTGGTCATATAACTGGCTCAATGTCGAACATTTAATTAAATTCGATCGATTAGCCATGACCTACAAGATTATGAACAAGATGTGCCCAGAGAGCTTTTGGAATAAATTCCCCCAGATATCCTTGCATTCAAACTACATTACGAGAAACTGCAATGACAGCCAGATTCCAAGATATTGCTTTGTATATGTGAAAAACCCTTTCATTTTTCAGCTCTTATCGCATCGAACAGCATCCCTCTCAGTATTAGGGAGCTGCCAACCCTCCCGCAGTTTAAAATAAATTTAAAAACTCATCTAAAGAGCTGAATTAACGTGAAACATGACTCCCTGGAGGAGCAGTAAATAGGCTCTATCGGTTCTCACATTGTTTCATAGACTGTAATTTTAATTTGGATAATCTTTTACTCTGAAGGGATTTTGTGTCATAAATAATTTACTATGAATAAATACAAATAAATCTACAATCCTTAAAACGTCAAAATATACTCAAGCCTTTCGGCTATCACACAAACTTTGATTCATTCCAATATCGAACGTACTCTCCGCATGACAAATCTTAAGACAAGTCACCTTCATTTTGGGCAACGTATTATGGTTCATAGTTACCGTAAAATAACAACTCTTTACGGATTTTTAAGGGAGTAAAAACCAAAATACCTTGCGCGGAGTCAGCGACTTGCTCAACACAGCTTCCAGAATAACTGACAGTACAATATTCACAAAAAGAAAGACAAACGATCGCAAAGGCCTCTGGTCTTAATACTCCCTTTAACAGGCTGCAATGTTTACTAAAAAGGACAATTAAAGTAATACCTTTCCATAACTTTGGCAATATATGGTAATTGCATTTCAATACTATGTTCATCTTCATCAGTCTTGCTGCTCATTAGTTCAAATTGTCCAGTTTCAAGCAGCTTCTGATTTACTAACAGAGAGAATATTGAAATAATGAAAAGTTAAAGCACATTTTTCAAATACTAAAGGATAAAGATTCAGCAGATACGCTCTTTCATTTGATCTGCACTACTTGCTAAGTTGACAGGCATCATCTAGTACTGTGCCAATAGTTTCTTTATATGTCTACACGTATTTTGTTATAAGAAACTACGACTTTGGGCTAGCACTGAACGTTTCTCAAAGAATTATCAGACTTGCAGTACTCGGAGTTTCTTACGAATTTCTTAAATGTTCGATAACAGCCTTCATGTTTACCTCCCCCCCCCCCCCGGTGAGCATTTCAAAACAATGTTTTTTTGAAGCCTTTCCAGTGTTCAGACGTTACTCAAGTACTTAGAAATTAGACATTACCTACACATTACATTATTAGACAAGTACTTGAACATTACTCAAGTATTTTCTCAGTAATATGAGACTAGAAACTAGAAACTTTGGGCCAGCACTGAACGTTTCTCAAAGAATTATCAGACTTGCAGTACTCGGAGTTTCTTACGAATTTCTTAAATGTTCGATAACAGCCTTCATGTTTACCTCCCCCCCCCCGGTGAGCATTTCAAAACAATGTTTTTTGAAGCCTTTCCAGTGTTCAGACGTTAGGCTGGATTTATACGTCGCATAATAGTTGTGTCGAATTAAATTGCTGGTCAAAACAATGACTAAGTATGAATTAAATGCGACTATTATGCGACGTATAAAGCCAATTTTGTATTCCATTCGACTCAGAGTCGAATATGCGACTCATCCAGTCGAATATGCGACCATTATGCGACTTGGCTTTAGACGTCGCATTAAATTCAATTTGAGTCGACTTAAATGCAAATGTTTGCTGTGTGTTTTGTGTTTGGTATTGTTCTTTGCACGTTTCCATTGTTTTAGTCGAAGATGAAAGATTGTGCGCCAATATTTATCATAAAGAGAGGTAAGGATGGCTGCGTATCAAACAGTGGTGGTGAGTAAAGCTCTGGAATTTATTACAGCAATAGTTTAGACAGGTCTGGTAGATGAATTTGATGAAAGAAGTGCAGGTACAATTAGCATGGTTGAGATGGCGAAGAGAGTGCAAACAGCGAGGAGACTAACTTGGCAGTGGATCCAGACGAAGAAATCTTAAGAAGAAGTTAGTGACACGAAATGCTGCTGTAAAATTTGAACCACATGTTTTCTCGTAGCCATCTTGGGATGTTGCTTTTATTTCCTGCGACTAGAGTTTCAATGTTCGACTGAAAAATGAATTAAATGCGACGTCTAAAGTCAAGTCGCATAATGGTCGCATTTAATCACACTTTTAGTCGACTCAAATTGAATTTTATTCGACGCGACTATTATGCGACGTATAAATCCAGCCTTACTCAAGTACTTAGAAATTAGACATTACCTACACATTACATTATTAGACAAGTACTTGAACATTACTCAAGTATCTTCTCAGCAATATGAGACTAGAAGCAAGTGAAGATATATTGAAACTAAGTTAAGGATTCTCTTCGTTAAAATAAGTAGCTTCCGAAGTCATATTTTCCTAGTACTGGGATTTCTTAATTTTTTGGTGATCTGAGAGTTGAGTTTCTTATAAGCAGTTGCTTATGAAGGATAACAGTACTGGCTAGCATTGACATGGTATCAAAGTCCTGAAAAATGAGGCAATACAAGAATCCAACAACTCCAGTGGTAAATCGCAAATTTTTCCGAAGGTTTCCCGTAACCTCATGTAACACGATTTAGATTAACTGTTCGATTTAGATCAGGTGTATATAGGTAAATATGTTGCTACATGTTGCTATCAGACTAAGTTGAGAAACAAACGAAAAACAAACAAACAAAGAAGGTCGCATTTGTATCGTGACAGCAACTAGTTTAGGTTTAACGAGATTTGTGATAAAGTTAAGCAACGTAAAAACACGAGAATACGCTTACAGTGATTTGAGAAAGCAAGAGCAGATTTTGTGAAACTGGGGATTTAGGTTTAGTCAACTGATCTGTTTAGGCCAAAACGTTAAAGCTTTGGTTTGGAGGTAGATGCAAGTTCAAGCTTACAAAACTACTATTTCTGCTCTTCAAAGCACCAGTTCCAACAAACGAGGTATCTACGTTTAAGTAAATCGAGGAACATGTTAAAGGTCAAGATGATTTGTCACGCAATCGTGGTGAAGGACGCCGGCAGGCTTTACCAACGTAAGTAGAATTATATCCCACGCAAGAAAGCTTACGAACAACACACGACTGAGGTTCCATTGATATGATCATTCACCGCAAACATGCTCATACCATTGAACGATATACTTTCCAATCTAATGCCCAGTCGTTAAAGCAATGTCCAAGTATAGCAGACCCATAGCAACAACTTCACGAGTTTGTTTTCAATTTGTTTTGAGTGGGCTTGTCAGGATTTCTAGCTACTGAAAGCTAATTTAGGCCCACTGTGCATGCCACATCCAGGCATGGGAACCCTATTTTAATGTCCCTTCCGAAAGACGACGAGGTGAGTTGTGAGGTCAGGCCTCCGAGGTCACCCATCCGGAGTTGACGAAGACGGTATAAGCCACTCGGCCACTCACTCCGCAAAATCATAACCAACTTGATGAAGTCAAAAGTCATTGACAAATGCTATCCGTCGACGACTAGTGACAAGGTCTGGCTATCGCTTGGGATGCTGTATGGTCACTTTTAAGCAACGCTTAGCATCTAAAAAACCACAGTCAAAGAAAATTTCAAATCCTGGATTCCTCATTTAGAGTGAAATAATAGTTCTCATTATACAGAATAGGCATAAGTGATATGACACCGAGTGTGTAGTAATTTGAAATTTATATTAGTAGCCAGCCACCTTAATTTATTTTTTTGTGTCTTGAACTTATTTTTACTTGGTATACAACCACTTTTCAATGTTTCGTAATTTTGAAATTTTCGGTAGTGAACCACCTTAAGAGCAGATCCACCTTAATCGTTAAGCTCCAACGGCTTTATGATTAAGGTGGATATGCACTGAATGTGGCTCACAACAGAAAATTTCAAAATTACGAAATAGTGAAAGGCGGTTGTATACCAAGTAAAAATAAGTTCAAGACACAGAAAATAAGCTAAGGTGGCTCGCTACTAATACGAATTTCAAACTGCTACACACTGGGTGTCCTATCGCTGATAGTAAATGCCTTGTGAAAACTGAAAGAAGAGATGGACTTCAGTAATAGATTGAAATCTGTCGTTTGCAAAATGATTGACGTTTGTTCCTTATTCAACTTTCGTGCTCCACTGCAAATTTTGGAACTTGGGAGCTTGGCTTTTGTCGCAGCTTTCATAACACGAGGGGGAAAGGAGTGCATTGTTCGAGAAATGAACGAACTACCACATTTTTAAAACTCGTTTTTTTGCGGGTAGTCGTAACTTAAACTGACCAAACAACAACCCAAAGATAGCTGGCCCTTCAGCCATCTGCTGATACCTTGCTTGCATTCATAAAATTTACCGAGGGTCAAACCACTCCGAAAGTCTCGTACACTTTTGTAAGAAAATCTAAAAAATATACCTAAAAATCCAAAAAACCTTACAAAATCTTCAAAATCTAAAAAATCTTCACAAAAGTTCAGAAATCCCAAAGAAAATCGAGAAGAATCTTTGAGCATCTAAAAAAAATTCCAGAATCTCTGCCAAAAAATTATACAAAATTCTCAAAAAAATCTTTCTACAATTCTTTGGGAATCTTAGATATCCGTCAAGTCCTCAAAATTTTTGCAGATGTCGCAAGTCTTTGAAAAGCTCGAACATTTTGTAAATCTTAAAAATCTGCGAACCTAAAAAAGTCTTAGAAATCTCAAAAGATCTTTGAAAAATCTCAAAATAATTGACAAATCTAAGAGATTCCAAAATCCCAAAATCTCTAAAACATTTTTGGACTGATTGGTCCTTCGAAATTTACTTTCATGATATTATGAGCGATCTATGTCGTGCGGTTTTTTGGGTCACATTTAGCACAAAAAATTTTAAAAGATACCTTCTACGTCAATTTTCAGGTTATAGAGTGGTGTTTCATATGTGACTGCAGCTGTTAACGCACAACCAGGCAGCCCGTAGTGGTGTGAAGGACCAAGGATAAAAACTCTCTTTCTGCAAATGAAAAGGAAACGATTAAGAAAATGAAAATAAATTGTTTAGAGACAACAGAAACGGAAGTGGAGAGAGTTATTTGGTCTGGTAAACTGCGACAACGGCCCCTGTGTGAAGGTGAACTTGTGCTCCATAGGGATGTTAGTTAAAGTGAGCGAATAGAGCCGAGATGATCCATAAAAAGGAACGAATTTAGACAAAACAGCCTTGAATTTAAAGGAGTAACGGCCTCAGCAATTAGGCAAAAAGAACAAGCACATTTTTGGCTTTCAAGAGCAAATTATGAAAATCAGTCCTTACATGGCACCACTTTGGCAGCATGTATCAGTTTCCGTTAAAAATTTTAGTTTACTTTTTCATGAAAGTATTTTGAATGGTCTGTTTATTTACTTACTTATTCATTTAGTAACTACTTTAATTAGGTTTTTAACAGGGCAGTTGTAAATCAATTTTGTTATTATACCCTATGTAAAGAATTTATAACGAATGAAATTAATGAGTGAACTTGGGAAAAGGTAGACAAGGATTCAAACTTGTAGTGAAATCCGTTTTGCGAGGATTTACTTGGTTCAATGAAAGATATCATTGGAAAATGCACCAAGCAAACCACTCTCCCTATTCTCTGAAATTTAATTTGAGAAATGTTCCATTGAAGCATATGTTCCGAACCATTTAATTGGCACAAAAAGATAGATGTAAAATTCAATGACCTAATGGGTGTCCATAAAATGTAAACCCATTTCAAAAATCATAAAAATTTGATTACACGACCGATCTTCGCATTCCTTTTTCTGTCACGTAGATCAAGGACCAAGTTATTTTTCCAGAAAATAGCTGATCTTGTCACTTCGTTCAAAACTTAGACTGCGTTCACACAATGCCGGCACATTTTGAAAACGGTGAAAAATGCGACGACTGCAAAATTTGGGCTAGCGTTCACACGATACCGCAACGACTTGAAAACGGTAGGAAGCTAGACGGCAAAAACTCGTTGCAAGACTTTGATGCTAAAGAAATGTACCTTCACCCTAAGAATCGATCAGTCTCGTTCCAAAAGTGTCCAAAGATGTTCTGTTTTCATCATATTCAGGTGTTTACACGATGCTGTTTCCAAAATGTGTCGGTTAGAGTTCCGTTTTCAAAATCTACCGTTTTCAAACTCTGCCGGCAAAAAATGTGCCATTTTCGTGTGAACGGGAGGCCTATCCGTCACATTTTTCACCGTTTTCAAACTCTGCCGGCAAAAAATGTGCCGTTTTCGTGTGAACGGGAGGCCTATCCGTCACATTTTTCACCGTTTTCAAAATCTACCGTTTTCAAACTCTGCTGGCAAAAAAGTGCCGTTTTCGTGTGAACGGGAGGCCTATCCGTCACATTTCACCGTTTTCAAAATGTACCGGTATCGTGTGAACGCCGTCTTAGTAAACTTAGCTCTTTATACGGCTTATTTGCTTAGAATCATTATGCAAGAAAGCGCTGATAATTGCCCGACCAACTTCTTTGTGCCATATAAAACTTCTAGTTTGGTGATAAATGACAGAAAGAAATGCGTATCTATCATTGGAGAGTTCAAAGATCATAAAAAGAATCTAAAAGTTGGACTCTTAGGTAAGATTGAGTATTTCGCTTGAAAGAATGGCTCAAAGTAAGGCTCTTCAATATGGAATTTTGCTACCTTGCTGTATTAAAAGCAAACATTTTATCATCTATAAATATTTTGGGTTCTTGACAAAATAAGTCATAGAGAAAATTTCATCAAAGGTTTAATAATTGATATTTAATGATTTTTTAAAGAGAAGGACATCTTTGGGACACCCGGTATCATTTTAAAACTATTGGCTTGAAAGAAACCTTTGC
Source organism: Aurelia sp. 4 Dawson et al 2005 (assembly GCA_964019985.1). Classification (NCBI taxonomy): domain Eukaryota; kingdom Metazoa; phylum Cnidaria; class Scyphozoa; order Semaeostomeae; family Ulmaridae; genus Aurelia; species Aurelia sp. 4 Dawson et al 2005. The sequence goes on from OZ026494.1 coordinate 18,910,729, forward strand.
TACTTTGCTGTACCATGAGCGATAGGACACCCAGTGTGTAGCAGTTTAAATTCATATCAGTAGCGAGCCACCTTAACTTATTGCTTTTTTTGTGTCTTGAACTTTTTTTACTTCGTACACAACCACCTTTCAATGTTTCGTAATTTTGAAATTTTTCAGTAATGAGCCACCTTAAGTGAAGATCCATCTTAACTCGTAAAGCCCTGAGCTTTCGAGTCCGGAAAAATTTTTGGGACCACGCCCTTAAGAACTTTGGGAAACGCCTATTTTAAATATAGAAATGATCCCATTTGAATATAGGGATACGCCCAATTTGGATAAATAATGACAGATGAAATCATGTCAGTATACGACAAACCTTAATACAGGGTTTTGAATTGTATTACAACGAGAATCACAGCTTGTAAAACTCTAAATGGGTCATGTAATAATGTTAAATATATATTCGATCTTGAACACAAATGGACTAAACGCAGAGAACTGAACCATATCCTCACATGCTTCTTCTGAACGTTACTGAAACTCGCTATGGCAAATAGAATTCTCGCCTAAAAACATCAATTGTTGCGGTGTTTTCTTCTTGATTTCGAGTAGCAATGCCGTGTGTGAAAGCTGCATCAATAATAATAAATCGGAAAAGACATGAACTGGAGCAGGTGAAAAAAAATGACAAAGACAGAAAAAGATTTCAGAACAATGAGTTCATATCTTTTTCGATCAAATCGAACTGTGGCAGTAGTTGATTGAGAAAGCGAGATTAAAAGCCGAAGCCTACTCCTACCCTATGATTTTTATGAGGTTTTGGACGAATCTAAATTACCATATTTTCAAAAAAGAATTCAGTTGAATGAATGGGGAAATAAAATGTTACAAATTCAATCTTAAAGTTTTGCAAAGACACGACGCCTATGCCTCCGCGAACAAAATGACTCTTGCATTTTGAATTTTTTTTCTACATCAACCTAAAATTTTACAATAACAGAACATAGTTACAAGACGATGCCACAAGGCGAATGAGAATACATTGCAACCCTGTGGCTTTAACAATAAACATAAAACATTTACACGAAGAATAATGAACGAACAGTACATTACAGCATAAACTACAAACTACGAAAAGAAATAAAATGATACAAAGGTGGGAGGAGGAGAGGAAATTTCATTGAAATGATTTACGAGAATCTTTTTGATGATTCGATGAACTCTAGTGTTGCTTGAATGATCGCTTTATTTGATTCAATAGGTAACCTTTCATCACCATACAAGATTATCGAAACCAATTCCTCATTGGAAAGGTTCAACAAACCGTATGAAAGCAAAATTGCTTGTAGGCGGCTGAGGAGACTACTTCTCTGCAGATGGTAAGAGTGGCAATGCAGCAAGAAATGTTCCGTGTCCGCAACGCCATCGTTTATAGGACACATCAGGTTTAATGTGTCATCGAAATTGTGCCTGAACTTGTGAAAATTAAGTGCACTTAACCCAACTCGAAGCTGTGTGAGAGCGGCTAGTCCTTTAGGGTCATGAGTACCAAAGACTTGTTTTGGAGTGGGACGGATAATCTTATTTAATTTTTCCTTGAAGATACCTAATGAGGGTGCGATTCTCGGTGAGGGTGAGGGTGTGTCGCTCGGGGGAGCTTTCTGGGTTGGTCCGGGGTCCTGTGGTGGCTGTGGCTTCTACGGGGTCCGGGCTTCGCTCATTGGGCTCTTTTGGGCGGTGTCTGGTCTGCGCTGCTCGGCGGTGGGGTGGCGGCTCTGTGGTCTGGGGCATCTTTGGTTTCCAGGGCTTTCCCTTAGGGAGTTCGTTGAAGACCGAACAATCAGCGACCTATTGCTCTCTTGTGTTTAGAGTGGGTTTAGGAGAGCTCTTTGTGAGCCATGGCATCACCCATTGGCAACCGAGATTTCAACCATCTTAGCACAGGCTTTGCCGGTGCAGTTTTTCTTTCCAATAAATTCAACCACCGGGTTAGCGCATACTAGCGCTTGTCAAGGCGGGAGACGGGGTGATGTCATGGTGCACAGAGTGCTTAAACTCCTTTGTTTTGCTTTGCTTTTTTTTGTTTGTTTTTTTTTCTTTTTCGATTGTTGTTAAAGAGTTTGTTAAGTGCTGTTCATAGCCAGAACCAGATGACGACATGTCTATTTCTGCTATGAACGGCAAAGAATATTGTATTGTATTTTTTAGTTTTTTTAATTGACATTGATATAAAAAAAAGGGTGCGATTCGTGTTTCTGGATCATTATTCTCCCATTCTGCCAGACAATTAGGATAGAACGTTAACTCATATTTGTCAGTTCTTGCATATATTTGCCCAGTCGCTGGTCTCGTTCGAAAAGAACAAGGAAGTTCATGAAGAAGAGGAATAGGGTCTCCAGTAAAGGCATGTGTAATATTATTGACAATCTTATAGAAAAGGACAAGACGTCTGCTCCATCGCCGAAGATCTAAGGTCTCCCAACCAAGCTCTTCGAGAAGTTTCTTTCGAGAAGTACCTTTCCGTGCACCTGTTATTGCTCGAGCGGCAGAGTATTGCACAGAATCTAGTTTTTCCATGAAATTATTCAGTGTATGGCTGTTAGTGAAGTCACACTTTTTAGATGGAATATGGTATATAACATCACCATATCAAGATGTGGGCGAACATATAACTTATACAGTTCATTAAGCGTTTCCCGAGGCAGGTATCTGGACATAAAGCGTAACATCCCAACACCTTGTCTGGTTTTAGAAGTAATTGATTGAATATGACTAGACAATGTCAGTTTAGAGTCTAATATGATGCCAAGATGTGAATGCTCGTTAACTCGTACGACTTGCGTGTCATTGAAAGAGATAGGGGATGATTTACTGTGGTGCGTTTCCTGGAGAATATGACCTCGACAGCTTGCTTCATGGGGTCAGGATTAAAAGACATTCTCCACTTGTACGCCAACTCTTGTATGATCCTTAAATCGTGATTCATATCCAAGGCAGCTTGCTCAGTATCACAAACAACGGTGAAGAGTGATGTATCGTCAGCAAATAGCTTCACTTTACACTTAATGTTATCTGCCAGATCATTTATATAAATCAGAAAGAATATAGGTCCTAACATAGTTCAATATTTTGAAATTTTGATCTGAAACAAACTTGGTGAGTACATACAAAAACTTCATACCAAAAATCCGTAAATTTCCTAATTGAAATGTAACCAATGAACAAACTACATCTAACTAAACTACAAAGTACCCTGGGTACTAAAGACTACATGGCCGCCCACTCTACACGATAACAAATCAAAAATTTTAAAACCAAGCACCCAGTGGCTTTGCGAAGAACAGGAAGTTTACAGCAGCAAGTATGGATGGTTATGTGCCATTCATGCTTTGGGGGATCAAAACCCTCTAGATATTGGTTTTGCTTGGCTGCAGCCGCTATCGGACCTGTCATATTGCTAGAATTAGTAATTTCACACGAATACTGAGATAAACTGTAGCGCCAATCCACATGACGAGAAGCGAAAAAGTTATACTGAGCAGTCACTGACTGATGCACAACCAAGTAAAAGCAAATTACGTAGGTTTTCGCATTTCGAATTCTCTCTCAGTTTAGCCAATTTCATGCTTCCTTACAATCCAAGAAGGTCAAAAACAAAATTGAAATAAGCTCTGATTGAAAAAAGCTCCATCACCGAATCGAGCCCAGGATCTTCATGTCAGAAGACTCTCCAGGATCCACTGCGCCATTCACTCTTTGCCCGAGGGAAACATTTATTACATAACTTATTACCCTATGGCCACGGCAAAATGCAGGCCCTTCATTTTTCACAAAGTAAAAATATGAGTCAAAGGCCAAATTATCGTTGGCCTAGCATGAAGCCATCGTAGACGAAGCCACCTGTTTCTTTTCGAGACTGTTGCTAGACGTGCTCGAAGCTAGTTTCTGACGTAATAAGCGAGCATTACCATTTAATAATGCCTTATCGTTACACCACATTCGAACGTTTTCAGCCAATCAGCTTGCATAACAGAGTTGCTGCCCTGACCATAAGGTAATAATGGATTATAAAAAGGATTCCATGAAGATTCAAATGAAAAACTAAAACACTAGAAATGACTAACACCCTGTAAATTAGGCACTGAAAAAAGATTTCTTCATCCAAGTGCTTACTGTACATTGTACATCCACTAAAAAAGGAGAATTCACGTAAATTTTGTCAAGAGAGAGAAAAATCAATAAAGATGACAATATGCCTAATGAAGATAAGAATTAGATCTAAGATGGATTTAAACTAGCAAAATCAAATTCCATGGACTGTTGCGCAGTACTTACTGAGTTTACTTTGTCAAAATGTCTGCAACTGTGGTAAGTAAACAGCAATTTTTGCAGGCAATAGCTTCATGCAAGATTCCCTTAAAGTCCTGAAATCACGAACCTCTAAAATAGTGACAAATTGGTTGGAATATCACTTTTGAATTAAGTTAATTGACTGCGCATGGAATGCTACCTTTGCTAAGCCCTTATGTGGGAATAAGATCTTATTTCCACAATGTGCATGCGCTTATGTCTGTGTTGGCCGTAATGAAATCATTTGCCATACACGTCTTCAAATTGTTAAGTTTACTTTGTCAAAGTGTCTGCACCTGTGGTAAATAAACGGCAATTTTTGCAGGCAATGGCTTCATGCAAGATTCCCTTAAAGTCCTGAAATCATGAACCTCTAAAATAGTGACAAATTGGTTGGAATATTACTTTTGAATTAAGTTAATTCTCTGCGTATGGAATGCTGCCTTTGCTAAGCTCTTATCATGGGCGATAGGACACCCAGTGTGTAGCAGTTTAAATTTATATCAGTAGCGAATCACCTTAACTTATTGTTTTTTGTCTTGAACTTGTTTTTGCTTCGTACACAACCACCTTTTATTATTTCGTAATTTTGAAATTTTCAGTAGTGAGAGCTTTACAAGTTAAGGTGGATCTTCACTTTAGGCGGCTCACTACTGAAAATTTCAAAATTATGAAACATTGAAAGGTGGTTGTGTACGAAGTAAAAACAAGTTCAAGACACATAAAAAACAATAAGTTAAGGTGGCTCGCTACTGATATAGATTTAAACTGCTACACACTGGGTGTCCTATCGCTCATGCTCTTATGAGGGAATATCATCTTATTTCCACAATGTGCATACGCTTATGTCTGTGATGGCCGTAATGATATCATTTGCCATACACGTCTTCAAATTGTTAAGAACAGACATACAAATTAACAGCCACACAAACAAACAAACAGACAGACAGATACACAAACGAACAGAGGCTGTTGGAAAAGCTATCGCACAAGAATACAGAGTCCAGAAACGTTCCTCCGAATGCCAATTTCATTAGCTAAAACTTTCTCATTTTATCAAGTAAAAAAACTAGATCTGTCGATCTTCTAGGCTTTCTGTAATGCTATAATGTAACAGTCACTGTTGCAAAAATAATGTAAAATTTTCTCAGTTTTCTGGTGAAAATTGCTGAAAACTTCCTCGAATATGGTATTGATAAGCAAAATCGTCCGCCGACCCAAAGCCGTGGAGCACTGAATTTTTCTGGTAATTGCAAAAATATCTTGCTGCTACGCAGCGAAGCTATTTGTTAGAATATTCTGCCAATGCAGCAACTCACACTTTTCTTGGGTCTATCTGCTTGTATGCATGAGCTGCACATGATCCACAATATGCATAACCAGCATGGCTACAATATGAAATATAAACATCAGCCTCGATCGACATTTAGTAGCATTAACAATTAATTCTTTAGAAAAGCAATAAGCAGTATCGCATATGATCTAACATACTTGAATCTAGTAATTCTTAGCCATTACGGGATATAAGCGTGTTGCACATTGCTTTGGGAAAGGAAATTTGTAATTTGATCCAAGGTATATAGGACCTTCTTCGTGCATAACAAAGCAAAGGAATTTTTCCTAAATTCTTATACTTACTTAAGGTTCAGTATACGAAACATCACAACAAATATTTCAGCCTTCTCCACGCATAGCAAATCTTCCAGTAACATAAAGGCATACCAAAAGAACTGTTCTAAATGTGACTGAACACTAGAAAGTATTGATACATACAACGACTTGGCTCTATAGTAAGAAATCTCTTTCCTAAGATCTTAAAAATCAATTTCAGACACCAGTATCTCGCCAATCCGCTGAATATCGACGGAGTTACCAGCTTTAAAGTTCAAGCTTGCATGAAAGCTGAAACTTTATATTCTCAATATAATTTGCTGTGAAGGTAGCATTGGGCCATTGGTGGTTTTTTCTGTTTATCTAATGCAAACCATGTGGAATTTTCATGAATTAAAGCTTATGAATACTTAGAGAAATTCTGTTGAACAATGAGAATGACTCAGTCTCTAATCAATAATTTTTTCATCTAACACTCTTTTTGGATACTTGCATTCTTAGGTCAATGTTGACATTGCTTACAAGTATCAAATTACTTTAATCCACAACAGGTATGACATTGGACAACCTTCTCTTACCTAGATTTTGGGACGGATTCTCTGAAACAAATCATTGAGGTGTCTCTGGTTTCAGCCTTTATACAAAGGTGATCTTTACCCTTAATAGGTCATAACTCCATGAATTTTCAGCGGAACCGGATGTCCGAAATTGATTTAAGATCTTAGGGTCAGGGATATGTTACCATGTCACCTGCTAATTTTCTCATTATTTTCCAAACTTTATACAAACATCAAAAAAATTTAGGATACTCTGGAACTCTTTTAAGACTACCTGATTTTCCATTCGCACCAATAAATACAAATTTCTTTACAAGTATGACAAGGTAGAAAAATTTGAGGATCACAACAATGTTTCCAGCTTAACTTACCATCAGGGTAACAAGTTAAGACGTGGTCAACAAGGACATATTTTATAGCAAATAGCATGATGGCAAAAGAACGAAGGATACCCATAAACATCGCAATGACGTCAATTCTTTTGAAATTCTCCCTGTAACATCACTTGCCTCGATTTAATGTGCATCGAAATCTCAAAAGCGTGCATTGCTCTCAGCAAGGCATGAAATTGTTTTTTACGTGTAGTTGCAACATAATCATACGATATACATTTCTCGTTGCACAGGGAATAACATCCTTTGCCTCGAATTGAACGTTATTGTGAAATAGTTCTATTCGATTCTCGCATTTTTTGATGCAGTTAAAGCACTCACTGCGCAATTTTTGAACCAAACAAATAATATGCTTCAGGCAGTCGTTTAGATATATCTTCTTCTATCGATAAATATTCATGTCTGCTCTTGACAATCATCTCCAGAATGCATAACTAGCAAGCGAGGAAGCCACCTGGGTTTGAGAACGACTTTTGTGGCATTGTTTCTTTTGAATTACTGGTTGTGAGAATTTCTATCAAATGTGAATGATAATTGCTTGTGAAATTCCAGTGTCTAACAGTTTTATGTTTGCGACATAAAAGACATTCCACTGTCTATCAATTTTATGCTTGCGACATATAAGACATTCTAGTATCTATCAATAGCAACTGATACTACGGGGTTACCCAAAAAAGTTCCCACTTTGAAACTTCATAGCACCAAGAGTACTTCGCAGATTTGAATGATTCAAAGTTTAGTTAAAAGCCAAAAGATCAAACAATTTTTGTGATTTTTCTCGTTGTCTAACAAGCACTGGAAAAAAGCTAAATTGAACTTTACAAAAATTTAATGGTTGCGAAATGATTGAAAAATGGCCTAAAACGTTGACCAAATCATAAAGGAATCCTTGCACAGATCAATAAAAAACACGATTATTCATGGATGAGAGCTATCCAACGCACATTTATTGCTATGAGACTGAAAATCTTCAGTATTTGTTTGAAAACTGATGTCGTACATATAACTCTTGAATGAGATGAAATGCCCATTGCGTATCTTTTTGTGTACGGAGAGTCCTTGCAATTTGATCAACGTTTTAGAACCTTTTTCAACCGCTTTGCAATAATGAAATTTCTATAAAGTAAATCTACCCATACCTCTAGTGCTGGTAAGACAGCGAGAAAAATCACTAAAATACTTCAATCTTTCTGCTTTTAACTGGAATCTGAATCATTCAAATCTGAGTGCTACGAATTTTTAAAAGTAGGAACTTTATCCTGGCTAACCCGGTAATCTGCCCTTGTTGCTCCTGGCTCTTGAAAGCAGAATCTGCACTCAAAGAGTTGTTATGACTCTCAGCTTACACAATGCCTGATAGTACCGTTGCTGTTGTATGCAAAGTAAACAGCTGTGAAAAATAAACACATACGGAGAAATTATAGCTCTTGCAGCTGGGCCCTCATGCTGTGCTTTTGAAAGCCATGATTCTAATTGTGACCTCAATGCACTCTCTGTTAGAAAGTAGAATGATTCAATTTAGGAAAATATAACAATGTCGCGTCATCAATTACTATATGTAGATAATACTGGGTATTTTAATAAAAGTGTCCAAATTAGCCTGAAACAAAGGAGATATACGAGAGCAAAACCTGGGGAAGACATAACACTTGGTGAGAAAGGGGTTTGCAACAATGCTTCTTACTCGCTGCGAAACCAGTTTCTGTACAAGAAAATCACTTTGCAGAAAAATGACCTGCAGCATACACTTGCCTCACATAAGTGTGCATCGCCTTATCCAAAAGTGGAAACCAAAAGTGTCATTCAACCCAAGCAACAAAATTTGCAAAGCAAAAGCATCATAATTTGTGTGTTGACTGGAAAATAATTGTTAATCCATCTACTTTTTATTCGAAAGTAAATGCTAATTTGTTGGTTTCTTCGTTGAAATAACAATAACCTTAGGACAACTGAACAAATTAAGTATTAGTAATTCCGCTACCAGCAGAGCTTTGTAATATACGACGTTTCAGGCTTAAACCCATTTGACTTGATAACGGGTTGAAAGGTGATCTGAAGCGAAAATTTTTATTGATGCAAATGGATAGCGCTTTTGAATGATAAAGAATGCCGTCTACCATTTTGTGATACCTTGTTTCATTTTCGAATTATGCACTATTTTGTATGATTGGCTGATGACGTCATTTTGTTTGCAAAAAGTAATGAAAATGTACGAGGCTGGCTATGTTTCCTAAAGGAGATTGACTCCAAGAACATTTCTTAAATTTGCATACCTTTTTAAACATCATATCAGTCCGTGAAACAATTTCAGTTACATTTATTCAGCTCAACTTAAATGTCTCCGACAACTGTAACCTTTCAAAGCTTAGATACAGCTATATTCCAGTACATCATCCTAGCAATTTACAAACAAAATGACGTCATCGACTGAAACTTAATATCAGTGGATAACTTGAAAACGAAAAGAGATATCAAAGAAATTTAAACAGGAGTCCGTATCATTCGACAGTGCCATTAATTTGAATCAGTAAAATTTTCACTTCAGATTACCTTTAAGCCCAAAGCGTCGTATATTACGAAGCTCTGTTCGTGAGGCAATTGCTAATACTTTATCTTTTTAGCTATCAATGTAACATTGAGCAACACGGATAAAAGAATGTTTGTGCATTTATGAACCTTACGACAACATTGAACAAGATTTTGGCAGCATAACCTGAAGAGTAGGCAAATGGAGAATGTATTTCTTAGAGCAACGATAACAATATTTCAAGCTTCCCAAAGGATTCTGCAAACTCTATTGCTGTGAAAATGGTCTCACATGATGAATGCGACCAGGATAAAACACAGAGAGGAAATGAAAAAAAGCCTTCCTAAGGTAAGAATACTTGATATCAATTCTATCTCATTACCATTAATCTTGCTTCCTGGGGGAATTTAGGCAAGCGGGTAACAATTAGATATATTGATTTGGATATATTTGACAAAAGAGTTCAGCTGGAATTTAGTTTGAAGGACAATTACAATCTGACAAGTGACTGGGACATTTTTTATAAACATATCTGCTTCTTAAACAAGTTAAGTTCATCTATTTTGAATGACAGCCTCCTGTTTTATTTGAATTGTCTTCTTTTACCACAGTCAAAGAGGAAAACTTTTGTCATAGTGAAAAATTTGCAGAATCAAAATTTAAAAGGATTTTGATTGCTGCTTTTCTCCAAAGAATCTCCACATTCTCACTTTTTAATGGCCTACTCCATGCTGTCAAAATCTTGTTCAATATTGTCCCTGAAATTTTTGTTATTTTGTCAAAGAAACCAAAAAATAACATTTTACTGTACTGTTGAATAAAAAGCATGTGTCAGATGAATTAAGAACTATTTTCTAGCCAAAATAACCAGAAGAGAAACCCTTAAATGCTGATGCTTTTGTTGGATAACTTTTGTTGATTGAGTCGACACAACCATTTCGTGCAATGCTTATGTGAGGTAAGTGTATATGGAGCAGATATTTGAGCCAATCCACAAGACAGCAAATTCCAAAATCAGAAAACTGTTCTTTATTACATCAATAACACAGAAAAACCAGTTACGATATAGCCTAGTCATTTAGCTATCAGACAACATCTACAGTAAGCTATTCATTGCAGTTCACTACTTTGTCAACAGGCTTTCTGGGATCGCTCTTTTGGTCACATGGTATAATGTATATACAGTAACAGAACAGGAATTTAGACTTAACATACTCTCTGATTTATACCAAGTGCCAGCATGTGATGCTTGCCTCTTTGCCATCTTCAGGAGCGAGTAGAATCTACGCTTTCTCAGAAAAAGTGCTTATATACCTGAAAAGAATTTAATCACTTGAAAGGATTTCATCCAAAAGTAGATTCAAAATGAAACATGAAATACAGGCCTTTTGCACAAAAACATTATGAAAACTCTCAGGTCCTCTTGAGAATTTTCAAGAATTCTTGAGTCACATGAAAGAATGAAAATTTTTTCAACAAGACTTCTTAAGGGATTAAAAATATTCTGAATGAATCCTTAGCAAGAAAAACATTTGCACAAGGCATGCATTAGAAGCAAAACCACTAATATTTCATTATGTTGCTAAATAGGACAGTCCAGTAGGATTCTACTTCAGATCATGCCACTGTAGATCTTCTCACAACTGTTCTTCTAAGGGTGATGGTTTTGACTTCTTCTGCCTTTGCTATAAGTACAATCAGACAGCAGTCACATAATACTGGAACATTTTGAAAATGATGAAAAATGTGACAGATAGGTCTCTCATTCAAACGAAAATGGCAAATTTTTGCCAATCGTGAAAATGGTAGATTTTGAAGATGGAACTCAAACTGGTGCATCATGAAAACAGCATCATGTGGACACTCCAAAATGATGAAATGGAACATGATTCAATGCTTTCAAAATGAGGATGATCAATTCTGAAAGTGGAGCAACATTTCTTTGGCATCAAATTCATGGGGAAATTGCAACAAGTAGCATATCATAATTAACAAAATGAACAAAACCGAACAAAACCAAAACAATTTTACAATTGAATTTTTAAAGATTGATTGAATTAATGTAGCAAAATCATCATTTCTTATCGTACGGATGGATGGTAAAAATTAATAACAATCACTTTATTAATAAAACCCAGTGATTTGGCTAATGCTGCATTCCCTTAGGAACGAAACACAGATATTTCATTCCCTGCGGAAGAAAACCAATTGTTTTCAAGTTACAGAACATGGCACTACAGAGCACCAATCCTTTGAACTAATGCAATAAGCGCACCAGTTATTCAACACACCTAAGCTGTAAAACAACTTCTATATCAAACATCTAGAGATTCATAATGCGCTATACACGTTGGCTGCTAAATTTTGGTTGAATGGGGCAAGAGAACTCAAGAGGGACATTGATTCTTCTTAAATTTTTTATGCCTCATGTGTCTACACCAGTTTCAATTCAAACCCCTTAAAGCGCCTTAAAGTGGATTCTTTGTGTTGGTTAAATTCTAGAGAGTTGTTTTCAGATGTAATCTTCACGTTTGCTTTAAGTGAGAGACTGGGATGGGTTCTGATTTTCAACAACTGTTACTTCAAAGGTTTTCAGCATGAATCAGTTTCAAGAGCCATTTGCTGCTAAGGCCTGAGAAATCCATTTTAAGAGGATTGTTAGTTATTATTATGAATTTAAATAATTAATAGCAAAAGTTTTGGGCCAAAACTTATAATTTAGCTTCATTTCACTTACAAAATAACAAGGAGCAACCCCCCACCCTTGGGAACGAAACAAATTGTTCACAGAGAATCGTGGAAAGATCATGGAATGCAAATCTTTTGCGATTAGCAACTCATCAGGACATCTTTTCTTGAGAAATTTTTATTTAAAACAATTGCCAAAAATCATGCCGTGGTACCAGGTAATGAAATTTGCACGATCTTTCACCACAACCTGCTCTCCTCTGTACAACACTTTGTACATAACTCCAAATGAGCCCTTCCAGCCTCTTCACCTTTTTTTAGGTGTCTTTCATCAAAGCGTGGAGGTGATGGGTCAACTGGAGCTTTTGCTGTTGGTAACTTTGGAATAGAAAATGACACTTGAAACTGATTCATGCTGAAAATCTTCCAAGTCACAGTTGTTGAAAATCAAGACTCTCTCAGTCTCTCACTTATAGCAAAAGTGAACAGCATGCGCGAAACAACTCTCTAGAATTTAACCAACACCAAGGATCCACTTTTAAGGCCCTTTAGGGGGTTTAAATTGAAATTGGTGTAGACTCATGGGACGTAAAGGATCTAAGGAGAATCAATGCCCTTCTCAAGATGACCTGTCCCATTCAACCAAAATTTATCAACCAACGTGTTCAAACCCATAAGGAATCTCTAAATGTTGATACAAAAGTTTTTTTACAGTTTGGGTGTGTTGAACCAGTGGCATTACGGAGCAGCTCGGGGCCCTTAGTAATTTAGCCTTACAGGGGCTGGCTGATGCGGCAGATATATAAGCAATTTTGACAAATTTTCAACATCAAAGCCGCATTCTTATCTGCCGCAAAGTCGAGGCAAGCCCAGCACATCAAAGCCTCCATAACTGGCATCTATGGAAGTTTTATATATACAGGCACGCTTTCACATTGGGAGAAAGTGGATGAGGGAAGCGAGCTACTTTTGGGGTATCCCGTCAGGAAACTTTTCTAAACTATGCTCTTTAGAATGTAGGAAAACATATCTTTCATAGAATTTTGACATTGAGTGTAGCAAGTAGGATTGTGATAAATGACATGCTTCCCAAGGAAACATTCTCCAGTTAAGCTTTGATGTCGTATAGAAAGGATTGTTTGTTAAGTCATCTGCTTGTTCCCTAGAAAGTAACAAGACATCTTTGCAAAGTTTGCAGTTTACATCATTTATATTAAACCAAACTTGCATTCAGTTCAGATAACAAAGGTGTTAAATTCACTAGAAGTCTGGGGTATCTTTAGAGGGGCTTCAACGGTACACCGCTGAAGCTCGCTGAAGCTCGCTGAAACCCTAAAGCTTGGGGGCCCTTAGGAGTTGCTCTAACTGCAATCACCGTGCGTTATGCCACTGTGTTGAACAGCTGGTGTCCTCATCGTATTATTTCAAAGTATCTGCTCTTTGTAATGTTTTGCTCCATGATTTGAAAACAATTGGTTCGTTCCATGGGGAACTAAACGGCTGTGTTTCCTATGGGAATGCAACATAGCCAAATCACTGGTTTTTACTACTAAAGTGGACATTATTTTGTTTACATCCATCCACATGATAAGAATGGTGAATTTGCTATTTCAATCAATCTTTGAAAAATTCAATTGTAAAATTGTCTCGGTTTCGTTCCTTTTTGCTCGCTTTTGTTGATTACAATAAGCCAATAAGTTTGATACCATCAAATTCCTTACTGTTTCATAATGTTCTGGCATCGTGTGAATGGTAGCTCAAATTCCTTCCAAAATTATTTTTAGGTGTCAAAATTTTTGATGATGCTTTTTAGGGGATAAAATATGTTTGCAAACATTATCCAGGGGCTATGCCACTGTCATGCTGTAAAGATTTTTGGGGAGATTGCAGATACTGTTATTTCCTAGCACACAATGCTGTTCTTAATTTCCAGGGGATCCTCAATTCTAACCAGGCTCCTAATGGACAGCTCTTTTCAATGCATGCCAATCTGACAAAAATCTTACTTCCATTCTTCTTTGTGGCTAAGACATGGAATGTTACCAACCAGCTCTTTCCAATGAGTTTAAGTTTCAACAAATCAAAATGAATTTCATTTGTTCAATTGACCAATTAGAATGCAACATTCAATGAACTGTGAAAGCATTTTTGTTAAACACAAAACATTATAAAGTTGGTCGTCCACCCTGGTAAGACCATGGTTGTGTAATGATCTCACATTAGATTTTGAAATCAAAGGCAGCTTGGGTCCAGTTTTTAAAAGATTTGTTTGATGATGTCATCTCTTTGACATCTCTTCAGTCACTATTTTGTGTTGCAGAAGAGCTTCTAATGCTTTGAACTTGACCTACTAGTAAACTGAAAGGGTAAGTACAGCTTACTTTTCTTTTGATGTTCCATACATCGTATCTGCTTTATGCCATTTCTTGATATGTTTTCAGTTAAAACAGAACAGGTTTTATGACCACTTCCTTAACTCTTCTGGTTGCATATCCAAAGAAATTTCAATAAATGCACACAGATTTCAGACCCAAGGCTAATTTTGGGAGGGCACTGCAACTGATTTGATGTCACCCAGTGTGTCCACTGTGAAACCCTGCGTTCTTTCGGATATTTATCTACGTATCATAGAGGTGACTGCTAAGCTAAAAGCAGTTCCATTTAATAACATTATGAAGTCCTTTTACGGAATCAGAATTTATTTACCTTCTAGTCTTCTGGAAAAGGAAAAATAGTGTGCTGAAGGGCTTGTAAAGTCTGTATCAAAAGCATCATTTCCACTACCATGGTGGATCCTGTGTGGTACAGCCTGATTTAAGCATTCAAAACCTGTACACATTTGTGTGGCTCCAGCACAAGGACATGGAAACAGATGATGACGATCTCACTACTGTGAGGTTTGTAGCATGAGTTAAGAAGCCTACTCATGGTGAGCTCATTTCTACAACTTCTTATACCTCATGGAAAATCCTAATTTTTTCAAACGTAGTTGATCCAGGATGGGTCTACTCTGAGACTGATAAGTTTAAAAAGTATATACAGGTGATATGCACATGGCTATTATTTTAACAGCAATGATTCTATTGTTCTTCCTTTGTTATACAATAGAAGATGACATAAATAGTAGTCTGGGTCTACTCTTTCATTGTGTGTATCATTATCAGGGACTCCTTAAGAAATCCCTGATCAGACTTTTCCTGGATGTGCATAAGTTTCAGTACAAGACTATTCCTGAAGCTATCCACGAACACTTCAAAAATAGACTGTCTCACTCACGGGATGGCTGTTCATTAAAGATACCTAGAATTCTAAAGGAAATTGGCCGTACATCAGTAATATATAGAGGAACACTTCTGTGGAACACTGTAAGTCTTGAAACAAGGAACTCTTGTAGTTTGCAACAGTTTAAGAATAAAATACAAATGGATAGGAAATTAGTTACATCGTTAAGCTTTAGAAAAGAGGCGTGTTTAATCAGGAACAAAAAGGAAGACTTCGAATACTTCTAGATCAATTAAATTTTAAGTCAAGGCAAATTACAGTAGAAGCAAAATTTTAACTTATTGATTATAGATTAAACTTTTACAAAACTTTCTTTATTTGGTTTTAACGAAGAGGACTGTAAGTATATTCATCAAATTTTACAATTTATATATATTTTTTTTCTTACACTTAAAGTAGTAGCAGGTCCACATCAGCTACAGCTGACACCTAGATTTTAACCTGCTTTATCAAATAGATTATGTATGTATGTATGTATGTATGTATGTATGTATGTATGTATGTATGTATGTATGTATGTATGTATGTATGTATGTATGTATGTATGTATGTATGTATGTATGTATGTATGTATGTATGTATGTATGTATGTATGTATGTATGTATGTATGTATGTATGTATGTATGTATGTATGTATGTATGTATGTATGTATGTATGTATGTATGTATGTATGTATGTATGTATGTATGTATGTATGTATGTATGTATGTATGTATGTATGTATGTATGTATGTATGTATGTATGTATGTATGTATGTATGTATGTATGTATGTATGTATGTATGTATGTATGTATGTATGTATGTATGTATGTATGTATGTATGTATGTATGTATGTATGTATGTATGTATGTATGTATGTATGTATGTATGTATGTATGTATGTATGTATGTATGTATGTATGTATGTATGTATGTATGTATGTATGTATGTATGTATGTATGTATGTATGTATGTATGTATGTATGTATGTATGTATGTATGTATGTATGTATGTATGTATGTATGTATGTATGTATGTATGTATGTATGTATGTATGTATGTATGTATGTATGTATGTATGTATGTATGTATGTATGTATGTATGTATGTATGTATGTATGTATGTATGTATGTATGTATGTATGTATGTATGTATGTATGTATGTATGTATGTATGTATGTATGTATGTATGTATGTATGTATGTATGTATGTATGTATGTATGTATGTATGTATGTATGTATGTATGTATGTATGTATGTATGTATGTATGTATGTATGTATGTATGTATGTATGTATGTATGTATGTATGTATGTATGTATGTATGTATGTATGTATGTATGTATGTATGTATGTATGTATGTATGTATGTATGTATGTATGTATGTATGTATGTATGTATGTATGTATGTATGTATGTATGTATGTATGTATGTATGTATGTATGTATGTATGTATGTATGTATGTATGTATGTATGTATGTATGTATGTATGTATGTATGTATGTATGTATGTATGTATGTATGTATGTATGTATGTATGTATGTATGTATGTATGTATGTATGTATGTATGTATGTATGTATGTATGTATGTATGTATGTATGTATGTATGTATGTATGTATGTATGTATGTATGTATGTATGTATGTATGTATGTATGTATGTATGTATGTATGTATGTATGTATGTATGTATGTATGTATGTATGTATGTATGTATGTATGTATGTATGTATGTATGTATGTATGTATGTATGTATGTATGTATGTATGTATGTATGTATGTATGTATGTATGTATGTATGTATGTATGTATGTATGTATGTATGTATGTATGTATGTATGTATGTATGTATGTATGTATGTATGTATGTATGTATGTATGTATGTATGTATGTATGTATGTATGTATGTATGTATGTATGTATGTATGTATGTATGTATGTATGTATGTATGTATGTATGTATGTATGTATGTATGTATGTATGTATGTATGTATGTATGTATGTATGTATGTATGTATGTATGTATGTATGTATGTATGTATGTATGTATGTATGTATGTATGTATGTATGTATGTATGTATGTATGTATGTATGTATGTATGTATGTATGTATGTATGTATGTATGTATGTATGTATGTATGTATGTATGTATGTATGTATGTATGTATGTATGTATGTATGTATGTATGTATGTATGTATGTATGTATGTATGTATGTATGTATGTATGTATGTATGTATGTATGTATGTATGTATGTATGTATGTATGTATGTATGTATGTATGTATGTATGTATGTATGTATGTATGTATGTATGTATGTATGTATTATGTATGTAAATAGCCTTATCCTGCAAATCATGCATATTGAATTGTGCCATTTCCCCTCCAAGATATTGGCACTACCCTCCCCTAGCCTGGCTTGTTCATGCCACTCCTGCATACCCATGTTATTCCATTAACTTTGTTGCTTAAAAACCTTTGATTTTTTTTCCTTTTTCTTTTGTGCCATGTGTCCCCTAAATTGATGATTTGCAATAAAGAAATGCTCTTTTCAATTCTCAGGAGGTGTCCCTTCAATTTAAGGGAAAAGGTGCCCTTGAAATGTCATGCCTCCAAGTATGAAATGCTTCCTACCGCTTTGCGGCTCTCACTGGAAGCCACTGGTACTGTCAGAGCATTTTCTTTCAGCGATAAAATTATTGTGACGTCACACCCTAGCTGAATGAAAATTTAGGCCCATCTTCTCGCTTGTGTCTTTCCAAAGTATATTTTCACGCAAGAAGGAATATTTCAAATACCAAGTTACATCAGAAGTATAAAACGAGACTAGGAATGATATATATTTCAGTGATAAGTAGCGTTTCGAGCATTTTCATGGGCAACTTACCTACAAAACAAGACCAGCAAACCTCACAGCTGCCAAGCCAGACTTTTCTCCACAAACACAACCCCAACAAACACTCTGAACAACCACAACAACATTTGTGCGAAGGGGTCTGAAGTGCTGCCTGCCAGGGTTGGCTAAAGAACAGAGATGGGCAGTATCTTATCTTTTTATCTTGAAGATAGTAATTAGATACTGAAAACGTAAACAGTATCTTGCAATAACATACTCCCCGTAACCAGTAACTGTATCTTGTAATAAGACAATAATTTGGCCGAATAATAGTATCTTCTAATAAGATATTTTCAAACAACAATTTGAAGTTACAAGATAGTTGTATCAGTCAATTTTCATGAATAAAGCTAATTTTCTCCGAAACTTGATGGGCCCAATTTTGAAAAGAAGTCTTTTAATTCGACAGGTAATAAATATTTTGTGCCAGTAGATGACATTCGAATGTCTTGTGCTGTTCCGATCTGCTATATTCTCCTTCAGATGACGATATTTTCATCTTACGCATCAACTTATGCATCATCTTACGCATAGAAATTATCTTACGCATCATCTTACGCATCGAGGCTATCTTACGCATCATCTTACGCATCTTCTTACGCATTTTGTTGTAAAATGCGTAACTTACGCATGCTTACGCAAATTACAATAAGCCCTGCTTAGAAATCTAGTGTAGGACTTTTACTTGGAGGGGCCTCAGTTAAGTAGCATTGAAAAGGAAAGGAAACTATTATGGACACCTTTTCTGTACAATACTCGTGTATTGACCAAAAACTCACAGATTTGAGCCAACAAAAGATTAACCCTTCACCGAAACTTAGGCTCACGCACAAAGGCCTCGTACACACTTATTTAGATATTTTATGAAAACGCACAATTATTTTCAGTAGAAGCATGCGATCATAGCTGTGGGGTGATCAAAGATCGATGTGTGTGGGATTGAAACAATAGTACCCTAGAGGTCCTAGGAGTCTAAAACCCCCTTTTGTAGCCAGTGTACAAAACTCAATCGATCCTCTCAGTTTTCAAATTCTGTTCTTTGGGAATTCTCGATTGATGCAATCGAGAATTCCCAAAGAACAACAGTGCTTCCACTTTTGGAACATAGGGTTTCCTTCCAATTTCCTTTTTTTCGGCAAAATTTCCTTCCAGAGATGTTACTATTTCCTCCAAATTTCCTTCCATCTATAATGGTGCAAATCCAGTTAAACCCTTTGTTTGTGTATTTAACCTTTGGTGTTACTCCTATTTAAATACTTCTTTTGTGATATATTGAACAGAGTTTGAGCTATTCTGAGCAACCTGTGGCAGAATCCTCCACAGCGGCAACCTCATTGAAATTCGTATCAATAGTCAGCCTGCATGCAGTAGCCTGTGTCCCAGACCCCTGTATGCAGACTCATGATAAGAATTGAAATGGGGAAGAAAAGTAGTCTACTCGCTTTACTTTTGTATGAAGATTCTGTACTCAGTCTATTTAAATATTCTTTTCAACAATCTTCTACTGTTCGCCACTCTGGTTAACGCATTGGAACATACACCATCATTGAGCCATCATCAATGAGCAATGAACTTGAGAGTTCTTTGGCATGAGACTGGATTCTAGTCTATACAAGTTAGATAGTGAATAACTCAAACATACCTATCTTTTATTACCTGCTCACCATTTGCATCATATATTCGACCGTTGTCTGAAGATTTTTTAACAAAAAACCAACGGTTCTTCTGATAAAAAATATACATTTCACATTTCCTTCAAATTTCTCACTTCATCATCAAATTTCCTTCCGATTTCATTCAAATTTTCATCTCCTTCTTTTTTCCTTCCAATCGCCCAGATTTCCTATTGGAAGGAAATTTCCTTCCAAGTGGAAGCACTGCTCTTTGAGAATCCATCGAAGAGAAAATACGAACTTTAAAACAAAAAATACTTCAGTTTATCATATTTTCTTATGGGAGTGCTATGATTATGCAAATGTAGTTAGGGACAGTGTAAAATCGATTCTATTCAATGGTCGGTGCAAGATGCAATAGTGTCACTTTTTTCTTTTCTTTAGCATGTAAGCATGTACACAACGGGGTTGAACGCTTGTAATAGGGCAAGTATGCACGGGACAGTAAAATTTTATGAGCTCAAGATGAAATTTCACAAAGAAGTGGTTCATTCTTATTACAACTAACAAGCATGCTGAAGGCTAAAAGAAGGGTAAATCTAAAAGAGTTGTTCGAAAATGTTATAGAAACGTACGGGGCAGGTATGTATTTGAGGGAAGGGCTGACGAGGCAGTTGGCCTCTTTGAAGCCAATCTGCATCGGGCGAGCAGAGCACTAAAGCACCATCCATTTTTCTGCTGATCTTTGAGCACAAAAAGCCTTGGGGCCTGGGGAGTAATGTAGTTTTGGCGCGAAAAGTTCGAAGCGAGGTTGGTCACATCACGCGCCATTTTGAATTTGATCTCAAGCTTGAGAATTTGAGAATCCCGCAGGCCAGGCCACATCATCAAGATCACTGCAGCGGGAGACGTTCTGGAATTTCTTTTACAAATGAGCCAAACAAATGTTAAGAGGACTAACCACTTCATTCAGGTAAGTGGGTGTTCAACTTGCAAAGTGCACGTGATACTACAGGCCTTCTACACTTCAAAAAAGCCCAATAAATAATAATAATAATATCGAATTTTTATACAGGATAATCTATCAGTGCAAAAATACACTGTTATCACTAGAGTCCTGTTCCTAAAGTCAAATGAAAAGTAAAATCTTACAGTAAAAATGATTAAAAACTATTTTTGCCTATTTACAATGCTCTTCTAATGCTTTCCTAAATACAGTTCTATATTTCATGCTCCTAACTTCGGGGGGTAGTGCATTAAATGCCTTAGCAGCAAGAAAGTAGAAACCCTTGCGTCCAGTCTCAATCTTCACTTTCGGTAACTTCACTGAATTCAGGTTGTTTCGTGTTGCATACTTATGCTCCGTTTTCTCAAAATACTTTTCAAATAGCTCACAAATGTTATTGTTTAGACAATCGAATACTATAGTACATGCTCTCTGTTTAATCAGGCTTGATACTGATGGAATTCGTATTTCCATATTTTTTGCAAGTGTTGATGCAATTACGTTCTTTCCTCTATTCTCGATCCTTCTGATCCTTTTTAGTCTAGAATCAGGTAATCCCAGTGACAAAGTACCGCAATATGTAAAAATTGGTAATACCATTGTTCTGTACAATGCTTCAGCTGCATTCAACGTCAAACTATTTCTTATTTTTCTCATCATGTTCACTCTGCTTGCAGCCTTTTTGCAGGTTTTATCAAAGTGTGTAGCAAGTGTTAAAGTGGGATCTAAATGCACTCCAAGATATTTATAAGTTGTCGTTGAGTTGATGAGCTTTCCATCCACATGAATTTCGAGCTGTTTCCCACCTAGCAAGCTCAACTTCTTTCCAGTCCCAAACAACATTGATTCTGTTTTGCCTTTCTTTAAATTCAAAATCAATTCATTCTCATTTAGCCATCTGTGAACACTGTTTATGTCCTCGTTCAATCTTCTTTCTATATCATGCACACACTTAGATGATGTGAAGAGAACAGTGTCATCTGCATAGGTGATGATCGAGGAATGTTTTAGGCATCTTCCTATATCGTTCATATGAAGAAGGAATAGTAATGGACCCAATATTGAGCCTTGAGGAACTCCTGTATAGACTGGGTAAGCGTTTGAAAGCGTCCCATTTACTTCGACAGACTGCTTTCGTAAAAAGAGGTAATCCGTGAACCTGCCTAGCTCTCTGTCAGTTATGCCATAACTTGGTAGTTTATTCAACAGCAAAGAATGACTTATGGTGTCAAAGGCCTTAGACAAATCGATGTAGAGAACTCCTGTCAAGTTGCCACTGTCTGCTTTCTTTCTAAATGCAAGGTACATTTCTTGATCTGAACAACTGCGAAGAGTAACAGCGTCGTAACACAAAACGCCACTCGGAGCGCCATCTTGTTAGCATTCTCAAGACCAAAGCAGGAGAAGGGAGTCTAGAATCACACACCTTATATATCTAGGTTTTGATAGGGTTTTGATACTTGATAGGATCGGTAAAAGGCACAGGTGTTCAATTCTAGGATAGCACCCTAAAACTTTATACTTTGTGCGTGCAAGTTGAGATGCCCTAAGATTTCGACTAGATTTCGTGGAAAAATTCAGTGGTGGGCTTAGATTGGAAAGTTTGCAGAATGCGCGGGGGATCTCGTCTCTCCTACATCCAAATTTCTTGCGCGGCTGTATTTGTGTCACTAAACAATAGTTCTATTGTTTCCTTGTGTTGTTTTACGAAAATTCGCGGCGGCAACCGCGGTTGAAATTTGAAATGCGCGGCAGAGAAATCGGCCGCGCAAGGCAAACTTTCCAGGGTGGGCAAGTACTGTAAAATATTTGACCCCATGCCATGTTTGTCCAAAAGATCTTAGAAAAATAACCGCTTCTTCTATGACACAGTATGACTTTCTTGCCCAAAGCAGCCAGTTTTTGGGACAAACGTCAAATTTTGAAATCAGTCATCTTTATCCATCAGTTTCTCACAAAAATCAAGCCTTCTCACTTCCTATTTAGTCAAAATCCTAAAGCTTACCTGTATGCTGTTTCCACCTTTGTCCGCAACATTTAAGCTCAAACAACCAGTATTTCAAATTTCCACATAAGCGGTTCTACCTTTGTCTGCCAAAATTTACAAAAAAGAACAGGAATTTCACTTTTTGCACTAATGTGGTTCTATCTTTGTCCGTCAAATGAAGATAAAGAAGACCGGTTTGGGGAAAATCCTGGAGAAATATCAACAAAATTTTTGAACCTAGGGACCACCTCCAAATTGCCGCTTGAAGACTACCAGTTTTGGGACACTGCTGATCTATAGATATGATTGTGATGTAAAATGATGCCTGCAGGCTAATCTCTTCTGGATTTGCCATCAACGATGTGCGATTTTAGTGAGGAAGAAACTGATTTTGGGACACTTGTGCCTTCATGGCTACGAATACCACTTACTTTTGAAAAATGGTATTTGACCAAAACTACCAGTTTTTAGGACAAAAATCACCAGTGATTAAATTGTCCATCAAATCGAAGAAAAATAGCTATGTAAATATGTCATTAAAAAAGACCAGTTTTGGGCAAAGATGGTAAAAATTTTCTTGTGAACTACCGGTTTTTGGACAAAGGTAAGACCATTGTCCTCAGTGTGACATGCCTGCCCTTGAAAAATTCTGAAAAATTTGCAATTGAGAACAATAGAGCAAGACATTAGATCTTTTGTTTATTGCCAACTGCATGGTTCACATTGAAAACCGCGTATGTTCCGGTGGGTGCGAGATATTGCACATGCTATACAAGCTTTCCATTCTGGGATTTGGATGTAGAAGAGATCTCTCACGCAGTCCAATCTGGTCAGGTGTCATCGGACATTGAGTATTTTGTCACATTCTTCACAAAGATACAATGAAGCCCAGAGGCAGAGGGGATGCAAGAAATTGTCAGTTTGACCAGATAAAAGTCTTCAAAATATCTGTTGCTAAAGTTTTGTCAATGTTAGGCTGCTGCAGCAACTTTGTATAATCTCTGTATACTCTCTCTCAATGAACATGATTTCTGGCTGCCATCTTCTTGAAATATTTAAATACAAATCAGTCACAAAGAATAGAAAAACTCTTTTCCCGAATACCAAGCTGTGTTCCATAGGGGAGACTTGACTTGGGCTCAGTCTTTATCTTGCTGAACACCAAAAGTTTCAGAAATAGAGTGTAAATCCATGAAACATTAAAGCTTAGGCCTAATTGCTAATACCAAGTTTTGCCAAATTTGTCTCAAACTAAGCTGACATTTGAATTTTTGTTAAGTGCTCAATTACACCTAAACTATCATAGTTCAGAGTTTTTGGCAGTTTAGGCACTAAAACAAACAAATCCAACTCATGGAAAAAGTTTATACTAGGCGTTTCTTATCCTGTTGGCATTACCAAACCTGGATATTGATGGGTCTTGCAATGATTGATTGTCTTCCACTCAGATTGCTGAAATCAAACGATCTATTATGCCCAGCCTTCTGTTGCAAGAATCATTCAGTAACAACTTTCATCACTTTTCATCTGGAACTTATAACTTCAGTCACCAATTATAGCTGTGCTATGGCAACGATGTAAATCATTTGATTCTACGGCATGCAACAAAAGAAGAGACACATTAAGAGGTCCTTTAAATGAAACCCAACTTGAAAGTCACGGTTGGATGACATGAACTCATGCCAGCATGAAATTTTGAGAAAGTGCACTCCTGTTTACATGAGACCTGATGTTGACTTGATGTCAAATTTTCCACATTCATCACACTTCTTTCACATGGCTTGGGTAAAATTTGAGAAAGAAAGCAAATGTTCAGTCTAATGTTTATATAGGCTTTTAGGCATTAGGCAATTATAGGCATTGATTTTTTTAATAGCAAAAAATTGAAGGGTAGATTTTGTATTTTTCTGGTAATTTTCAAATTAGTAGTCTCTTGACAAGTTCAAAGGATGTTGAAAGTTGGTTTTTCAGAACAGCTGGCAAAGTGCCCAATCAGATATTCCTTAGACAGAAACAGAAATTGATATCTTATTTATCGCTCTGAATTGAAAAGTATCAAAAGCGGTAAAAGTGACAAAGGCTGTATTTCTTTTCATTGAAGATTCTGTTTATCGTCCATTTTCAGGCCATTTTCCAGATGTTATGCAAGGCAAATTTTTTGAATTTTTCAGATTTATCTTAGGACTGCTACCTTCAAAGTTGCCATAAAGTTGCGCCAGTCTTGTAGTCATTAGAAAAATCAATTGTGATGTTTGTATCACAAGTAAATTTGCTTCAATGATTTGTCATACAGGGGGACACTTTTTTAAGTCAACTGGTACGCAAATGATATTAACATTTTTATTTTTTGTCTTTATCATGAAATTATATTACAATTTATGATAAAAAGAAATTAAATCAGTATACAGCTATATAGAGCAATTTTTCTAAAAAATACCTCAAGTTAAAAAAGTCAGGGATTGCATTAAGAAGCTCATGTGACTTTGTTTCCATAATGGTTCTTCCTGAGGAATAATCAAAGAAAGGTGCTTCCAAAAAAGGGTTTGTGTCGAAAAAAAGTAGAAATTTATTCTGGCAAATGTCAAATCAAGCTCTCCGTTGCCTGATTTTGAGTTTTCAGTAATAAACATAGGGGCTATTCTCTTGAACTTGGAGATCTTGAAAGAATTTGTCTTTGATTTTATTTTTAAAACTGTTGATGTTCTTTGCAGATATTTGTTCTGATGATAGGTTCTTCCATAATCTGGGTCCGAGATATGAAAGAAAATTTTTGCCCTGTGATACTTTTTCGAAATGGTTCAGTCTGCTTTCAGATCTTCGACTTATTCGTCTCTGGCTAACAGGTGACAAATGCTCTGCGATGTAGGGTCTGGCTGAATTTTAAAAAGGGTCAATCTCTATTTCGGCGGAAGCCAGTTTCTTTTTACGAGTGTGTCTCTCATAAAAATTTACTTTGTTGACAATAACTTAATTTTCTTGTCAACCATCATCTCTACAAAGCCAACGTTATTTAGGGATCTTGCTTCTCGAAACTGACGCTAACAACGTTATCATCAGTAACAGTAACAGTAAAAGCAATCGATTGATCTTCAATTTTTGCTGTAAATGATCCTAAAAGATGATCTGGCCTCAGCAGGAAAGGCGTTAAAACATGGAAGCAGAGCACCTCTCCTTTTGTTACTTTACTGCATAGTCTTTGAATATATGTTCACGGTATCCAGCTCTTGGCATTCTTGGTAGATCAAACTTTGACAGACAAATGTTTTATCACAAATAAGATTAGGATTAAGAATTGAAAGAATTTCCATAGAATTCGATTTTACTGAACTGCAAAATTTGTGTCAAATATTTAGAGAACAAAGCTTTTTTCATGCTCAAGAAAATGATCTTGTAACTATCGCAACAATGATCGCGTGGTTGAGTGGTTAAGGCGACTGGCTCGTAAACCAAAGGTCAGAACGGCCCAGTTTCGAATCCCACGCTGGACACTTTGGACGCTGTCCGTAACTCTAGCCCGGGTTGACCATAGACTCGATTACATGTCGTAGTTTCGCTGTTTGCCTGAACTGATATCGCTACAACTACGACTTATTCCCAAACGCTTGCGGATACGGTCAAAGTTCCGTACTGATTCTATTTGAAACCTACGCTGCTCCACAAAAAGTTTGATTGAGCAGTGTTGGAGTTTCTATCATTATTGTGTACATTCGAACATTCTACAAAATGTATCAATCTGTTGTTCGATTCGCATTCTTTTTTAGAATGTAGCTGTAGGCCTAAATCATCTGCTACTTTTTCCTCACAACCACTGGATCTAAAATGCCTTAAAAATCAGTTTTCTAGAACTGCGGTACCATCAAATTAGGTATCAGTACTTCGGCAAAGGATCATTCTTGCCACAAAAGCAAAAACCGCCTTGCTCTAAGCCACATGCTTATCGGTAGACGACGGGGCGACAGAATCCTGTCGCCGATTGAAATTTTTTGCCGTTTTTACAGCTCCATGTCCACAAGGCCCTCAGTGGAGCGATAACAACAACAACAATTCAACTCAATAAGATGAGCGTAACTTGAGGGTCCTTATGGTAGTGAGGCTAGGTTGACCAGAGCTATGTGAGGGAAATCTGGTAGCTGCGGCGGGTTGATGGTAAAACATCCGTGGCCCCTGTTGGAGATAAGTCTCTCTGATTTTCGCAGGCTAGCCATGTTAATTATCAAGCCACATATTGTATTGACTGACTAATAAATAATTTTGTCCTTATGCACTGAACAGATACCGAGAAAAGAGATTTGCACTGCTATTTGCTTTTGGTATCTGAGCTCGCACAATGAAAGTATCCAGGCAACTGAAAGAAGTCGCTCTCAACATTTAATCCTTAGCCAAAAAGGTTCAACCATTATGCAGCCATTTCAGGGATTGGGAATGGTTGGTATTTCACCTAAGGCTGTTTGTGAACCACGCAAGCAAGGAAGAAAAAGCAAAAAGATATATTTTGATAATAGTAATTTATTGTCTTTGTTTATGTCGCTGTGGCTAACCATAATGTACTTACTAGGAATTGTTCATTTGCAGATTGGTGGAGATGCAATAATGTTTTTTCAGCTCAATGTGCTTCCTTTGGCATGTCTTGAAGGTACAACATGGTTCCAAAATGAAGATGTTTCAGTACGTAACGATATACTACTTATAGAAATTTGCATTGGAATTCTCAGTTTTCCTCCTTCCACCATTTTTCTGTTTTATCATTGTGAATCTTATCAACTGACAAGGGACATGCTGTACCTATGTTTTTGCTGTCATAAATACCTCAGAATTTAGTCAAATGTATGTAATATTGGAATCAATTCTTTATACAAGGTGAGCCAGATCCCACTTTTAAAAGTTCGTAGCACCAAGAATACAGGATGGACAGGAATGAATCAAGTTTTAGTTGTTAGTCAAGAGCTTAAAGTGTTTTTTTGATATGCCTGCATTCTACGAGCATTGAGAATATAGGTAAAATGGACTTCACAAACTTCTCATGGTCCCAAAATGCCTGAAAATAGTCCCTAAAACACTTGATCAAATCGTAAAGAAACCCTTCCCATAGAACGACGAAGGAAGTACGGTTCTTTATTGTTGCGAGACATCGTCTAAAGATTCAGTGCCTTGGGATTAAAAACTACAGCATTTGTTTGAAGATCTGTTTCCTATAACTTCTGACAGATGTGACATTGCCTTGTGCATTTTTCTGTGGAGGGGATTCCTTACGACTTGACCAAGTGCTTTAAGGGCCTTCAGCAGTAATTTTACACCATAAAATGTTTTTAGGGTCAAATCTATCATTATTTTCAGTGCTCATAAAGCACGAGAAAATCATGTAAATACTTTGATCTTTCGGCTTTCAAATGGATTTGATTCATTCAGATCCAACCAGTACTTTTGATGCTACAAATATTCAAAGTGGAAATTTGTTTTCTGTCTCGCCCATCGTACTGTGTCTTGCATTATGACGTCTTTTCTTGATTTCCATAGTTACTCATGGCTTGGACTATTCAGATCCTAGTTTTGTTTACTTTTTTCGTTTTCTAGATGGTTTTGGATTCTCTTTGTGACATAATCTACAACCACGTTCATGGCACTGATATTAAAACAGCAACAAAGAGTAGTAAGGCAGATGCCATATCTGGCTTTATAGAAGGTATTTTCATCAAATCTTCTACTTTCCTATTCCACTTAGCGTTAGTTTGAGATCTGTCAGTCTTTGGCTAAATGATTCAAATTTTCACTCGAATTTTATTTCGAAATTTTATCTCACAGTCGAACGTAGTCGATCAGGGGTGGCCAAATGATTCGATTTGTCTCTCGACTTTTCACTCGACTTTTCACATAGCCGCTTTCTACTGCTAAAGTATGCCTAATAGACTTATGACGTAGAGTCTCTTGTTTCCCACTGCTCTTTGACTTTATGCTAGCGCTTCAGCCAGCAGAGACTCATAATATTACTTTTAAAAATCAGGCCCTATTTCGGCCCAAACTCCGCGACTCCTAGAGTTCCAATCAGATTGCGAGATTTGGCAATGGAAAATGGAAAATGGGAAATCATGGAAAATGTAGCGCTAAGAGACTCATCTTGCACTCACCAGGTGCTCCTTGATTGAACTTCGTTCTTCAGATTTACACTTAGTTTCGGTGATTAAAGGTCTGCTTAACGAGGTTTTTATCTCATCTTCATCCTGAAGAGTGACCGTTGAACAGACCTAAAGCAGTCGCTCAGTCATGATTCCATCGATCGAATGCAAAAAATTGGACCAGCCTTTTCACTACTTGATTAGGAGTCCCTGTTGAGCAAGGTTTACGGTAAGGATACAAGGGACTCATCGCCATAAGTCTTCATGCCAGATCCAGAACTCAGCGATTCGAAATGACATGTTACTGCGCATGCTTGCACTCGACTCTCTCGACTCAGTGGCCAAACGATTGATTTTCATTCGACAACAGGGACTCACAATATTATGCTTAAAAAGTGGGTCCATTTGTTTAAGTGGCCTTAAACAAGTGGGAGTTTTTGTACATTCAACAAGATCGCTTCAAAATCTAGTTTAAAGAGCTCGAATATTGAAAAGCAAACTTTTAGTACAAGGAATGATGCAGTCTTGACCTAGAAATGCATACGTTTCAGGAAGTAATCTTCCTCTGTAGAAGCGAAATGGATCCATCGACTCTACGAGAATTCCAGACTCCATCAACCATTCTTTAAATGCAACTACAAAAACTTTCTGAATAGTGCCTCCTGATTGGTTAAAAACTGAATTCTAGCAAAATGATTGGTGAATACGGAATCACTCTAGGAGGGCCTAAGCTGGGCTCACTTTCCAAGCGTAATATGAGTCCCTGCTGACCAAGTGACATCAGCAAATCAAAGAACACAGGGAAACAAACATGATTGTGTGAATATCTATACACTGTATTTCACACATATTGATTGAAAGTACCTGTACTTGCAATTTAACGTCCTTTGATTCATATGTATGTAAGATCTCATGAAAATCGGAAAATGGTGGAATTTTCTCAAAGATTTATTGATAGTGCAGGCCTAAAATATGATGGTAAGCAAATGTCTGTCGTTGTTTTGGTTAACGAACTAGCAATCTGAGTGAATCACAGAATTGAAGCTGGTTAAAACACAAAATACTACTGTATTTTTGAAAGTGTTCATAGTATCAATAGTCCACACTAGAATTACATAATATTATCTAAAGTGCCATTCAAGCAGTGCATTTGAAAATAAAGTGTAGTAAGTGTCTACTAACGCTTTTCAAATATCCATGCACACTTGTAATGTACGGTACCCCCGTTCCATGCCTTTTAAAAATTGGTGTACACTTACTTTCTTTCTATTTCTAAGTTTCGAACTATTAGTATGGGTACTTCGTCTTGAGAGTAGAATAATGGTAACATTGCCTTGCGATATGTTGGAATACGTTGTAAATGTGATCTGTTTTAGGAGACAGAATGATCGTATCATACACCTTTAGAAAGAACTGTTCAAAAGATTTAATTATTCTACAAAGACATACAAAGGTAAACGCTTCTTCTATCACCTTACCCCCTAAGTTGAGCAAGAAAATCTTTTTGCTCTTTGGCAGTTTCGAAAAGAAAGTACTGTAGAGATTGATTAAAATTTTTTTTCAAGATATGTGGCTTGAGATGGATGTGCAAGAGTACAATCATTTAGTAAACAAAGAGAAAGATCGGCTG
This sequence comes from Aurelia sp. 4 Dawson et al 2005, assembly GCA_964019985.1. NCBI lineage: Eukaryota > Metazoa > Cnidaria > Scyphozoa > Semaeostomeae > Ulmaridae > Aurelia > Aurelia sp. 4 Dawson et al 2005. Next base: position 18,941,360 of record OZ026494.1, read on the forward strand.
GCCAATATCATAAATTCCTCTCTTATTGATGAATGACATAGAATTTCTTCAGCCTTCAGTGATTCGGCTAAGCATTATATCTAAGGGACTGATATGTCCTCAACGAGAAGGCCGATTTTCAAAAACTTTTTTATTTACAGATATATTACTCTTCCAAAAATACAAATTAAGTTTTTTAAAATCTTACGCTGAAATGGATTTTCCACAATGGAGTACGATTTTCCACAATCGATTTTCCATAATGGAGTACATTTTTACGCACGGAAACGGTGGAAACATCAGATTTTCGATTTGATACTAAAATGAAATCTGATGTATTGGGAGCATATTTGCCAGAGGATTCGTACAGATTAACGAAGAAAATGATTTAACGGCACTGTGAAGATTCTAGGCCCTATTTGCGTCGGTCCCGTCCCAAAACTTGAAAAATTACTTGACGCTGCATTGTAAACGGATTTTTGATGGTGTTTTCGGCCTTGGGTACATCCATCCAACTATCGGTTCATAGCAATAGCCTTTAGTCTCTGTTTTTTGTTGTAGATGGGTCCATAGTCTGAACTACCTCCTTTTATACATTCCGAAACTTTGCTTCATTGTGTTGCAGTTCTTTTAAAGCAGATTTTCAGTCATGTTGAAAAGCCACTGTTGCAATAAAACCAACGTTAAACGCGAACAGGGCCCAGCATCTTCACGGTGCCGGGAATTTTTTCTGCACGAATCTGTATGAATCCCTTGGCAAAGATGCTCCCAACACATCAAATTTGATCATAGTATTTTTGCTAAGAGTCAGACTTAGTCACATATTTTGTTTTCACCAGAATCCACAAAATTCTGATGTTTTCCATTGTTTTCGTGCTTAAAAATGTCTTTGTTCATTTTGGAGAAAATTCCACATTAGCCTGAAAATTTTGAAAATTTGATTTGTAGTTTTGGAAAGAGTATATACATATACATATCTGTAAAATGGAAAATGTTTTGAGGATCGGCCTTCTGCGGATCGGTTGAAGATAAGCAGTTATTTTGGTTTGTATGTTTTCATCGATACCACAAACATTGGGCCGGAAATGGCAATGTAAATAAAACTTGACATCAGAGGCCAACTTTACAAAACATTAAGTCTGGACTCACAACTCCGATTTGAAAATGTTTGTTTGTTCAATAGTATCGTGTCTTTTCCATATCATGAGACCATGAAATAGCTTAAAATCGAAATAGCTCTTCATTTTTTGGTATTCATTCCATTTCTGGATCACAGCGCAAGGCGAGGACATATTTTCCCATGTAAACAGATTTTCCACCGAGGCAGGGAGTCTCTTTTGTTCTCCTTGATGGCGCCCGAGACAAAACGCTATGTTTTGCACCCCGGTTTGCCGAGGAAATGTTTGTCATATTAAAAGTCAAGGAGTAAGCCTTCAAAATTTATTTTGGCGCATTCGAGAGAAAATTTCTGCATTTGCAATGCATCTGCCGCTGTTTGCCTGCGCCTTGGAGAAAAAGTGATCATCATCATCATCACCATCATTGTTATCACCACCGTCATTATCATCATCATTCGTTTATTCATTCATTCGTTCATTCATTCATTCATTCATTCATTCATTCATTCATTCATTCATTCATTCATTCATTCATTCATTCATTCTCTCATTCTCTCATTCTTTCATTTATATTCATTCATTCATTCATTCATTCTTTCATTGTTTCATTTATATTCATTGATCCATCCATTCATTCTTTCATTTACATTCATTCATTCATTCATTCATTCATTCATTCATTCATTCATTCATTCATTTATATTCATTTACATTCATTTATATTCATTTACATTCATTTATATTCATTCATTCATTCATTCTTTCATTTAAAGTAGGCGAAGGGAACAATTACAGTTCCAATTGCAGCTGCTGCTAAAATGACGTAAATCCCCATCACAAGACAAGCTAAGCTGTATCTGGAATGATAATTGGTCTATCAGAGACACCTGCACAGGAAAAGCTGTTGAGGCTTACGTTCTTTAATGTTTTGATTTTGAAACGCGAATACTTTCGCAAAGTTATGATGTTTACTTTTCCTCTCAAATAATGATTTCATGTATGTCATTTGATAATCTGCTGAGGAGTCCGGTTAACTTATCCTCAGATCACAGCTTTTCTTTTCCAATTCCAGGATTCTTCAGGGACAAAATCTACTGACAAAGGTAACTAACTTTAAAGTTCAGTTTCACGGTCATGACGTAATTCATCTTGGGGTCCAGACTTGCCCTCGATGTCACTTAAGGTCTTTGCTAAATTTTTTTTATTACGTCAGTTGGTGTTTAAAGTATCACATGACTTTTTATTGGTTCCACTGAAACATTGAGGAAATGTTGAAGGCCAAGTTATGATGAATACATTTCCATTTGAAAATTTATATCAGGTGAGTCAAAAAAGGCCCAGCGTTTGAGGGCTCCTGTTCCTTGCAGTGACGGTGCCTCGGAGGGGAGGGGACTGTGAGGGACTTGTCCCCCAAATCCAAAAATTCATCAAAGATTGTCAAAGAAAAATGGCATAATGTTAGTTGGGTGTACCTTTAGATTGAAAAATTACGTCAAAATCCCCCAACTTCTTTCGAATTTTCCAGAGCTGGCGGCGCCACTGGTTCCTTGAGTATCGAAGTAATACTGTTTTCCAATATCTGATTAGATAGCTAATAGCTAACATGTTCAATTATTTGTAGAATTTTCCCGTACAGATTTTGCAAGGGATTTTCCAAAAAGATTCCCTCCGAGGAACGGTAGAAGACTTTTGTGTTGGCCTCCACCTAGGTGTCATAAAGATTTGTTTCAATATATTCACTTTAACTTATTATATTGTGTATTGTTCCCTTCTTCCTGTTTGCTCTCTTCCTCCTAATATTGGTGACAAGTTCCACTCCATGCGTTTTAGCTGCAGTCTTGCATTGATTCTGTGCCTCGGAATGAGCTATTGGGACCCCCCCCCAACGCAAAAAGGAACGAGTTCCTCAATTTTTGGCCATCTGAGAGTTTGAGTTTCTTACAAGCAGTTTCTCATGAAAAATACATATGTCTATGAAGAAGTGACTTGGACTCTTGCAAATTATAATACCAGGACCCAGCGTTTTTGAGCGATGTTGAGCGTTGTTGACTGAATCTGGTCTTGGTCAAGTATGTTGAGTGAAAAGAATTAAATTTTAATTGTTCTGACCTGTTGTTGAGCGAAGTTCAGTCGTTTGGCCAGGCACTGAACAAAGTTGAGTGCGCGCACGCGCAGAAACGCTTGAACTTTGCCGCCCAAAAGTACTGACACTGAGACTACGCTGAGCTTCCCAGTATTTTGAACTGTGTTTTGGAGCCAAAGCATATGCTTCTGCCGAGAAAGGAAAACGACGTTGTGACGATGAAAGTGATTGGGTTACAGAGGAGGATTATTTGGAAGATTCCAACATTTGCAAATCAATTTGCAGTGGGGAAGAAAGATGGCCTAGTAGTCCGTGTGTCAGTGAAGTCGATTTCCCAAAAACAAAGTGACAGACTTTTATTTTGATTTGCAAATTGAGTTCCAGACCCTCAACTTGGTTCCAAGCCGCAACCGCGTTCGCACTTCGAGATGTTGTCAAACTTTGAGTGAAAAGTTCAGTTGTCTGGCCACCCCCTACCCAAAAACGCTCAACGGCACTGAGAATGACTCAACATTGTTCAGTGAAATGTTGAGTGAAAAGCTCAGTCGTTTGGCCATGCCTTAACTGTTCTTGATTTCAATTGTAGATGAAGGCCAAAATTTTCTTCAAGTCTTTCGCGACAGGATAATCATTACAGTCGCTAAAAATGACCCATCTGCCAAGAAAACTCCAGTTCAGGTCTGTAGCCATTTGGTTTTGAGTTGTATTTTATGCAGCTTTGCTATAAGTCTCACTTTTTAACAGAAACAACTAATACCTCTCTAAAGGTGGAGGACTTTTGATAAAAAGGTGAGACTTGTAGCAAGTCCATATTTTATGTCAAACTTATCTTCGTCGTGTTTTGATTTATCCCATTTCAGTTTATTAACAATTTTTAATGGACCAAAAACTATTTTAGAAAATATTTTGTGTCAAAACAAGACGATATGTCTCTTGTTTGGAATTGCAAGAGTGTGACGGGTAGCTTATTGGCCCATTCTGAGAAGCTCTCTACCAAATTCTGCCATGTAGAGCGAGGAGAGTCGCCAACTCGTAACCCGAAGGTGTGAACCCGAAGGTATGGCTACATTGATAAGAAGTACCATAACACTGCGGCCATGTGCTTCCTTTTGTGTTCCTACAACTTTTATCGAATTCTGAGTAGAACGAACAAGCAGATTTCTCAAGATAGACTTGTTTGTTATTTGTTTGATTGATTGATTGATTGATTGACTGATTGACTGAATGATAGATTGTTTGAATGATTGATTGAGATAACTATCTGACCGTAATTGATGAATTTTACAATTCCTTTCCTTAGGGCGGCACAAAAGAAAGAGTCAGAAAAGGAGTAAGCAAATACTTTACAGGTGATACTGAAGATGTCACAATGTCAACAGAAAAGAAAAAGGCAGCGTTGTCAAAAATGTAAGTTCTGTGTTATTACTGACGGATGTGAGTATGTGTGTTCATTTGACCACTTGCTCGTAATATTTGTACTTTTAACTGCTATGTCATTGTTGCAAGTAAATTTTATTGTGTTAAGAATTTCTGAAGGCAAGCTATCGTTGGTGTAAATTTCAAGAACCAAGTTGTTCCCGAGAAGCTGCATTCACCTTTGACGTTGGATAGAAAAAGGCTTCGTTTGATCAACGTTAACACAATTTGAAACGAGAAAGGTGCTTTAATGCCCAAGGAGTAAAACGTTGCTACTGAAACTATTCCTATGAGTGTTTCAAACTCTATGGCTATAAAAGTTTTATGTTCACCTATTTAGAGTAAACTTTAGCAATCATTCTAATCGAACCTTATATTGAAATCATAATTGCTTTCCAGACGTTGTTACTAATTAATGCCTCTACCTGTATTATGTAATTCAGAGTTCCTTTGCTTTCATCCGGTAGTCTTTTCCTACGCGTAACCAGTTTTGCAGCAATAAAAACGAGTAGAAATTTCAAACAGAAAAACGCTATTTGCTTCAAAGCCATAGCATAGAATGATTTGATGCAAGATTTATGCCTTATACACTGATCAAATTTCGCATTCTAAAGAACTGATTTCTTATTACAGAAAGCAAAAACTGGCGTTAAAAACAACTGGTATTCCACAGGCAGGAATGCTAGAGCAGGAAAAGGGATGGAAAGCCTCGGAAAGATGCTCAAGCAAAGATAAAACATCTGAGCCTAATAAAAAGGCTCAAGAATTAAGATCAATTTGTCAAAACTTTGCTTACCAAAAATCAACTTTGAGCAATGGTAAAAAGAATTTTGAGAATGGAACCTCAACAGAAATATTTGATAGCGATGCCAGTCTGGTTTCGACTGATGTTACTTCTTTGAGTCGTGAATTAAACCATACTGATGGGAACGTGGATGAAGATGAAACGAAAAATAATAGCACGAGAAAAAATTCTGCAAAAGTAATTAATTTTGAAACAGAAAATTGCCTTAAATCTACAATTAAAAATCAAAATAATGTTGAGAATTCAAATAACTTCAATATGGATCAAGAGATGGCTGAAACAATAACTGGAGTCACAAGGAAGAAAGATGGAACAGATTTTGAAATTGGCTTTGAAAAACAGTTTATGAACAAATGCCATGGGGATCAATCGGAAGCAGATAGGGACAGTGGAGATTTTAGAGCATCCAAGCAAAAAACGCGTGGAGGTCAATCTAAAGCAACAGAACCGAAAGTGAATACGAAGAGAACTGTGTCACAGAAAGTGAAGAGGAAAAAGCTTTCAAGCAATGAAAGTGAAGTTGAAGACCAGTTGCAAGAATTTCCCAAAAACTTGAGGAGAAATGATTCGAGCTCCAAATTGCAACGCGAGGAACCTGCAAAGTACAACGGTTTAAGGAATTCAAAGAGAAACAAACTTTCAACAGATAAGTCAATAAGTCAGGCGTTTCCGAGTGCCAGAAAAGTTGAAGCGATTTCACTGGATGATTACGATAAAGTGGATCTCAGTTGTATTCGGTAATACTTAAAGGATTTTTATTTGTTTCAAAGTACCGAGTTAGTCAGGAAAATGTAGAGGTTTGAAAGCTTGTGGCTCTCGAGTCATTCGTCAGATTCCTATAAACTGATAATTATTGCTTAGCTAACAAGGACAGATTTGTAATACATAGCACATTTGCTTTAATTGGCACCTCAGTTTACAGTGATTAGAAACTGCTGACAAAAAAATTCTCTCAACAAGTAAATCAAAACAAAGACGGCTTCAAAAGTCGCCCCAAAACAATACGGCAAACTCTCAAGTTATGTGCTTGTAACGAAAGAAGACGCGTAAGTCTGAAGTTCTGTCTCGCGGATTTTATTTATTCAATTCAGGAGCTGTGCGATAGTTGTTTCATTTAAGCCCGAAATACCTGAGAATCATAGTGCCGTCTGCTCGGCTTCTGAATGAAAAAAACAGATTCCGCAAGACAATGCGTTAGATTTAACCTTCTTCTTTGCTATAAGCAGATAATTTCTCTCAAAAAACACCTTTCGCTTGCACCTGGCGAGAGTTTGGCCTACTGGCTTCGGGGCAACTTTTTGGGTCGTGTTTGGTTTGACCTGCTGGTTGAGAGAATTGCCTTTGCCTACAGTCGCTAGTCCCTTTGAAATGAAGTGTCACTTACAGCAATTATTGCCATTGTCTTACGAAATCTGTCCTTGTTTGTTTAGCTGCCATATCAACCTGAACTCAAGTGATAACTTTCGTTTGTCAAAATCGGTCATGTCATACTCAAATTACGATTAATTTTATGGAAATGGGAATGGTTCATCTCAAAATCCAACGTATTAGCCCTAGATTTCTTGATCAAATTTGATAATCAATTTCTATCTGTCTACCTTGACATTTAAACTTATATAAAGAGGCTTGCCTTTAAACTTTCCACTGCAAGGCTTACAATGCTTGACACCCTCGTCACAGTGCCGTAGGTCAAAAAGTTTGGTGTCTAACAATGACTAGCCACAAGCAAAACCTTAGTTTGGTTATACAGGGGGAGTCAGAAAAGTTAACATGTTTATTGGGATGTAGGATAACAAGTGATATTAAAAAATAAAGTGTTAAGCTGTTTGTCAAAGGCTAAGGGCCTATCTATATGAGGAAAAATACCTCTCCTGCCAGACCCGGGGCTGAGAGGTGAGATTCCACATTCCCACAGAATCCTTTGTACTTTCATTTCGCTTTTACACGACGAACACGAATGCAACACCACATGTATAGTGAAGTCCCACCTCATTAGAGGTGGGATCTCGCCTGGGTGAGGTGAAGTTTCTCCATGAGGTGAACGAGTACTGCCGGTATGGTGAGGTGAATTGAAATCATTTATTGATTCTTATTGGTCAGTTCGTTTTGATGTCACGGAAGAAGGACTTTACTCTACCTCGCCTCTTAACCCCTGGGTTGACAGGTGAGGTGAAAAATCTCATACAAACAATGGCTGAAATTTACCTCCCCTGTGAGCCCCGGGTCTGGCAGGTGAGTTGTTTTTCCTTATGTAAACAGGGCCTTACTTGCTTGTGAAGATTTTGTTTGTTAACAGCACTCATCCTTTAGAGCCAGAAATTAGAAATGCTGGCAGGGGGTCTGTAAAGTAAAGAGAATTCTGCGTTCGGTTCTGGTCCATGATCTAATTGCCATTGACATGTAAATTCCATGCAATTTTCTGTTAAGAAACAGACTGCAAACGTCAATGAGGTGTAAATCAAGGACCAGAATAGAACGTTGGATTCTCATTCCCATACAAACACCATGCTAGTGTATTTCTAATTTCAGGGAATTTATGAATCTAAACATGGGTGCTTTTACCAAGCAAAACTTTCACATCGAGGCATGGGTAGTTAGACACCGCACTTATGTTTCAGTGCATGTGCTGCTGCGGACCAAAATGTACATCTTTTGCGGAGGAGGTATCAAACTTACTTGGAAGGAAGGAAAATCGTTTCTTTTCTTTCTTCCTCCGATCTGCCATGGTAGCACCTCCGTTGTAGAAAATCATTTTTCCTGTGCAAAAGAGCAAAGTAGCTGCAATGAAGCACAACTGCAGTTTCTAACCATCCATGATCTAAGTTAGCCTTTGATCGATTGATTAACACTTTGGTTTTGAATATCGGTTGCGTACTTTTTATTCCACAGTTCGCCAGACGTGCTAACTTTTCTTTGACTCACTCGGTACAATTGCTTGTTTTCTTCACCCTTAGAATCTTAGAAGAACCATTTCTTACAACTTGCAGGCTCACATTAGCCTAGCCTGATAACCAGATCTAAGTTGAAATAACTGGCCCTTTTGAACTTGGGTCTGGTTATCAGGCTAGGGTAACATACGCACAGACCCATTCGGCTTTGGACAATGGATCTGAATGCTGGCTACCGCCAGGGCTTTTTGTGAAGAGATAGACACTGTAAAATATGCCAAAGAGGAAAGAAGCGGTAATATTTGGAACTTAATTTCTCGTTGCAGCACTGTTCAAGATCTGCATGTCAATCAAATCCGAAGCCTTGTTAGGAACATGGAGAGAGATATCAGGGATATATTTGAGGGAAAGGTAATATCTTAATATGTTCTTTGGGTTTCTGCGAATTATCTCGATACTGTGAATTAGTTGCCTTGCTTGCTACCTTTGCGTAATTGCCTATTTAAGTTGAAGAAAGTAGTAGTATAATAGCAATTTGTTTTGAGTGGGCTTGTCAGGATTTCTAGCAACTTAAGGGCAATTTAGGCCCACCATGCATGCTACGGTGAAGCATGGGACCCCTAGTTTAACGTCCCTTCCGAAGGACGGCGAGGTGAGTTGTGAGTTCAGGCCTCCGAGGTGAAAGAAAACAAATTGCTTCCTGGGAGGCAAATAAAGGGTCTTAAAGAAAGATGGTATCTCTTTCTTATGGTCTACTGTATTTATTAGCAAGTAGTGTACACATTTGGTTGGGTAAAGTGATGAGAATTTAGCTTTAATCAATGGCCAGCTTCTTTCAAAATTTTAGTTAACAATTAAGTTGAAGAAAGATACCTCATATGTTGATATAGATGTTTTGTGGGTGGAAGCATTAATGTTGAAAGTTAAAATCTATCTTCAAGTGCAAACCAGAGCTTTAGCCTTTTAGCCTAAGCCAATTCATGCAGCATATTGAAATCTAAAGCTAGAACTAAAGCAAATTGGAACAATTGCACAATTGGTGACTGCTACCGATAGAATATAACATGATCAAGAGTTTACATAAAGTTTATTTATGATATTTGCGTATTCATTCGCTGTGCTTCAAGAATTTGCTCAGTCCAAAGCGCCAAAGCACTGGTTTGGAGGTGAAAGCAAATTTGAGAACTTGCAGATTACTATTTCAAAGCCCAAACGACAATGTCAAAAACGAGATATCTATGTTCAATATAAATTATTGAGGGACATTTTTACACTGATTACCGATTGGTTAAGCTAAATTCTTATCGTTGAGCCCAACCAAATCTCTATTATAATTTCCTGGAACACCAGATACAAATCAACCCATATGGAGATATTCCTCCTTGTTTGATCTCACGCTTAGAAAGTTTGGAATCCTTGATTCAGTAGTAAAAGGATGCAAGCTTCAAAGTAATTGGGCAGTGGGTCGCTATTTGGCGTTCATCAAGTGTTCTTAACAATGTGTCACTATTCTGTTTACTAGACATTCTGTGAAAGGCACCAAGAGTACAAGAAGGGAGGACAAAGTCGCGGTACAGTTTGTTTTCATTCTGCTGTTTGTACCAAACTCAACACTTTATTCTGTTACTTTTTGTATTTTACAAACCTTTGAAGCTTACAAGCGGAACAAACTATCATTATTGGGAATAAAATTTTCGATCTCAACTTCCAGGTTAACGCCAGATTAAGACGATTAACTGGCCGGTGTTATTGTGTTAATTTAGCAGAACGTGTTTGCATTAGGTTTAAGTTAAACGCTATTTAACTTGTTATTGCTAGTTAGCCCAAGTTATTGCTTGTTGGAATCAAAGGTTCTTGAAGATGCCAAAGATCAAAGGTGTGATTGCACTTTTTCAACTTACGTGCAACGCACCACTAAAAATTTCTGTTTTCTGTAGGAGGTACTTGTAACTTTCTTTACATATGCTTTGCCTTCCTTTGCAGCCAACCTGGCGTACAACCTTCATTATGGTCAGTTTACTGAGGAACAGCAAGAGACCGTGACAGACACATTGAGACAACAATTCTGCTACAAGCATGGAAAGGTTTGACAATATTAAATCTTAATGTTATGCTTTCCTCCAAGGCTATCCCGTTGTATTAGTATAACTATTCTCTGGTGCCTAATAGAAAGAGAGGCTCTTAGTAAACGGGTTGGGTGGGAATCTTTTAAAGAAATTATTAATCGGGGGTCTTAATAAATGGGGGTTCAATAAACAAGAATTTGCACCAGTTTTATACTTTTGACAAAAGGAATTCTTTGTTCAACTGGTTTTCTGAAAGGAAACATTTCCGTTAGTTTACGAGTGCACTGCAATGACTTCTTATTTTTCGAACACAATTTCGTATAAAAATCGTGTTGAGTCTTGGGCACTGTTTCGCCAAAATTGATAAATGGGGGTCTTGATGAGGGCCGAGGGCGGGAAAAATTTTTGAAAATTGATAAGCATCCCCTCTTGTATTGGACACCCGAGAGTAGTTGGGAAAGTTAGCTCTTTATTTTGCACTATACACTGTACATACAAGTGATCATAGTGCACAACAGCAGTGGCATGTTTATTTTCATGGCCAACATACGAACACGTAATTGTGAATACGAAGAGAGATGAATCTTCCACCTTTTACCTCAATTAAAACATGAAGTTTAGACTTATGGTATCTAACTTCTATAGTATTTCGTCTGATGTTAATTTGCAAATTTTTACTCTCGTTTTTCTTTGTATGACGTTCTGGAAGTATTTTTCGTTTCATGTAAGGGCGGTGGGGTAGTCACATTCTTGTGGTCGCCATTTTATTATCCTTGTTGTGTTTCATGGCTGTATAATTATTAACTTGCTGATTAAAGGGACATATATCACGTTAGCAATTGGTTCATACAATAAACAAGTTTGCAGAACAAATCAATTGTTCTGCTTCATGAATTTTCATTGCAATGAAACTTCACCCTCGATCTTGTGCTTTGTTATAAACAATGGAGATAACTGTATAGTATGAACCAATCAGATTCATGACATATGCCCTTTAATTGTTACATGTCTTGTATGATGTTTCTATCTGAATGTACTGAGTGAGTCGGAAAAACGTTTATTAGCTAACAAGCTATAACTTGGCGAAAAAAGTCAGGTATAGTTTTTTGAAGTTTCATTTTGAGAAGAAAGATTGGTCACAGAAATTGAGTTTGCTGAAGTTGGCCATTTCTTTCCATATTTACCAGCAATTACTTGACATTGCTATTTTGGTGAATAGTTATTGTTTTTCTAAGACCTCTTTGCTTTCTAGCAAAACCAGGTAAATGAATAGTCCCCTCTAACTACAAAATAAACAACAATACTTTCCCCTTTAGTGCTGAAGCAACACGAAATGTTTCAATTTTTCGTAGAGAAACAATATGTTGGTCTTGGTTTCGAAGTTCACACGTGCATCACAATGAATCAAATTGAAGGCCTATTTTAGGATTTAGATTAACTTCTTGTAGCACATGAATTTGCTAAAATTTGATATGTGGAAGGCAAACTTTAACTTCGACAGAATCCTATCCTATCCAAGCTAGCCTTTTTCTTGTACAGTGCATTATTAAAGAAACGAATTTGCGAAGTAGACTGCTTCAGTAAAAATTGGCAAACGCGTCCTTTTTTTCTGAGTCACCCTGTGGAGAATCAACTTTATGATGAATATTCTTCCTTCCAGTACTTCGACTACATTTTGAAAGTGCTCGTTCCCGAAACGATGCTGATGATTCTATCAAAAGTATATAGCAGTCTCTCACTTGAAGAGGTATTCCTTTTATGACTTTTCTTATTGCTATATTTGCGTTGTTAGATTCATTGACTATTATTTTTGCATGGAATTAATGAAGGACTGTCATTTATTCTCTGAATTTTTTTACATATTTTGTCTTATAGTTTGAATTAATAGAACGCGCTTTTTGTCTAAATCCCTATGTAATGTCTTATTTCAAGCAATTCAATCTGATTCACTTTCCTGTTAAGAGACGCTTGAATTGCCTACGTAAGTAAATGCCTGTCGTAGCATTAGCAAGTTGTGAAAACATAAAGAAATGTAATGATTCTGTACTTAGTTTTAGTAATTTTACGTTGAGCCTTCGGGAACCGAAGCGACTTTGTTTTGCACACAGAGTAATTGAAAAAGTTCAATCGTCACTTTTAAGATAAAGAAAGAGCTATTATAGCTTAATTGAATGATATAATTAATCAATTAGCTGTTAGAGGCATGAACATCATTGCGATTCGCTACCACTTCAATTCTTTGCTTGGTTTTCTTCTTTTGTTGTTGTTGAAAATTCACAACAAAGCAATTATGTAATGTCAAACATGAATTTCTGCTTTAAGGCTGGGAAAACCTTGGCTAATCAGAATTACTTTTCTAAAAATTCTTTTCTAAAAAACTTTCTAAAAGAATTACTTTTTTAAGGCTGGGAAAACCTTGGCTAATCCTGGGACCAGTAGCAAAAGCTATTGGTCTTTAATAAACACTGTTCTAAACAAAGCTAAGATTCCCATGATACCACCTCTTCTAGAGAACGGGCTTTTTGTAACGGATTTTGCGGAAAAGGCACAGATTTTCAATGATTATTTCATACTTCAGTGCACGACCATTGACACAGGCAGTGAAATTCCACAAGACACTCCAGTCACTACGACCTTGTTGACTGATTTTGTCATCTCCGAGGAGAAAATACTTAATATCATACGATCACTTAATCCTAATAGGGCACATGGCTGGGATGAAATATCTGTGAGGATGATAAAGTTGAGCGATGACGCATTGGTTTTTCCACTTAAAACAATATTCATAAATTGTTTGAGGTGTGGTATATTTCCTGAAATATGGAAATATGCAAATGTAGTACCGGTTCATAAGAAAAATGAAAAAAATGTCAAGGCGAATTACCGTCCTATTTCTCTTTTACGATTCTCTTTACTCACATCTTGCAACACATGAACTACTCAACCCCAATCAATCAGGTTTTCGCCCAGGAGACTCAACAATCAACCAGTTACTCTCGATATCACATACTATTTTTAAAGCTTTCGACTGTAATCCTCCACTTGATGTTCGCTCAGTGTACCTTGACATTTCGAAGGCATTTGATAGGGTTTGGCACGATGGTCTTATTTACAATTTAAAACGATGTGGTGTCTCAGGACAACTTCTTTTTTTAATTCAAGGCTTTCTCAAGGATCGAAAGCAGAGGACTGTACTGAATGGGCAGAGTTCTAATTGGGGAGATATTTCGGCAGGGGTGCCCCAGGGCTCTATTCTAGGACCCTTGTTTTTTCTTGTGTATATAAATGATCTAGCTGTAGGCCTTAAGTGTAATGTTAAGCTATTTGCTGATAATACTTCACTCTTCAAAGTGGTAGAAGATTCAAATACAGCTGCTAGTGACATGAACCATGACTTGGACTTGATAAGTCAGTGGGCTCACGATTGGAGAATGTCATTTAATCCTGATCCGCAAAAGCAAGCCGTTGAATTGACATTTTCAAGGAAGAAAAATGAAGTCGATCATCCAGCGATCTTTTTTAACAATATCTCTCCCAATATTTGCCCAGGCATGCCCTAAATGAATTGTATAAGCTTTATGTTCGACCCAACCTTGACTATGGTGATGTTATTTATCATATTCCTGCTAAAATGCCAGACTTCAGTCAAAATATCGTTTTACCAAGTCTAATGGAAAAGCTAGCGTCTGTTCAGTATTCTGCTGTCTTGGCTGTAACCGGAACATGGAGAGGAACATCTCGTGAGAAGTTGTACACTGAGCTTGGTTGGGAAACATTGAGTTCCAGAAGGTGGAGTAGACGCCTTACCTTGTTCTACAAGTTTGTAAACAATCTTAGCCCTGAATATACAGTAGATCCAATCCCCCCTCTTCACCAGTCGCAGTACTGTCTTCGCAAACAGGATGTTATTGGGCGCTTGAATGCAAGGACAGAAAACTTCAAGTCGACCTTTTATCCTAATTGTTTATCCGAATGGAATAAGCTTGAGCCTGAACTGAGACTTGTACCTTCCATTGCTGTCTTTAACAAAAAACTCTTGTCAATAATCCTTCCCCCCTGCAAAATCTGTTTATGGAATTCACGATCCAAAAGGATTATCCCATCTTACTCAACTTAGGGTTGGTCTCAGCAAGTTAAATTTCCACAAATTCAAGCATAATTTTAGAGATACAATAAACCCGATGTGCCCAACAAACGATGGCATTGAGGATACGGAACACTTTTTGTAGTTCTGCCCTTCTTTCGACGTTCAACGACATGATCTTCTCGCTGAAATTGTTGAATTATTACGACCATTCGTGCAAATCACCGATCTTTCAAATGATGCTTTGACACAGCTTTTATTATATGGTGATCAAGACCTATCTTATGAATTGAACAGAAATATACTCCAATTGACTTTACGGTTCATTCACGAAACTGGTCGCTTTGACTAAGATCTTGCAAACTCCAGTTATGTACAAAGCAACCACCACGTCCGTTAGAGTAAATTTTTCGTTTGCCTTGTAAATTCCGTCTCACATTAGATGTCTGCCATTTCATCTACATTATACATTCCATCAAATAAAACTCATTACATGTAATGAGTTGTCCTTGTTAGATTATCACAACCCTGACCTTACATCTAATGTGGGACGGAATATAGTATAGTTTAGTTTAGTATCCATTAGACATTAAATCGTTCATTGTATTGTTGTATTCTAGTTTAACATTGTGTGTGCTTTTATATTGGCCATGGGGTAGTCATTGTATTTCGCTCCCCATGGTATCGTCCCTGTAGTGTTGTATAGTAATTAGAAACGTATAGTTTAACGTAAGATTTATTGTAAAATCTTATATGAATATAAAAAAAAATTTCTGCTTGCTGATCGATGAAACTAAGGTTTGCTTACTTGTCTATTTCAATCGAAGGTGCGGAGGATGTTAATCGACGGCGGGTACAACTGACACAAGCAGCCTCTAAAGAACGATGCTTTGGGTAAAAAGTAAGTGCTCATCATGCAGAGGCTCACGTGACCTTCGTCCAGATCGTACGTTCTTTCTAAAGCCTTGTTTGAGGCAGTTGTCAGGAACGGACTAGCAAGAAAATCATGCATTCTCGATTATGTCAATGTAACAACGGGCAAGAAGCCTTGATGTGATTTGTGCAAAATGGGACAACCGTTATTGTCTCCTTTCGGTCGTCATGTTTACGCCGGGGGGGGGGTACTTGATTGCTAGGTAATAGTGAACGTGCCACTCATATGGATGGGTTTTTCATTTGAAACTCCCCACATATGGATCTGTTTTTAGCCTTAATTCTGGTAGATTGATAACTTTTTCAGAATTTTATCATAACTGAAGAAATTTGAATAGATCTTGTATCCTGGAATAGATAAAATTCTTATATATGGGCTAGAAACTTCCTGATTATCATGCAAAAGGGTTCTGAATTCTTTAATATTCTGTCATACAAATGGATCCTTTTATAGAAGTCCAGATTCACGTCGAATTATGGTCAAAATGAAGTATCCCCCGCCATGCTGAATGAAGTATCCCCCCCCCTTCCTGGTTCAGTTGAGTTGAGTTGAAAGAAAGTTACATCTGTAATACGACTATATGGTAACCAAGATACAGTAGCAAACTAGCCCCACTTATAAACTGAAATTTCAAACATTACGCAATTGTTATATTTGTAAAAAAATCTTATGTGTATATCGAATATTTATTATCGCCCAAATGTTAGTTCTGTTATTTTTGCCCGATGAGGCGTGAAAATTTGGAATGTTGAAAAGAGTGCAAATTTCAATATTGTTTTGCTGAATATATTCTTCCAATGAAACATCGCTATATTAAAATTTGGAACATTCACCTTTTAACAATAAAATCAGTTATAACTGTTAAATAATATTGGTAATAACATTGATTTCAAATTGGAAAAAATTGAAATAAGTTTCAAAATTTACCTAAGATTGGCCACTTCATCATGAAATTGATCGTTATCCTCTTGGGAAGATGACATCAATAAGCATTATTTTGTTATGCTGCTAGGGATAATACTTTCATCCTCCCAAAGGAACAACATGTGCCGAAGGAGAATCGATTTCGATTTTTAGCCGTTTTGAAGATTTCTTGAACTGGCATTTTCAAGAAAATCTCTCGTAATTTCAGATCGAAGAGATCAATTTCACTTTGGTAAATTTGATATTTATTTGAACAATTGCATTTTCAAAGGGCAGAGATCTTGAAACTAGGATTGCTTTTTACTCCCTTGTAGAAAGTTAATGATCTTTAATCCTGTTTTCAGTTTTAAGACACTTAGAAAGTGACACAGATCACGAAGGAAGCGAAACGAAAATGGAGCATTTCTCTGCCATAAAAATGTAATTGTGGGTCTTCCACACAAAATTATACATACCGGATGACCCAAAAAAACTTCAGGAGCTAGATCGCAAATATTTTCTTGAAAGTAAATGTTATGAAGACAAACTAGTCGAGTCACCCCTTTCCTGAGACTTTAAATTAATTTTTGACACAAGAATCTTGCAAATCCGCTAAAAGCTCATGGAGCCACAAGCATTTAAAGTTCAAATTTGTGCAAAAGCTGAAACCAGAGGCCTCAAAATGGCATTTTTGGTAAAAGCTCCATAGGCCGTCGTTTCTGTTATTTCTCAATTGTTTCAGGGCGAGCCAAGTGGGATTCAAACAGGTTTTCGATAACCTAACTGTCAAGCATATGGATGCTTTGAGGAAACAGATTAAGTCTCTCGCCGATTATGTTTTGAACCACTGTTTTTGGACTTACGCAATGTTAAGGAAATTTTGACAATGATCGCAAGAAATGATCTACTTTAGAAGTCCTATTTGGTTTGCTCTGATATCAACGAGAGGTATGACATTGGATAAGCTTCTCTGACCTCCGTCTTCGAGCTTTTTGCAATACCAGTTTTCTGGGGGGTCTCTGGTTTCAGCTATCGCATATTTTTGATCTTCGAGAGCTCGTAACTCAGTGAATTATCAACCGATTTGCTTGATTCTGGTCTCTAAAATTATTTCATAATCATGGGAACAGGGTTATCTTTCCATGAGCCTGTTCATGTTGTCCTTATTTTTCAATATTTTATCAAACGTCGAACAATTTTTTTGAGACACCCTGTAGATATCAGCATATAGCTGACAGGCTCCGCATCTTTCGAGATGTTGCTTGGTCAGTTTAAGATATGTGTACTGTCCGAAAAAACAGTTTCAAGAACATGGAAATTCGTTCATTTCTCGGACCATTCCCTCGCTTTCCAGTTCATTTTTTGGAAAGAGTGAAAAACAGAACTCGAAATTTGCTTTGTAGCGTGCAATTTGAATGAGGAACAGACGTAAATCGACTTCTAATCCATCGTTATGTCGAGTTTTCACTAAATGTTGACTGGAAAATGCAAATGATGGTGATTATTTCACTCAAAGTGAGAAATCCTGGATTTCAAAATTTTCTTTGGTAATCATTGCTTAAAATGACCATGCAGCATCTCAGAAGATGGCTAAGCTTTTAAAATAAATTTAGGTATAAAGCCTTTGGCAATAGCTTTTGATTTCAGGGAGCTATCTATGATCCGGCTCGTGTAGTTTTTTTGGATCAGTCGGTAATTTCATAGGGTCCAGCGATGAAAATATAGCTTTTATCAATGACTAGTAAATTTCAAAATGTTCCTCGATGGCTAGCTTGACCAAAGATACCTCATTTACTGATATTGAAGCTTTGAGAGCTGATCAAATTTTATTAAGGCTACCGTTGGTTTATTTGCTCTCCTTCAAGAACTTGCTTAGGCCAAAATGCCAAAGCAAACTTTAGCTTTCAACCTGTACATTCCTGCTCTCAAAACACCAATATCAAGCATGGGGCTCAATCTTTTAGAGGGTGGAAGGTGGGTATAAAATTCTATTATATTTTTCTTTGAATTAAAGTGCTTCAAAGGGACTTCGGGTAATTTGCTGTAAATCTGCCGTTGCAATTTTTTGATATCTTGATCAGTTTCAAAATGGCAGTATTTATTAATTTTAAGTCTTTGACGTCATCAAATTTCTAAATTCTTGGTCAGAAGAGCTACAGATTTTTGCTTGCCACCATATTGTAGATCTTCATAAACAATGGTTTTCATGAAGGTTGTCTGATATTTCCTCAAGTAATTTTGGATTTACGATTACTTTAGCTTTTTAAAAATTTTTGATGAATTTTTGCCAAAGTAATCAAACTGGCGCCATTTTGAAAATAATCAAGATATCAAAAAATAGCCACCACAGCTTTATATCAAATTACCCAAAGTTTCTTTTGATTCACTCAATTCATGGAAAAATGTGATACAATTTCACACCCACCTTTTTAAAGATTTGAGCGTTATTCTCCAATATATTAACAATATCGCATTTTGACTATTTGTTTTCAAAGAAAAAGATGGCGAGGATACTAGATTAGGTTCTGGTTGGCGTTGCCGTCTGCACATCAAAACCCCTAATTAACACAATGGAACCATAGCTTCCGATAGATCGGTAATCGAATACACAGAACTCTTTTTAGCTTGCTAACATATCGACTTGCGAGATTACAGGACTTATTGAAAAATCAGTTCATTCAAAAACATACTTTGATATGGTTAGATGAACATAGCCGCCAAATCTTTTCTTTTGTCCGAAGTTCCCCTGGGGCGCTGACTCATCCTCTGATCAGATCGCGTTTTCTCCTAAATTGACCAATCAGATGCCGTAATTTTATTACTTCCGCGTTTCGCAGCCAGATTTAGGCTATTTGGGGTACCCCCAATAAAAAAACATTGCACGCTCGAGTAAATCGAATTTTTTCAAAATTTCAACGGGAAAAGGATGCTAATACATGAAGTGTTCATGTAGTTTCCTCGCAGTTGTTTGGAATAAATGATTGGTGGCAGTTTTAGAGGCAAGCATCAGTTTCTTTAGGCATTTGAATACAATTTCCAGTATGAAATCAATAGGAAGATTGTCGGTTACGACTGAAAGTTGGAGCAAAGTATCAAAACAACTGCCAAGATTTTTAATTCCTGCGCTTGGGATGGAGTGTGAATGAAACCAAATTGATGGAATTACAAATAATTCACAAGGAAGACGACAATGAAGCAGGTTTTCTTCCTATCTACTTTGCAGATGTTGTCTTGCTGTGAGTACCTTTCAAATTATTAAATTCTTCTTCAAGGAGATTTGACAACGATGTATCGATAGCAATCATTCAGCAATGCTATATCATTGCTTACAAGAAGCCGCTAATAGCCAACTCTGTGCCTGTGTGAAGTTGTAAATTCAATTTTGTAAAAAAATTAGAAAATCTATAAGAAACTTTAACCCCGGGAAGAACTGGGGTCAAACTTAACAACTCTAAGCCCAGCCCACAGACAAGTTTGTTGTAAAAGTTTGCATAGCTTTCACATCTTTTTATAAGGAACTGAATATTTGTGTCAGTACTGAAAGTATCGAAAATTTCTTACGATTATCAAAGTTTGAGCATTGGTTTGAGTACAAAGAAACTCAAAGTTTCTTTAGAATTTCCCAAGGGTTCCATAACAGTCTTCATGTCTACTACTTTTGACCTGAACATTTCAAAACAAAAAACTTTTATGAAGCCTTTCCAATCAGACTTTTCTCGAGTACCTTCCTAGCAATATGACACACGAAATAGTGAAAATAACGTAAGAATGTCCGAAGGATTTCCTCTGTCATGTTAAAAAGTTTCTTAACATTTATTTTCCACGTAAAGGTATGTTTCTATGAAATTGCTTATGAGAAACTCAACTCTCAAATCGCCAAGAAATTAAGAAGCCTCGATACTTGAAAAATGTAAGTTCAGAAACTATTTACTTTAGTAAAGGAAATTCTTATAATATTCTTACTTTTCTATCATTTGTTCACGTATCATTGTCCTTGAATGATGTCTAAACAGCATCGCAAAGGTTTCAAGGACCTTGTTTTGAAATTCACGAGGACACAGAAAGGGGAACACGAAGAATCTGATAATCTTGAGAGACTTGTAGTACTGACGCAAATTCTTAGATATTCTTAGCTTCTTGTAAAAGGTACGTGTACTGGAGTTTCTTAATACTTGGCGGTCTGATGGCTGAGTTTCTTAAAAGCAGGTTCTTGCGACAAGAATTCGTGCAATGCAACTGTTAGTAATTATCGTCTGTGAAATTTTATTTGTTTTGCAACTCCAACAAACCTTTTGACACGCAGGCAAACTTTTGAAGTTAGCTGGCAAATTTCTTGTAATTCTCGCGACAAATCATCAGGCAGTCAATGCAAATTTGTTCGTAGCGTCTTTCTTTCGATGTGAATGCTTTGCAGCCATTGGAGAAGATGTTGGGAAGTCTAGGACGGTCTTTGAGAGATCTAGTAAAGCTTTTATCGAGCTACGAGCTCTACCATTCAGCGTGCGTCGCATTTGAATGAGACTTTGTTTTCCTTTCCCCATTTTTGAAGTAACATTTAAGGGCATTTAAGACGGAAATCATATTACCGACAAAAATATGACGACACCATCGCCTGTAATTATTTCTTTTCCCTCAATTTCCTCTCTCCTGTTGAGTCTAGATCAGAGAGGGGCACAAGTTGCCATATGGGGAAGAAGCACGGACTCTGGAGGGGGTAGGGGTCAGAAATTCGCATGGCATGGCGAAATAAGGCGCAGATTTCGAAATTTTCAGAAGAACCATTCATAAAAATATTCATATTGTTGATAATTTTGCCAAAAACTACTTTTTGGGGGACAGGGAGCAAGATGCCGCTGCCTGTTTGAAAAAAACATCGAATTCCAACATTCAGATCGCCGTAATTTTTTAATCTTAAGTGATGGCACGGAGACTACATGAACACTTGTGTTCCAATGTATATGCATCCTTTTCCCGTTGAAATTTTCAAAAAATTCGACTTACTCGAGCGTGCAATGTTTTTTTATTGGGGGGTACCCCAAATGGCCTAAATCTAGCTGCGAAACGCGGAAGTAATAAAATGACGGCATCTGATTGGTCAATTTTAGGAGAAAACGCGATCTGATCAGAGGATGAGTCAGCGCCCCAGGGGAACTTCGGACAAAAGAAAAGATTTGGCGGCTATGTTGGTTAGATTATAAATACTTTGAGAGAGATCACAAGGGAGCTCTCTTTTGCAAAAGTGAAGATTGTTAATAAATGCTTCTATAATCTAATATCTAATTCTTATTCGTGTTGGCCTCCAACTCGCTCCATCGAAATACTAGGCCCATCAACAGACCCAGACCCCAAACGAGAATCCAATACGAAGATTCTCGTTCGGGGTGCGGGTCTATTAGTGGGCCTAGTATTTCGATGGAGGGAGTAGGAGGACAAACGGAGATTAAAATCTAGAATATGATAAAAATTATGCCAGTACGATTACAAACATATTGGGCTGTTTTAGCAAGAAGACGCGAGTCACGACAACGCCTGTACAATTCTTTTGTTTGAGGCTGTAAATTACAAAGAGAAATCAACTTCAAAACTTTCGGAAGTCTCGAGAGACTAAATGTACGTTTTATTCTGAAACTGACAACCTGAAAAGTATATTTTTGAAGGCTGCACTGGCCGCACTGCAAAAATAGGACGCCGAGAAGGGAAGCAAAATGCAGCATGAACACATTCACAACTGATGGAAATACGAGAATGCAAGTTGTTCTCAGGGAATTTGTATGTCGGTGATTAGCTCTCCGGGAGGGAAAGGGCTGGAAAATTAGAATGCACTAAAAACATGAAAAAGTGGCTGCCTTTCCAAAGACGTCCGCGTCTTGCTGCTAAAGGAGCCTATAAACCAAAAAGTGACAGACATCTCGTTCGATGATTTCATAGCGCATGATTATCACGCTGCTCAGGAACGGCGGCATTTGCTGGAGTGTTTGCTTGCCCTCTCTTCTTACACCATTTTCTAAGAAAGTCAACTGCTTTCTTGATGAAATAGAACAAACCAAATGTATACGTGAGGCCGAGAATAACAATTGATACTGCACTTCTACTTAGCTCATCTTTGATGCTTTGAACATTAGCAAGGAGAACAAGTGCGAGAAGATAAACTGCCTCAATACGATTAGCCATGCGGTTCTTCTTGTTGTAAGGCCATGCCATACAATGAAGTGCAAATATAAACAAGCACGCGATCGATATCACAGTCTGCGGAAAGAAAAGGCTTTTTCTTAGTACTTAGGTACGTTCAGGATGCGTTCAAGTATTACCCAACCCTATCAAGCCACAATACGCGACTAAGTATCGATGAAGTGTGAATATAAAGAAAGACGCAGTCATTGAGACTGACTGTGGATAATTATTTGATATTCTTTATTTCTGATATTTGATTTTATTAAATATCAGAAGAGAAGGCTTTCTAAATGCTTAGGCCCCGTTTACACGATACCGTTTTCATTTCATATCAGATTGGGTAAGGCAATCCGATATGAAAATTTCTCCTGTTTACACGATGCCGTTTTCATTTCATATCGGATTGGTTTCATGCCACTTTCAGAGTGTTTTCATTTGAAAACGCGAAAACGGTATGAAGCATATCGGGTTGGTGCGTTCTCGTGTAAACAGGAGGCCAATCCGATATGGAATGAAAACGGTGTCGTGTAAACAGAAGGCCAATCCGATATGAAACCAATCCGATATGAAATGAAAACGGTATCGTGTAAACGGGGCCTTATATACGTTCGGAATATCTTAAAGAGCCAACCTACCCTACCTATCCATACTACCAATCCCTGCATTGATGAAGTGTGGATATAAACAAACACGCTCTCGATGTGGCTGTCTTTGGAAGAGACTTTCCAAAGTGCTTAGATAACCCTTTCGGAGACTCAACTGGTTACGCTGAGGCAAGCTTAGTTGAATCGAAATTTGATGGTCAAACCAGGCTCTCACGACAAATTCACCATAATATCATTCAATTTACCTTTTGGAAATTTCTTACTTCTCCTCGGATGTAGTACTAGGATTTCTTAAACTTTTGGCCATCTAAGGGACGGGTCATTATTTCTTGAGGGGGAGGGAGTGGAAGACATCTGGGAGGAGGTGCCAAAATTTTACCTACTTAAAGAGAGGGAGACGAAACTACGTCCATTTCATTGAGGGGTAGGGCATATGAAAATAGTAATGCTACATAAACGTGCACGAACCTGTTTGATCTCCCAATCTTGAATGAAAACATACAAAACAACAAGTAATTGTCTCCGTGCAAGATCAATCGCCCACCACCAACCACGTTCTTCACCAATATAGTTCATCCAAAATTGGTTGCTTCGTTTGGCACATGCATCACATTTCTCTTCGATTTGCTCAGAACATGGTGAGCAGGCTTCTAGCTCAGCTTCTTGAGCCTTGACTTCAGCTGAAAATCGATTTGCTCCCCTCGCTCCACATTTCTGGCATCTTCCGTCCACGTGACGTCGCCTTAAAACAAATGCGTCGCTCAGTTAGACTGATTGCATATTCGTAATTATCGCTATTGATAGACTAATAGACGCCCAAAGTACGACTCATATTGAAAACTAGGACGAAGCTTTCGCCTATCGATTTCATAATGATCATTTATTTGATTGTAAAGTTTATTTCTGATGAAGCGAACGCGAAACGTCATATGAGCATTCTTTATTTTTGGATTTCATAGCTAGATAGGGAAACCATAGCAACACTGTACGAACTCCAGGATGGGCCTAAGTTGCCGGCTTGAACCTCCAATGTTAAAACAGCCCACAGTTCAAGTTTTCAGTGATATTATGCCTCATTCACACTGCCAGTTAAACCAGTTTAAACTAACCAGGTTTTCAAATAAGGCCTTCTGATTGGTCAAGCCAAAATATCCAGTCATATGATTGGTTGAAATTTAGACTGGTTTATATAAAGCTGGTTTAGATCTGTCAATGTGAATGCAGTATTAGCCATGAACAAAAGCCACAAGTATCCATATGAATTTTTCTTTTTTTCATTTTCATTTCATTTTAAATTATTTATACACGGTGGCCCCATCAATCTAAGACTGCTTTACAGGGGGCCGTGTTAAAAACTTACAAAATCAATAATACTTTGCTAAGATAACTTAAATATATGAGTTAAAACCGAAAATAACCTAATTACAAGTGCTAATATCTAAAGAGTCAAACTAAAGTACATATGATAAAAAATAAAAAGGATTAAAATCAAAATTGGTGAAAGGAACGAAATGTTACATTCAAACGGTAGGCTGCAAGTGGTGTTTTAGTTTGCATTTAAACAAATTAAGCGAATTTGCTTCTTTTATATCAGACGAAAGTTGATTCCAAGTTTTAGCGCCACGATAAGATATCGCTTTTTGTCCTTTGCTAGTTGTCATTCTGGGGATGTAAAGATCTTTTGCTGCATTTCGCAAATTAATATCAATATTTCGGTCAGTATTTTTTGTGAACAAATTAGAAAGGTAGCTAGGTGCAAGACCAGTTATTGCTTTATACGTCATCGTAGCTGTTTCACTTTTAATCATGTAGGTGACAGTAAGCCATTTAAGGTTCTTGATCAAAAGGGTAGCAGATGTATCGTAACTGCTATTGGAGACAATCCTTGCAGCCCGATTTTGCAATTTTTGCAACGCCCTCAATCTAGTTTCACCACAGCTTCCCCACACTGAACAACAGTAACGAAAATGTGGCTCGACAATGCCTTTGTACATTTGTATCAAAGTTTCTTTTGGTACGAATTTCTTTGCGTGCTTCAAAAAGCCAATAGCACGAGATACCTTGCTGCATAAAACTTTCATGTGCTGATTCCAATCAAGTTTACTATCAAGTTGAACTCCTAAGTATTTCACATTTTTAACGAGATCAATAGCAGAATCTCCAATGGAAAAGGATGGCGTGTCTACTCTCTTATCGGCAATTTTCTTCAAGTTTGGTTGTGATCCTATAACCATCGCCTGAGTCTTTACAACATTTAATGACAGTTTGTTACCCTATAGCCATTTATTTAGACAATCGAGATCCCTATTTATAATGGTATTAAGTTCTCCGATATTTTTAGAAGCATAAGAAATGCTTGTGTCATCAGCATGCATTATCAGATTACATTATGGAGTGCCAGTGGAAGATCGTTAATGTAGATTAAAAACAGAAGTGGTCCTAAGCAAGATCCCTGTGGAACACCACAATCAATATCTTTCAAATCAGAGCATGCACCATTTACTCTACAGAACTGACTTTACAGAAATCTCAAATCTCAAATTTTGATGCAAGCCTACAGGCAGATTCGTAATTGAGTTAACAAAAGGAATTTGGACTTAAAGCGTGAGTTTTCCACAAAGAAGATTTCTTCTTTGTGAAAAACATTTCCTCCAAGAATCAACAAACCTTTCAATGAGAACCAAAAGTTCCTCATTCTTACGGTCAATTAGCTTCCTTGATCTTCATCGCAGCAATGAGAACTTACAACTGTCGAGGGTTTGCTTGACTCACTTATGAGACTATTCCGCAGCCTCGCTCCGGAGGGCACCCGTAAAGGTATTCATGTCCGTCTCAAATTTTTACATGAAACTCTATAAGTCCCAGTTTGAGCAAAAATAAAAAATTTTGTTGTTATCATTGTTGTTGTTGCTATGGTTACGATAACTGGAACTGTATCGTGAGTCTATCGCCCAGATATAGGAAATTCTAAAAGATAGAAATTGGGTGAGCAAAAGAGCATGGCGTTTGAAACAACACTTCTCCTTGAAAATCAAGTAGTAGCATTAATCAATGCCTTGCTACACCTCTTTTGGGCAGGGCCTGGTTTGCGATTCTCAGCGTTGGAGTGGCAGCTCTGTGACCTGGGGCATCTTTGGCTTGCAGTGTTTTCCTTCAGGGAGTCCTTACGGTGTCACTGAGAGTTTTGCTCACTGAATTCGGTGCACACGTGTGCACACTTTCAGCCGCCATTTTGTTGTGACCTGTGGTCGATACAATGGCAACATGAACACGCGTGCACCCAAGGCAGTAAGCAAAATTCTCAGTGACACCGCAGACGGCGAGAATGTTGGCACGAATGTCAGAAATTATTAAACATGACAGACATTGTCCTCAGCAACACAAATGAGTATTTCCTCAGCAAAAATCATCCGCACGCGGCGAGAATTTTCCTAAGCAAAAAGACATTCATGCCATTTTACTGAGCATTTTCCTCGCCATGTGCGGTGGGCTTTACTTATTTACGTTAAGAATAGGTTTAAGTAAGCTCTTTGTGAACCATGGCATTACCCGTAGACAACTCATACCTCAACCATCTTAGCACAAGCCTTACCAGTGCAAGTTTCTTTCCACATCGATTCAACCACCCAAACAGTCACATGCTAGCGCCTGTCAATACGGGATGGTCTCATGGTACATAAAAGTGCTTAAATTTCAATTGTTTTGTTCTTTTTTTTCTCTAAGATCGTTGTTAAAGGAATTTGTTATGTGCCGTTCATAGCCAGACCCAGGCGACGTCATGTCTATTTCTGCTATGGACAGCACAGAATATTGTATTTTTTGTTGAGTTTTAGATTGACCTTCATATAAAGCAAAAGATTTAGAAGTTCATCCGGCTTCCATTTACGACTCCTGCCCGTGGCTTTTGGAGATTTCCTGCAAAAAGCCCCTCTGAGAAACCTGCAAAAATGAGTGAAAACATAGACCAAATTTCATTGGTTTTCCTAACAATAATGAAAGTTACAAGTACCTAACCCTTGATGCAGGAAGAGAACCATGTTCATAAGAACACAATCAGCCTGTTTTGGAGAAAAGTATGTCCTTGTTTGCGGGGTTTTACAGTGGTCATGATCAGCCAACTTGGACAAGATTGGTGTCCTACCAAGTATGATCCCATAGTCAAACACACACAGTAGATGTGAAATTGGAGGGTTGTTGTAAACCCAAAGTCGAAAGATACGGAGCATGGAGAAGAAGATTGGGTCATAACAAACGTCCTCGTTGTTCCTATAGCAGTTTTTCACTCGCGATTTCCCTATGCCCATGTGATTATTGCTGCTGCTATCATTCAAATTGGAAGTAAACCAGGACACAAGGAAAACAGGGCACAGGGAAACAGGGAGGAACACTTCTGCTGTGAGAGGATAAACCAGTGCGTTTCTTATCACCTATCGAATGGCTAGCCTTATGCCTTTTCGTCCCTTGTTTCCCTGCGTTCCTCGTTTTGCTGATATCACTTAAAGTAAATCAACAGGGATAAAAGCAAACTTAGCTAGGGGGACTGGGTAATCTAAATATAACCTATTGTATTTGATGTTTACGATCTATGAACGTTATGAACGGAATCGATCTTTCGATCTATTGACGGTTCACGTCGCAATATCTCCGTTCATTTACATTAATCAAAACGGACTCATAATATTACGCTTCAAAAAGGGGCCAAATTTTTCAAAGTAGCCTAAACAAGTAGGATTTCTCGCACACTCAACAAAATTGCTTCAAAATCTGGCTTAAAGCGCTCGAACATTGGAAAGCAAACTTTTAATGCAAAGAATGATGTTGTCATGACCTACAATCGCAAAATGCATACCTTTCAAGCAGTAATCTTCCTCTGTAGAAGCAAAATAGATCCACCGCAGCTGCGAGAACTCTAGGCCTCATCAATCGCTTTCGTATGCAACAACAACAACCGTCAATCAAAAGAACGTTCTGATTAATTGAATACTAAATTCTAGCAATTTGATTGGTGAATACGAAATGACTCTACGCGTGCCTAAAGTGGGCTCATTTTTTAAGCGTAATATGATGAGTGCCTTTTGACCAAGTGTCAGCAAATAAAGAACGCAGGGAACGAGGAAAGAAAAGGCATAAGTCTATGGAATGGTCTTACCTTAAACCTTCTGTGATTTGATCGATCACTGCTGGGTATCTATTTGCTCCTTTGTGAACAAAGTAAAAAAGCAGAGGGATTGGCAAAAATAGCAGGAAGAACCAAACTAAAACTGATACGATGAGGAATCCAAGGTGAAATCCTTGAAAGCATTCCCAGCTCCCATCGTAGAAGAACACTCTCTTTCCTATGATCAAAACAGAAAATGTCACCACTTCAAAAATCGCTTTCCTACGGACAGGGAGGGGTACGATATGTGATTGCGTACTAAGGAAGTGCGACCCCAGACAGGATCAGTTCTGAGGGGTTTGGAATAAAGAATGGTATCAAGTTAGCAGTTTTCTTAAACATGTTATGCTCTATTCTAGGCTTCAGTAACAACGTTATCTTGAATTTTATGCTTTATTGTTGTAATTCACGAATTTTTTATTATCATTTGTTACAGGATGAAAAACTGCTCTCAGGGAAATGTTGATAATATTTCTTGTCACAAAACTAGAAATGTGGTCATTTAAAAAATAACCGAGGTTTAAGGTCCACGATAGGGTTCCATCAAAGTTCACAAAAATCCTTTCAAACAGTTAAATGCAACAAAAATTTACATTTAAGCTCACCTAACACTCGATAAGATTTTCTATTTGATGTGGCGCGAGCAGCAAAGTTGAATTAGCCCAACTTTGTCGCATGGCTGCTTTCGCCGTCATCTGGAATGCGTCCAGAAAGGCACCAAAGTATGAATTCAGCTTTCCACTATATCAAAAAACATTTGAAGCTCATTCCCCAAAGGGAAGCATTGGACCAACGAAATGTACAGCATTGGGCTCAAACCTTGAAAAAGGTGGGTGTAAAATAGACTGATGACAACGAGTCTCTTGTTTCTTGTGCTCTTTGATTTGATGATGGTGCTTCAGCAAACAGGGACTCATGATATTACTCTGAGAAACCTGGCCCTACTTAGGCCAAAAATCCGCGATTCCTAGAGTACCAATCAGATTGCGAGATTTGTGAGCTACAATCACAGGGGCATCAGTTTAAATATTCTTAGTTAATATTTAGTATTTCTCGATATTGTTATTTTGAATATTTTCACTATTTCTTGATACTGTCGTCTTTCTTGTTTCTGAAGAGCCGCGAATACTTTGACCAATGCGAAGGAGAGCAGAAAATGCGAAGGTCAGGGAGAGAAAAGCGGAGGAGGAGCGAGTAAAGAGAGAAGGAAGAAAAGGTCCTTTTCTTCCTTCTCTCTTTTCTAGCTCCTCCTCCGCTTTTCTCTCCCTCACTTCCTTCGCATTTCTGCTCTCCTTCGCATTGGTCAAACTCCTCGCGGCTCTTCAGAAGGAAGAAAGACAACTGAAAATATTCAAAATAACAATATCGAGAAATACTAAGTAATAACTAGGAATATCTAAACTGATGCCCCTGTGCTACAATCGTTAGGGATGATTCCATTATAATAGACCCTTTCACGGTAGATCGAACGGGGGATTCGAATGGAGTTTTCGAGACCATGCGGCGTGAAATTTTGCAATTTAGAATTTTTTGGTTATCGCTACATATTGCAAGATTTCTCTGCATTTACGGATTGGAACCTGATGAAAACTTAACTGGACCTACCTGAGTGACCAAGGAACGTATCTTTTGTTTTTGTTCTGTCGAAACTTTCTCAGAAATGACAAGGAAACTTCGCAAACACCGACGACTCTTTGCTCTTTGCATAAAACCGCCACCCAGGCCCAGCGACCGCCCTAAACCCTTTCAGCAATAAATTCTGTGCCGAGGCCGCCATCAACTTGATTTCCAAAATGAAGAGTCTTTATACATCCATGATGAACCTCTGAAATTTCCACCCTTCGATCCTTCGACATTTTTGTAAAATTTCCCCTCGATTTCACTCTTGCCGTGTTTTCAAGTAGGCTCGACGTCACAAGCCGATGACAGAGAAGTTAGCTTGTTGTAATAAGGGTCGGGGAAACCCTTTCACCTAGGACGGGGGAACCAAACAGGGGTGAATATTTAACTTAACGAAAGATTTTGAGTACTTTGGATTTCTTGCGAGTTTCTGAAAGGTTTCATAAAGATCTTCATGTTCACTACCTGTGCGCTCGCGGAAATTTCAAAAGTATGTTTTTGAAGCCTTTCCAATGTCCAGACATTACGAAAGTACCTTTCGTTCCGAGTAAAATGATACACGAAACACATAAAAACCAAGTAAAACTATGTTATGGACTTCCCCTAACAATATTTTTTTATCAATTAAAAACAAAAATAATATATTTAAGACTACAAAACTACTGTGACGTTCAAGGCGAGGAAAGACACGAGGTCACCGGGTCTTAACCATGAAA
Source organism: Aurelia sp. 4 Dawson et al 2005 (assembly GCA_964019985.1). Lineage (NCBI taxonomy): Eukaryota > Metazoa > Cnidaria > Scyphozoa > Semaeostomeae > Ulmaridae > Aurelia > Aurelia sp. 4 Dawson et al 2005. The sequence continues at coordinate 18,971,906 of OZ026494.1, forward strand.
ACAAACAAAATGATTGGTTTCGTAGGTTTATTTTCCCAGTACTGGGGTTTCTTAATTTTGTGGCGATCTGAGAGTTGAGTTTCTTATAAGGTAGTTTCTTATGAAAAGATACATGAACTTCAACTCTCAGATCGCTGAAAATTAAGAAACAACAGCATATGTTTTCTCTTTGAAACATGTATCAGGCCACGGTAGTGCTAAACATTTCTTATTTCAGCATGGAAATTTGTCCATTTTGATACTAAATGTTACTTAGCTGTTTCTTATTTTTTGAATGCATGAATTATCAATATGATTTGTAACACTGCTCCAGATATGTTTCTTGACAGTTATCAAACACCATGTACGCGTTTTTTTTATAAGAAACTAGTACTATTTTTGAGAAGTAGTAAGAAACTTTCAAAAGTTAAAGCATGGATATCATAGCAAATAGATCGTGGATCTTGAGCAATATTCACTAACCATTTGTGTTTTCAACATAACAGAACACTGTTTATTCCAATGTGATGTTTTTAAATGTTAAGAAACATATCTGCAGCAGTGTTAGCGACCACATCGATAATTCTGCTTTGAAAAAATAAGAAACCAATGAAAAAACTTTTATTACTAAAATGAAGAAAATTTTATGTGAAATTAAGAAACTTTTAGTACTGTGGCTTGATCCAAGTTTCTTATAGAAGTAAAAAAACATGTAGGAATAACAGTGTTCTGCTATGTTCAAAACAGTTAGGTTCAACGATTTATAGACCCTGAAAGCTCCTTTAAGTTCCCAGGGGTTTATCTAATCATGATCTAATTTTAGACACTTCAGGAGGGACTTAAAAGAGAGGGGCTTATTAGAGAGTGGGGTTTTATTGTCAAAATCAAACGGCCATGGCTTTTCTGTTCTTTTTGCACCATATTTTACTTATTCGACGTGCATTTTCACAAGTCAAGTACAAAAATTCGACACAGTTTTATTCCAAACCACACCAAAACTAAGAAACAAAAATTTCTTGCCAAATGAATACACAAAATCTTTGATAGCCACTGGAGTTTGATAGAAGTGAAGGGGGGTTAATAGAGAGGGCTCATTGAAAACCTTGGCTTAGAGGGGAAGGACTTATCGGGACTTATTATGGCGGGGATTTGATAGAGAGGGGGCTTAATAGAGCTTTTACGTTATTCTCTATAATTTTCTTGCATTTAGCTTTCAAAAGTTTCTTAATCCTTCTCCGACATAGTACTAAAGTTTCTTAAGATTTGGCTATCTTAGACCTTGTTTCTTAAAAACCAGTTTCTTAAAAACATTTATGAGGAAAAATTTAGCTAACAAATCTAAATTAGGTAGTCCTTAGCATAGTTTTACTATATTTTCACTTATTTCCAGTATCAAAACACTTGGAAGGTAATTGTGCCCATGTCTAAACGTTGGAAAGGCTGCAAAAATATAGTTTTAAATGTCCCCGAGCTCACAATGAGTGAACATAAAGATTATCTTGAAACTTGTAAGAGACTTGTAAGAATCACTGAGCATTCAAATTCTGAAAATTTTAAGAAACCTTCAGAGCTGGCTCAAATTCTTCGTTTCTTATGAAAAAGTTCACCATGTTACCCCTGCTACACAACATTGTTCTTTTCCTTTCTTGCCACAGCATCAGCATATTATCACAATTTGTAAGAAACTTGATGAACGGGATGAAACCTACTGCACATAAACAGATGATGATTTGGAGAACGAGTTTAAATTTGGCCGAAAGTTTTCAGCTGATTCATCAAGTTACATATTCACTCCTGCTTGGTCTCCCCCGTCCTAGGTGAAAGGGTTTCCCTGACCCTTATTACAACAAGCTAACTTTTCTGTCATCGGCTTGTGACGTCGAGCCTACTTGAAAACACGTCAAGAGTGAAATCAAGAGGAAATTTTACAAAACTGTCGAAGGATCGAATGGTGGAAATTTCAGAGGTTCATCATGGATGTGTAAAGACTCTTCATTTTGGAAATCAAGTTAATGGCGGCCTCGGCACAGAATTTATTGCTGAAAGGGTTTAGGGCGGTCGCTGGGCCTGGGTGGCGGTTTTATGCAAAGAGCAAAGAGTCGTCGGTGTTTGCGAAGTTTCCTTGTCATTTCTGAGAAAGTTTCGCCAGAACAAAAACAAAAGATACGTTCCTTGGTCACTTAAGCCGGATCTCCACTAGGCGGAAAAATGTCGAGCCGCGAAAAGTAGAACGTAGTCCTACTATTCGCGGCTCGACATTTTTCCGCGGCGACAATTCGATTAGCCAATTAGATTGCAGGAAATTTTTCCGCCTCGACATTTTTCCGCCTAGTGGAGATCCGGCCTCAGGTAGGTCCAGTTAAGTTTTCATCAGGTTCCAATCCGTTAATGCAGAGAAATCTTGCAATATGTAGCGATAACCAAAAAATTCTACATTGCAACATTTCACGCCGCACGGTCTCGAAAACTCCATTCGAATCCCCCGTTCGATCTACCGTGAAAGGGTCTATTCCATTGATGATTGCAGAAAATAGGCCCAGATTTTCCACTGTTGCATTACAGTAGAAACCCCACAGAACAGAATCTGTTTTTATAAGAACCTTGAGGCTGAAATTTAATCTTTTAAACCCCCTAAATAAGAATCCCCCAGAGGCTGAAACTGGGAGATGTTCTTATATAATAGGTTTCATGTGTTCAGAATACCTAAGAATTTTTAAGAATTCATAAATTCTGATCAGAATTCTTTAATGATACAAAAGACTGCATTATTTTTAAACAAGAATTCAAACCTAAACTGTTCTCATGAAGTCAAAAGAATTTTTCATAATTCTTGTGCTGAAAAAACAGCATTAATGTGTGCAAGGTGTGTACATGCAGATTGGAATTTATAATAACAGCCATTTAATTAAGAACCTATTCAGGATGCCCAAGAATAATCCAGGTTCTCTTATGCAGGTTTCTACTGTATGAGTCACAGTGAACAAGGTTTACCGCAGTTTATTTGGGATTTACGATTAATTTTAGTTTTGAGTTTTTCTATCAGTTCTTTAAAAAATGATGACAATGCAGCCATTTTGGAAATAGCCTTAAATCTTTATATCTCAAGATTTTCCTATTTTTTATATGTTTAAATTTTCTTGATCTTAATTCTTGAAATCCTAAAATTTTCACGGTAGATTTACAGCAAAGCACAATAATTCTCTTCAAGCCAAGCAATTCAAGCAAAATCTTATATAATGCTACACTCACTCCTCTCTCAGAGTAAGTTGGTAAGAAAAATGAAAAATTACAAATTCCAGTAAGAGAGCAATGATTTGAAACTGTGCATCTCTTTGGGAGCACCATTGAGAAAAAGGACACGGTAACAGCATTGCTGAAGACGATGCCCTATTCAGCAGCAAATATCCAATACAAAAATATTAAAGTGCCTAACCCTCTACCTGGGTTAATGATGTGATATGGCATACAGTCTACTTACCACCGACATTGACGCAGTGGATCAATGCAAAGCTAGTCTCTACCAGATACTTGTACATCAATATCATCAGTGTTAGAAAACTCTGGAAAGGTCTTTCCCTCAGCAAGGTAATACGGCGTTGCATAAGAAATATCACAAGTATGATAAGCAGGATCTCTGCGGGTGTGATGTAATTCAAGGTAGTGGTACCTAAATTGCCAAGATTTGGAACTGCACATGTGGACAATGGATACTCTGTTGGTCTGCCCAAATCACTTATTCCAGATACCAAACTGACAATATCTCCAACTTGATCATTTGGTTTGAAAAGATAGGGAAGAACTTGAACGTAAAAAAGAATCCCTCGTAAATCAGAGGGAATGTTAGGATTGAAATAAATGATCAATAATGTGAATATCAAAACACCAAAAATTGAAATGAAAAGAATCCATCCAGTGCCATTACAGTCACGGCATTCAGTCGGTCTTAAACCAAGGGCTAAGCCTGCTTTACATCGACCACATAAAATGTCTTCTCTTCCCTCGATGCAGAAACTGTTTGGCTTTTTGTAGTCGTACAAGCAACCAGGCCGCTTTTGGTCCTTTGGATCTTTGATGCACTTGCAGTATCCTCTTGGGCATGTGTATGTGACAAATTGTCCGTTAATTATTCCTCCCCAATAGCCTTCTTTGAGGTAAACGTAACGGCCTTCGCTACACCTATAAAAACAGTCGTTTTTTAAAAGCCTTCTTTTAAGGGAGTACAAAGATCAGCAGACTTTGCTATCATTTGTTTTGAACCTTTATCAATTTCGCCCAGTAAGTCATTCTGAAAGCTGTGCTGAGCAAGGCTGTATTCCCGCAAGGCATGCTGGTCTTTGTACTCCTTTTAATTTCCTTACTGTGGGAAAGTCGTGACTCAAGGGCACAGACGTTAAACAATAAGTTTGCTCCTCCAAGCAATACTGAAATTCTCCACTTGAAAACGAATATCCTTGTTGTACTTTTATTCACGAGATATATAAAAATACCGACTAGACTTTAATAACTTACTCCAACCGTATATATCCTTAGGGTCCCTAGAATATGCCAAGGAAGTGCTTCCTGAAAAGACCCTTAATCAAATAGAGGTATTGTTGAGCCAAACTTCCGTTACCGTTAATCTATGTGGGGTAGCTGTAGAGAATCGCACTGTCTTTGCTTCAAAAACTGCAAAGCCATGCTGCAAGGATTAGTTACCAACAGAAGTTATGAGAGTTATGATAACGAACGTTTGACAGTAATGGAGTCTCTCGCCTATGAAGTATCCCCAAGGTCAGACCAAAACTAAGTTTAGATGGGATCGTTTTAACCAACAGGTCATCGTCGTCGTCTGAAGTCTGCGAAGTCTACCGTTTTAGGTAGAAGGGTACCAAAAGAATGGGATTTTATCTTCCACCAACTCTACCGTTTTCAGAAGATGCCCAAAACAATACGCCCTAAGTTGTGAGCCTCAAGGAGTCCCTCAAAAAGGGCTCCAGATTGCATAGCGCAACGACGACTTACTTCAACGGCATGCACATTAACTTGACCCCTGAGAAAAGGAGAAGAAACAATGGCAACAAAGAGCATGCGATCATGAGCCACAACGTTGATTCGCTTACGACAAAGCTGAAACACAATTTGTCAAGGTAACAGGATCGGCACTTCGTTCCTCCGACAAGATTCCTGAAATTTGAGTTATTTTGTTGGGTTTTCATTAATTGGTTGCCATGCATTTTTAGGTATTTATTAAACGATCGATATTAAAAAACCTTACCTTTGTATTCCTGGAATTGACAAATCACCACAAGTGCACGTTTGTCCATCAAAAACAAATCCTGGGTGACATTTCTGGGTTTCCAGCCGCAGATCTTTCTCAACTAGGAAGTTGGACTGTGTAGCAGAGAGGCGCAGGAATTCCGTGTCATTAATGCCTGATGTTGTGACGTACAGTTCTTCCGATGGCATTTTCAGAGTAACGGAAGGTTTACTTTGAGCACCCAAAGGAACTACGAAATACTGCTGGTCAAGGATTTGTTCACTGTCTGATGAGTTGATGTCAGGCTGTAGTATCTGTGTGATGGAAGGAACACTGTATACATCGTTCTTCAGTTGATCAACAGCTGTAATGTTCAGCGTAAATGTCTCTCCTGGTGCAATCTGCAATAAAACAACCGATATAGGCAAAAGCAGAGATTTGCAGACGCAATTTTTATTTTACTGCTCTGCGATGCAGACACAAGGTTAGCAGCACAGGGACACCAGATAAAATGTTAACTTCTGTAGTATTTGCTAATTAAATCTATTTCATATTGGACTGATTTTGTTATTTGGTAATTTGTTGTATGTCATCTTTCGCTATTTGGTAATCAACTCCACTTCTTATTCATTTTCCGTGACTTCTATGGTGCAGCGCAGCGAGCTTCCTCTGCGTAGGAGAGAAAGTGAAACAAACTGCGAAGGAGAGTGCATAGCACAGTAGAAGTCAAGGAAAGTGAATAAGAAATGGAAGAAATTACCACATAACGAAATAGAAAATAAAAGAAATTACCAAATGAAAAAATTAATGAAAAGTAGAATAGATTATCAATTAACAAATACCATAAAAACTAACATTTGATCTGGTTTCCTTGTGGTAGTAAACTGAAAATGTTATCTGTATTCCGATGCTCAGCGATCATCACACACCAGATTGCTTTTCGCATCGAATAGGGGGTTCAGTTACACGACGTCCGGTATCACTCCATCGCGAAGTAAAACCACTACGCTTTGGAGGTGAGGTGAAAATCAATCCGATTCACTCCGCTCTGCATTCCATTTCGTGTAACTGCACCAATCGGATGCGGTCCCAACCTCGTCCCCATACCCCAAAAGGAGTCTACGCCAACCTACTTGGGTACTGACGAAGGAAACTGGCCCTCGGAACCAGGTTGATGCGGTCCCACTCTAGTTGGGCCTCGCAGCTGACAAAGACAATAGATTTAGACATCGCAGTACAGGTCGATTAAGTATCGTGTATCTGCAATAAAGAGAGGGTTCATGGCAATCCGTGGTCGTGTAACTGCAATGAAAACAGCTCGATTTTAACGAAACCAATCTGTTGCAGACGGAAAGGGGGTTTTTAAGGAATGAATAGGAATGCTAAATAAAAAGGGATCCACTTACCTTTAAGGCATTTTCTTTAAGTTTCACAACGAAATCATAGGTATCTGTTGCTATATCAATGTGTGGACCCACAATCTTCTGCTTCTGCCTGTTAGACAGGAGGAAGTTTCCAGAATAAACAATCTTGTTTGCCCACCGTAGGGTTCTGTTGAATCCTGAATTAGATGAATATTCGTCCCATAAACAACCAACCACACTGTTTAAAAACAACGCAGCTCCTTTCATCGAGGCACTGTTATTGTAGAATTCAACTTTCGCCTGTGAAGGAAAAGAGTATTACCGCGCTAAAGACAGCCCCCAGTACCGACCCCGCCTGACATTAAAAGTACAGCGGGGAAATTATGGAATCATACCGGGTGTCCCAAAAAAAGGTAACAGATTTGATCAAGGCTAGTGCAAAGAATTGAGCTCAAATCAATCGGAAATCATCTTTGAACTATTCCTTGATTGTTAACTTGAAGATAGATACCTTGTTTGTTGATATTAGAACATTGAGAGAAGATATTTTTATCTTGAAGCGACAGATTTGCCTCCATTTTAAAACCAGTGCTTTTAGGTTTTAGCCTGACTACAAATGCACTATTTTGGGGAATCTTCTCAAGGACAGACATAGCATAGCGTAGAAACTCTGAACAAGGACCAGCGTGCTTAGGTACACATTTGAATGGTAAGGTAAAACTAAAGACTGACAAACTTATCAATTTTTCTTCAGTCAAGATGAATTTACAGAATAGAAGCAATTTAAGGATGAGTGAGCACTTTCAAGGATCTATCCTTGTTAATTTTTATCCTTTGGGTATACGGGATTGCTTGTTTCGTAATAATTCCAATGATAACAAAAATGCAACTTATTCAAACAAGGAAGATTTTTCACACCCAAGGGAATTATTTCGCTGATGAATAACTTTTATTCGGCAGGTGTAATTCAAAGGTTTTGTTGAATGAAAGGAGATGTCTCTTTGGGGAAAAAATCGTGAATTTGATTTCAATTTCGATTTTGATTTCCATCAAGAATTCTTCCGAAGCACGAGGTTTCTTGCTTATACTTCGATCTGATTCAGGAGATTCCACAACAAGTGCGTCAACAACTTAGGCCAAAACCCAAAAGCTCTGGTTTAGGGGTGGAGGCAAATCTTGACTTTCATGATTAAAATTTCTTCTTTCAATGCCCCAATATCAGCAAACAAGGTGTCTATGTTCAAGTTGACTATCGAGGAATAGTTTAAAGATTATTTCCGATCGATTCAAGCTAAATCCTTAGCGCTAGCCATGATCAAATCTGTTACCTTTTTTCTGGGACACCTAGTATATTATCAGCGGAGATTGAAAATATCGTGATGGGGAATAAAACTTTCCGGCTATAATTGGTGATGGAACTAAGGAACTTCTATTATTTTTGACGGGGAAACAAAAATTTCAACGGAGAAGCAACAGAAACAAGGCGAGGAGAGTGCTTTAAACTCAAACTTGACGGGGAAACACATTTTCCCGGCGGGTTATCCTTTTACGTTGTCAGGGCAGCGTTTCAGCGGGGTCGTTACTGGGGGGGGGGTGCTTAAAGAGGCTCGGTCTCCATTATTTTGTCAAAAACAGTGCATTTGCAGTTTTTCAAGGGCAGTATCGCAAATAATTCTCGTCTTTTTCAAATGAATACGTCTGTTGAACTTAAGGTTCTTATAGATTTGTTTTACAATTTGGCGATGGAGTCAGAAATCGGGGCGCAGATAGCTTTCACCTTTGCGTTTTTGTGAATAAAGAAGTAGAAATCATTTTTTCTCCAATGTTTTTCTCTGTGTCTTCAATCGACAAGAACACAATACTTGAAGAAGCTCCAGAAGTTAGGGTGGTCTAGTATGAAATGAACTACTAAGGAAACTATGGTAATGAGAGCTTGAACTGTAAGGAGAGCAGAAAGCAACACAGGTAACGTGAGGTTTGAATTTTGAACTGAGAAAGTCAAGCTAAAAGGCCCAAAAACATTAGTTTCACCACACATTAGAAGTTGCGTTTTGTGCGTTCTACTATAAGTTGTGAAACTAATTCTGCTAAGACACCTCATCCATATCATGGTTCAGTTATTTTCCAGGTAATATATTCAGTTCAACTTCATAGACCTTTTAGCTATTCTACAACAGAGTCTGAACATACACCCGACTTGTCATGGTCATAGTTTCGCTATTTGCCTGAACTGATGCATCGCTACACCTGATATACACCTATGATACTGCTCAATCGTACCTTTCACAATGAAACTGAAGCAAAAAACGTTTGATTCTCCCGTTTGATGTGCGTTTGATGCAGATTGTTTCAGGATAGCTGAAAGGTTAATTGCCTGTTTCCTCATTCGGCTTTTTTTATATAAATCTAAATATAATTAAGTCTAAAATCATCCATATTCAGATATGATATGATGAATATGACCAATCACATATCATCATCATCATCATCATCATCATCATCATCATAATCATCATCATCATCATCATCATCATCATCATCATCATCATCATCATAATCATCATAATCATCATAATCATCATTAATTCATTTACAGCGGGCTAGGAGTTTTTAAATGGCAACATTACTGTTAATTAAGGCCTAATACTTAGCTTAGCTTAAAATATAAAAAACATACCTTCCACTTGGATGGGGGCACCTTTGCTTCTGAGTATTGAAGAAAACATCCTGGATTATACGGATATGTTGTTTCTCGTAAAGTTGTTGCTTCTACATAAAGACCTCCACCTCTGAAATCAGCATGATTTTCAATTAACTGAAGATGACTGCCTGGATATAAGACAATTTTAGACAAGTCAGCTAAGTAGGCAGCACCTCCTTGCATTCCTCTGTTCTTATAAAATATCAGAGTTCCCTTTACATGGATGGTGCCAGATGAAATATAAATTGCACTTCCTTGGCTGTTGTATGAAAGAGTGTTGCTTTCATAAAATTCAAGGCCCAGCTTTGTGCTTAAAATTGCCCCAGGGTATTCTTTTGAGTTACTTGTAGGTCTATGGCCAATGAAACTGCAACTATGAAATTTTGGTAGTATAGGAGAAGAACGCCCTAATGGTAAGTTTGAGAGCAAGCGTAAGGCAGATCCAGATGTTGCAGTATTTTCAAAGATTGTGCTGTTGTGCATTTCAAATGCAACAATTCCTCCCCTGTCCACATCATTTGGGTCTTTACTGTTATAAATGATTTTCATTGCACCTCCACCCATGGCAGTGTTTGCACTGATGTTGCAGCTAACTATGTTGATGCTATTGTTATGTGCCTGGTCCCATGATGATACTAAGATACCACCTCCAGTTTGTGAGACATAGTTGTTAAAAACAGTGCTACCTGTTAAAGATAGTTTGTTTTCAGTGGAGTTATGGATGAAGGTTAGGAACAAACCCCCTCCATATGTGCCCTTATTTTCATGAAAATTACAATCTTTTATTTCCACTTTGTTATTTGAGGAATCAAAGGCATGGATAACAGACATGCCACCACCACTTGCATAGTAATTTGATAACAGCCTTACTTTGTCTGTATCATGACTTACAACATTTATATCTTTATTTACAAATGTTTCACTCATTTTGAACATTGATGATGACACTTGAACTTGATGTGAATTTCCCTGAAACATCACTCCAAGACTGCCACCAAGAGAAGTCTTTCCAAATTCAAAATCAACACCAAAACTGTTAGTTTGGTTTGCAAAGTTGAACATGAAAACTGAATTTTTGATTGTCAGATCCACATCCTTTGCATTCAAACCTGAGCATGAATTATTTGCAAATGTACATTTTTCAAATTCAGCTGACAACATGCCGTTTGTGCCATCAACAAGAACAGCTGCAGGCACCAAAGGGCCACATTTTTGAAAACTGATACCACTGAATGTAATAAAACTTTTCTTCTTTCCAGATGCCTTGATAGTCAGTATGGAGTTCCTATCGCCACAATGCAGCATCGCATCTTTATTTGGAAGGTTTCCAGACACACTAACATTATAATTCGACGGAATCAAAAAATTGATTTTCTTGTCAATCAAAGCTCTCTTTTCGATTATCAGTGTCACAGGGGATGGAGTTGTTCTGTTTGAAATACAGCTCAAAGCGAAGCTCAAAGAACCACATGATATGTTCCTCGATGTGCAGCATTCTTGACTGTCTGTTCCGCTAGAACTGATACTGATTGATGTTCCTGGATGCATGAAGGAAAGCAGGAGGGATGATACCACAAAGATAAGTAGGTATGCCATCTTTCTTTCGATTTGTATTCACTGCCGCACCTAAACCTGAATAACATGTCGCTACTGGCAGCATAACCACAAGAGTAGAGCAGGAAGTTCAATTTTCCTCAGTTCCATGAAATACATTTCTTACATTTCTTTACATTTCGCTTGAGATTTATCCACAAGGAGACCACACGAAAAAGAGGCATTGGGCTTGGCTTCCTTGGTTCCAGTCTTCAGACGCGGCATTGAAGGCCTACCCTGTTGCAGAAGGAAGTCGAAACAGGTCCAAGAAAGCTGGGGCAGTTGAAATAAAACTTCGACATGGATGGCAAAGGGCGAAACGTTATCGTCTGTGACAATGGCACTGGGGTAAGGATTTTTTCAGAAGCTTCTGGACCGGAAAGAGAGTTGTTGCTGACTCTACTGGCAAGGCCATTTTTGCAGTTCAGAAGGCAGAAGAAAGTAGGCGAAAAATTGGGAGATTGGATGGGAGGTTTTCCTTATTCCGTACCTTGTGTTTCGTCTGAAAGTGGCCCTTCCTCATGATAATTTCTATTCCAACGGACCAACATCGAAATACTAACTTCCAATAAAAGCCAATTCATTTCATCTATTTCATTTCATCTTATTTAACCGCGAATACGATATACACACTCGGTCACAAACAATCACCTTGCACTCAACCCATGCCTAGCATAGAAAGTATGGGCAGATGCACACCCGAGAGTTTTGCCTGAGTTGCTGGTGCTGCACACCTGAGTGATTAACAACAAAAACAACAGAGCAAGATCAGTGTGTGCATGCATATGGATCTTTGCAACTTTGAGCCTCCTAGCTCAACTGACTTCAACTGATCATAATCACTGGATACACAAGAATAGGGTAGATAGATAGATTGACCAAAGGTTTGAGCAAAAGAGAGAAGAATAAGAGTGCAATTATGAAAATTGATATAGAATGAGAAATTTACTGATAACTTGAATGACTTGCTATTTGAAAAGTTTCAAGATATGCATACTTGAAGTGCACACTTGCTAACCGTTGCCTCTAGTGCATTCCATTTTTCGCATGAGATGTGGGCATAGCAAGATTTGCCGCCAGTGCTAATTTGGTGGTGTTAATGAAAGTGACAAAGAATACAGGGAAATAACAGATTCCAGTGATAAGCCCAAAAACAGAACAGAGAACAAGAGTGAAGAAAACTATTGCATCCGTTCCATCATATTTACTGAATTTATGGTCACTTGCGCACCACACCAACTGCCCGCCAGACCACAACAACTGAGATTTCTCTGCCAAAAACCTTGGCGTGAGGAAATCAAAGGATGGCTCTCTGCCGGATTTCTCTGGCGGGAAGGCCTCGGAATGCACCCAGGACCGTTGCATACTTTACACTTGTTATTTGTTACACTTGACACCGTTGCAATGATGTTACACGTTGCATACTTACAAATTTTGTTTTGTACACACCTGAGATCTCGTCAAGAAGTGCGTTACTTTCCATACTGGACCCATTCTTAAACTTTAGTGTTTCAGACTTTCCAATGTGTGTTGGGATATAACTCCAGGTTTTTAGTCCAGTGACAGTGTGATTAAAACTTTTTCTACTGAAGTCTAGACTTGGGATTTGGAGACCAGTTTGGGCTTTGGAGACCAGTCTTGTTTTTGTATCATACTTGCTTATCAAGGATCTTTGAGCAAATTTGATTTGCAGACTCTCAGTCTCAGGACATTCAGTATCTTGCGGCACAAAAAATAATTTCACTATGAAAACATTGCCCCCACCAGCAATAGTTGCAAGCTGCCAGGTGTGCATATGGCACTAGTAGAGCTGAGATTTTCAAATATTCAGAATCAACAAAAGAGAACAAAGAATTTCCCCCTTGGGCACTGGGGATCTCGTTAAAAAGTGCCATATCCTGTCTGCAGTTCAGTTCAGTTCATTCATTTTAAATTCCACTACATACAAAACTCTCTAAATTAAAAACTTACAACAATAAATAACTACATATAAATTAATAAGACAATAACACATATACAGGGATAAAGATACATAACACCAGAGGATTTGTATGAAGGGGAATTCTTAGGAGGAACTCTCTCAATAGCTAAGCTAATCGAGGAGAGAGCACCCCCTCTTTTCAGATAAATTTTAAGAAACTATGGGTAAATATTGACTATCAATAATCTGATTCAATGGTTATGCTCGAACAGGAAAGTTTTCAGTTTTTGACGAAACATCTTGACCGATGGCGACCTTTTTATTTCTACAGGAATGTCATTCCAGCATTTTGCTCCATTGTAACGTACTGATCTGAGACCATATTGACTAGTATTTTTCTGAGGCAGAAAAATATCATCCTTGCCAGCCTGTCTTGTACCATATTGATGAACAGATTCAACAGACTTGAAGAAATTATGAAAACAAACAGGGGAGATTTTATTAACAGATTCATATACAAAACTCAGCAACTTTAGCTGAAAAAGATCATGCAACTTTAGGATTTTTAAGTTAAGAAAGATAGGAGCCGAGTGTGAGGTAAAGTGTTCAAAAGACATTGCCCTTATAATCCTTTTCTGTAACAAAAACACTGGATTAATATAAGTCTCATATGTGAGACCCCAAACTAAAATTCCATATTGTAAGAAGGGTGAAAATAAAGAATTGTAAAGACAAATGAGAACATCAATAGGTAAAAAATGTCTTATTTTGAAGAACATACCACAAGTTCTAGCCAGTTTTTTAGACAATTCAATCAGATGATACTTCCATGAAAGATTTTCATCCAAAAGAACTCCAAGAAATTTGACATAGCAAGTCTTTTTAACAGGACGGTTTCCAATTTTGATATTGATACTGTCAGAGGAAAAATGCTGAGGTGACTTGAAAATGATGAAACTGGTTTTGTCAATATTCAAAGACAATTTATTAACATCAAGCCACATTTTAACTTTTTTCAATTCTTTATTAACTGTTTGTTGAAGAAGATTGAGGTTTTCTGCTTCAAAATAAATATTTGTATCATCAGCAAATAAATAGAAGACTAGTTTTGATGATGATTGAGGTAAATCATTAATGTAAATTAGGAAAAGGAGAGGACCAAGTACTGAACCCTGCGGGACTCCACAGGTGACATTGAGGTAACTAGAGTTTGATCCATTTACTGATACATACTGTTTGCAGACCAACCTGTTGCATTGAGTCCAGCAAACATGGAAACCTCAAAACTTCATCAGTTGTTGATATGCTGCCCACGACCCCTTGCCTAGGGCAAGATCTAGCTAATGCAAGATGAAATGAAACAAGAAGCCAAACGGCTTGAAGATGATACATGTAATTTTTTGATAAGAAACTGCTTATAAGAAAGTTAAAAGAGTCTGAAAAATTAAGAAACTCCAGTACTGGAGAAACTATTTATTTTTAAGAAAGGAAATCCTTAACATATTTTACTTTATTTCACTTGTTTCCTGTATCACATTACTCGGAACATACTTGAGTGATGTCTAAACATGGGGAAATTGTCAAAAAACATTGTTTTGATAAGTTCAGATGGGGACAGCAAATGAACATGAAGATTGTTATGGAACCTTTAAGAAACTCGTAAGAAACTCTTGAGTTTGTAAAATATGATAATTTTAAGAAATGCTCAGCACTTGCCCAAATTCTTAGTTTCTTATAAAAAATACATGTATGGAGATATTTTGGATAGGGGATGTCTCGTTGAAATTTTCCATTGAAACAAATGTAATTTACGGATATTTTTTGTTTACGAAACTAAGAATTTGGGCCAGTACCCCAGGTTGGGTACTTAGTATATTTTGCTGATGGGATGTGCACTCCTTCCTGGGTACCGTTTTTGACTCTTTCTTTAATGCCGGGTATCGAAGGAGGCAATTTTCGTAAAGTCGGTTGTCAAGGGCTACTGTTCTCTAATTATTGATTGTTGTCGGATCACTTCCTCCTGCATGCCCAGAAAATTCTTCCTCCTGCGACTTCCCCACTGCTGTGGTGAAATCACATCCTTTATTTTATGATTTGTGCCATATTGATCATTTCAATAGCGATGAAAACGTAACAGCTTTATTTGTCAGAATGTTATTATTTTATCGCCAGGCGAGAACAAGAGGGATTAAGATATCTCTTGTTCTTCACTGTCATTGACGTCATACATTGAAAACCCGACGCAAACCGCGGGTGACACAATTGCTTACGTAGCACGGGAAAGTTGAGTTTCTGACATTCAGCTGAAATTAAAGACGCTACACTCCGTGTATCATCAATTAATGTAAATGCAATTCCATCGCCTATTTTTGGAAAACCTCGCCTCTGCCCAGATTAGTAGAGCATGGCAGTTTTTAAATAGATCTTGGGTGCACAAGACTAAAATTTCAACTGTTTTACAAGTGCAGATTTTCATTCAAGTTTGGGCCATTAGTTCTGGGTTTGAGTTTGTGAGAAAGTCTAATAAAAATGATAAAAGTTGATATGAAGAGGCATACTAGATTGTGGGCTTTGCTGTTGTTCATTTGGGCAGAAACAAGTTGGGCCTAAGAACCCAAGTTTAAAGGTAATGTGTCCATGTAAGTACAGCTGCCTATACACATTGTCAAAGTGTGCTGACAAGGCGCTGATGAAGAAACCTCAAGCAGCAGACTGTGATCAGATTGGTAGAATTTAACCGATCACATGCAAACTCAAAGTCAAATTTCATAGTGAGGCTGCCTGTTATAGTTCAGCTCTGGAAAAGCAACCGCAAGTATTTCATGACTTTCTTTGGATAAGAACTGGCTATGGCAGGATTTTGTTTGCTCCGGTGATCACATGAAATTTCACTTGAAATTGCCATGCCCCCCGCAAAGCTGCTGTACTTACATGGACACATTACCTTTAATTTCATACTATGGAAATTCAGACTCATTACAATGATTTTTGAGGTGTCACTTATCAAAATAAGATAATGACTTCAAAAGTGTGAAGTAAGTAAATACTTTTTGAATGGTACTAGTCACATGATAATGTTTTGATGTTTTTACTCATTTCCCATCAATTACAGTACAAGTCTTTTGCAACTTAACAACTGCCATTGTGCCAAGAATTTCAGAGAATTTTGGAAATTATTGAGGAATGTTGAAGAATTTCAAAGAAAGTCAGAGAATTTCACCCAAAAGCCAGCAGGTGGCATTGGCTGGTTGCTTCATGCCTTTTCTGGGAACAACAATAATTCTTCAACACTTTTAGACAACAATGATGTGTGAGTGCAGCTGAATCCCAGGATAACAAAACCTAATGCAGGTGCAACAAACAACATGATGTCTTGTCTTTTGCTACAAAATTCTTCAGAAAATTCCTTGCTTTTTAAAAAGATGTTTTTTCATAATCCAGCAAAAGAAACTCAACAATTTACAGCCACTGTGCCTATCATGGTGGGAATAGACATTTGGTCATGGAAGTTCCAACCATGACAGACACTTTCAATTAAAATATTTACAGCACATTACAATATTGAGCAAATGCAAACTCCCAAAACAGCAAGCCTTTGTTGGCTTCCCTTTAGTATAAAACCTGTGTGTGTGTGTTTTAGTGTGTCAACAGAACATTGATTATTGAACAAGCCATCCATGTGGGCTCAGCAATAGTTTCACCTTTTGCCTTGTAAAATGATGAAGCAAATGTGGTAGAGCAATCCCATCTCTTTAGAGGAAATGTAAGTTAGGACCTCTATGTTGAGGTATGAAGTCATTCATTGTAATGAAAAGCAGGTATTTTAACACATAGTTACCTTTTGGATTGGTAATATGATATTTATTGCCCATTGAACCAACTGAACTGCATTTTTCCTCATCTTTACCAAATTCCTCACTGTGACCTGTTTTCATTGGCATCGCTATTGGAGGGGGGGGGAGGGAGGGGGAGGCAATTTACCCTGCTTTGCCCAGATATGGTGTTTGAGATTCGTTTAAAGGACAAGTCTGGGGTTGATAAAATTATTGTTAAAAGCAACCTTACCTACTGCTGATTACCAATTGTGAGTTCTTTCCAAGTTTTGATGCCTTGAACTTTCATAAATTTGACGATGAATCTTTGTAAGTTAGGCCAAATATCATCACCATTTTGTAGTTTGTATGAGTGTGTGAAGGCACGATATGGAGGATATAATGTCGACACATTTGGCAGCCTCGTTCAGGTCGACCTGAAGTAACATCATGTAAAATGACGTCATTCCGCACGTCTTAGCAGATTGAAAGATGAGGTTTCACAGATTAAAAAGAGAAAGAGATTGAAAAAAGCACTACACACCATTCACAACAGTGTAATCTCTTGAATAATCAACAATCACAGTATACCAACCCGGACTTGTCCTTTAATACCTCTCAGAGAAACTGGTGGGCTATATATATATTGGTTTGGTCAGAATTTTCTGAGAAATGATAGAAGGAAATTGCTCCTTTGATCTCACAATCTGAGTTACGGAACAAGTACAAAATCATCAGATTTTCTTATTGCTAATGGCAAGTACTGTATGATGTTGGGAGATGTATTCTCATGCATTCTAATTATCAAAATTCCTTGCTAATGGCAATTGTGATGTTCAGAGATGCATTCTAAGCCAGAAAGAGAGATATTTCTTCAAAAATTTTCCTTTCAATCTGATTTATAGAATAACTGTCACAAAATTATCAACATTTTCTTATCACTTTTGGCAAGCATAAGGCTTGGAGATGCATTCTCAGCCCATATAAAGGGTATGGCCCAAAGAATTTTGCTGCAGCCTTTGCCCCAGACTGCCTAATTTCAATGCCCCCAGTTGATTTTGACTCAATGCCCCCGCCTTTGAGCCGTGTGGATAAATGGCGCAATATAAATGCCTTTTATTATTATTATTATTATTATTATTTTTATTATTATATTTACCCTAGCCATGTCGCAGCCTGTTTTGAACTGGCAAGTCTCACACAGGAGTGGAGAGATCATGGGAGCCGTCAGTCCTTGCGCATCCTCAGTAACAAACTATGCCCTGTTGGTAACTTTAGATGCTTGATCTTGATCTGGCATTTGCAGTATTAACAGAAAGCAGTCATTCAGAATTTATTTGAAGAGTGAATCTCACAACACTGCTTCTTCAGTTCCATGTTACACCTCTTCTCACAAACAAAGTCAGGCAAACAGTACATATCATTCTTTCAAAACTACTGTAAGCATACTAGAGATTTGAAAGCAAAGGATTTTTCGGATTTTTGGCAGATGTTCTTAAAACAACAAGACAATCATTATTATTATCATTTAATATTTTTTGGGGGTGAAGTGCCCCATGGTTGAGACTTACCCCAGCAGACCTTAGGCCTGGGTTATACGATACCGGATTACTTCTTGCATCAGATTGGTTTCGTCATTATTGCGCTGTTTCCATTGCAGTTACACAACACCAGATTGCCATGAACCCACTTTTGATTGCAGTTACATGACAGTGTCTAAATCTATTGTCTTTGACAGCTGTGAAGCCCAACTGGAGTGGGACCACATTGGATTGGTGCAGTTACACAAGATGAAATGTGGAGCTGAGTGAACCGGATTGATTTTCACCTCACTTCCAAAGCGGAGTGGTTTCATTCCACAAAAGTGGAGTGGAGTGACACCTGATTGCCTTGGCGTCATGTAACTGAACCCCCTATCTGATGTGAAAAGCAATCCGGTGTGTGATGAATCTGGTTTCGTGTAACTGGGCCTTTGTCTCCTATTCACGACAACATCAGATGTGTAGATCTATTGACAACATTTACTCCTTTTTTACCCAGTTTGTTAAATGTGGTTATGCTGGATCCAACTTCCCATCACACATCTTTCCTTCCATGGTGGGCAGACCTATGATAAGATCTACAGCAAAGGTTGGAGACATTGAGGTTAAGGTAAGCAAAATCATATTCAGGCCACTATGTATACAATGAACGTATAAGAATCTCACTTATAAGAAACTGCAGGCCTTGAATTCATTCACCAAAACATAAGAAACTGGGAAGACTGAATTTTTTCCAGTTTCTTATTAGTTCTTATTCTAGAATACGATCTTGTGAAACAAAGATAAGCTGATTTCTTTAAAATCAAAAACGAAAGAAATACTGATTGAAATTACTGTCAGTGTGCCCCTTTAGTAGAGTTACTGAAGAAGATGAAAGTCGAAACGTTTACAAAGTCATAGTATATTTTTTAATTACCCACTTTAGTAGAGGTTTGTATGTTTTCTAAAGTTTATTATTTGATATATTTGTAGGATTTGATGGTTGGTGATGAGGCAAGCCAATTGCGCCACATGTTAGAAGTGAATTATCCAATGGAAAATGGTATTGTCAGGAACTGGGATGACATGAAACATGTCTGGGATTATACATTTGGGGAAACAAAGATGAACGTTGATACTAAAAACAGTAAGGTAAGAAATCAGAAATGTGAGAACCTTGGATGCCTTCATTGAATAATACTCAATCGATAGGTTTTAGAAGGCCTATCAATTTCAGCTACCTTCATAACAGGCCTTGTATTACAATAAAACTGTTTTCTTATTGCGTAGTAATTCTTGGGAGTTTTTGAAGACTTCTTGAGGAGATGGTTGCAGTCTGTCATAACTGCCAGTAATTCTTATTTGCACTTGGAAGGTACCTTGACGGGTTCTTCAAAATTCCTTGAAACTTCTGCCTTGTACACAAAATCTGTACTGTATGTACAGTATACTGTATGTTACCCTTAAGTTTGAAAGTGCTGTGTACTTTCTGTTACAGGTCTCAGCTTGAATTAAACAATAGCATACTGTAGCTTGCTATACTGTAACTCTACCGGGTGAGTCAGAAAAAATGTGGGGCGTTTGGGTGAACTGTGACATCGCGTTTAGCCGCCCGATTGTCATAAACTAAATTTTTCCATGCAGCCGAGAGTCTAACTTAGATCATAAACCTTTCCCCATTGAAATCAGTCATTGGATGCGTTTGCTAAAAAATATTTTCTTCGTAAGACCTTGTACGTGAATGTTGCAAACTGATGAAATCTTTCGCTGAGCCCTTTCTGCAGTTTACCTTGGCAAAAGTGCAAAAGTTACAGGTACATGTTGTATTATCAGGGGAGAATGGAATAGTTACGAGGTAGTATTTTCTTTCTCCCTTGGAAGGTCTTATCATAACTTGTCTTGTTTTGAGAATGCGTTTGAAAGACCTTAATGCGTGCTTCTTTGTCTTGCGAAGAGGTTTCTTTCACGCAGATAAACGCTATGTAAATAGCAATGGAACTTCATGCTGACAACATTTTTTCCTAAAGCCTCATTTACAAAGTTGTGCAGAAGGACCCAAGGCAAAAGGGATTCAAACTCTGAATCTTTGTCTTTTGGTTCTTTCTGCACGATCTGAGCAAAGGACTTGGCAAAGGACTTCACCAGTTTGCAAGACTTCCATACAGGGTCTTACGAAGAAAATCTTTTTTAACAAATGCATCAAATGACCAATTTAAATAGGGAATGGTTTATGATCTAAGTCAGACTCTTGGCTGCACGGCAAAATTTAGTTCACAATAATCGCATGGCTCAATGCGATGCCACAGTCCGTCAAACGCCCCATGTTTTTTTCTGACTCACCTGGTATTTTGTTACCACTCCCTTCCTCCAGTGTATTAGTGACTGCACCATTACAGCCACCAAACCGGGAAGAATGTTAGAACAGATGACCCAGGAGACATGTCCCTCCAATCCAATCCACCCCACCCCATGGGGCAGCTACTGGTGTATGTAGATGATTAATTCAAATGTAAATCTTTGCCTTAATTTGAAAAGAATTAACACTAAATATTCTCAAGGCTATTAAGTACCAGGCTGGTCTTTTGATACTAAGAGCCAGTATCTATATTACTTTGTTTTTTCAATAGGTTTTACTCACTGAACCTCCAATGAATCCTACAAAGAATAGAGAGAAAATGATTGAGGTTTGTGTCCCTTGCTCCATTATAAGGGAGCTTTGCTGCAAAAATCAGGAATAATCATATGGACAAAGGGTGTATAGCCTTTTAACAAAAGACAGCTGAAACCACTCAAAACAAATACCTGGTACAAATTTGCTTTTACAAGTATATTTTCAAATCAAAGGGGCTGTACGATTTTAGCAAGCAAACAGTGTGCACCATTTAATTTCTTTGTGCCATAGTGGCCTTTCGTGTGCTTATGATAAAGATATTTGAAGCTTGTCACTCAGACCCAACTGTATCACAGGCCGATCAGAAGCAGGGAGCTGGGCTTGCAAGAAGCTTTCTTTGTTCTTATCAATATGCAAGTGCAATCCAAAGTGTTCTACGGGGTGATCCAAAAAAAGTGACCCGACGCGATCTGTTATAGAACACAATTAAGAGGCCGATTGAGATGCTTCACACGTAGTTCTGTCGCTCAAAGACTACTCTACATTATGAGTATTTTTCGCAATTTTTTAGCACGGTAAATTTCCGGAATTAAGGATATCGAGGAAAATGGTGAGCTTGAAATCGTGAAAAAGTCACCAAAAACGGGGGATCGATTTCAAGCCACTTCACATCATGAAAACAATGAGGAGCATGCTCTACTTCAGGCTGGGAATAGGCATCTCAGTCGAAAGTTTCTAGTGAACGTTGCTGGTCCCTAGGTACGTAAGCATTTGTTATTAATTTGCCTTGTAGCTCATGGATTTTCAACGACGTTAACTTTTCCACGCAAATCGAAACTTTCAAGAACTGTTTGCAGAAAAAGTAGGAGTATCCTTGGCTCTTGAGACAAGAATATTTTAGGTACCTAGGGACAATAAACTTGCTTTGAAAATTTTCGAATGAGTTGCCTTTTCCCAGCCTGAAATAAAGCACGTTCCTCATTGTTTTGAAGATCTGAAATGGCTGTAAATCGATCCCCTGTTTTTGACGACTGTTCCAGGATTTCAAGCTTGCCATTTTCTTCGAAATCCTTAATTCTGGAAATTTACCGTGCTTAAAAAAGTTGCGAAAAATACTCATAATGTAGCGTAGTCTTTCAGCGATAGAACTACATTTGAATCTTCTCCATCGGCCGCTTTGTTGTTTTTCTACAACGGGTCACGTTGGGTCACTTTTTTCTGGGTCACCCGGTATCTGGCTAATTCTTGGAAGTGCTCCCATAGTTGAGTGGAAGAAGGATTCAAATCCACTGTCATCAATTTTCACAAACTCAAATTCACATTTTGTGCAAAAAGGAAGTGTTTGGCAGTCCAGAAATGATTCAGTTCATTTGTCAAATAATTTTTCTTTTGATAAAACCAGTCCTCAGATGGCATGAATTTTCAGTAGGAAGTATATTGGTTGTCTCAAGAAAGTTGTTCTACATTTGATTAAATACTAAAAAATAACGATAAGCTGATTGGACACTAGGTTTAGTAACCCTCTTCTTGGGATTTTGCAAATCTGCTGAAAATTTACGGAGTTACAGGTGTTTGAAGTTCAAGCTTGTGCGAAAGGTGAAACCAGAGGCCTGAAAACGGAATTTTTGGTAAAAATCCCACAGGTCATCGTTCCTGTTATTTCTAAGTTGTTTCAGGGCGAAGCAAATGGGATCTGAACAGGTTTTCGATAAACAAACTTTCAAGCATATGGATGCTTTGAGGAAACTTGTTCAACCTCTCGTCGCTTATGATTTGAAGCACTGTTTTTGGACATAAGCAATGTTAAGCAAATTTTGACAATAATCGCAAGGATTAAGTTACTTTAAAAGTCGTATTTGGTTTGCTCTGGTATCAACGAGAGGTATGACATTGGATAAGCTTTTTTACCTCGGTCTTCGAGCCTTTTGCATTACAAGTAATCGGGGGGTCGCTGGCTTCAGCTATCGCATATTTTTTATCTTTCAAAGCTCTTTCTTTTTGATCTTTGAAAGAATCTTTGAAAATTTGCAAGATTCTGGTCTCTGAAATTATTACATAATCTTGTAGACAGGGCTGTCTTCTCATGAGCCTGTTCATGTCATCGTTCTTTTTCGATATTCAGTCAAACCTCGAACAATGTTTTTGAGACACCCTGTATGTGGATGTTATTTTCTCGTCCAGGTCATGTTTGAAAATTATCAATTTGAAGGAGTTTACATTGCAATTCAAGCTGTTTTAACTCTGTACGCACAAGGTAACCTTAGCATATATATGGCTCTGCGACTTTTGTCTTTTTGCTCTTTGTTACTGTATATGTTACATCTCAATGTCTATAATCGTTGTTACATCAGAATTGTTTGCACCTGATGTGAAAAGTTCTCAATGGGTCAAACTGTTTAGACGGAAATGTGCACATATCATGTACAGCAAAGAACGAGGCTCTTTCTTTGGCTTTTATTTTCGTGAGCAACAGATATTTTGATATCATATTCAGTATCGTTAGTAGCAATGGAACGGCTGATATGCAATATTTCATGGTTTTGTTTCCAAGTTCTGCCAGTTGGTTCGTTCAAGATGTTGACTGTTATATACACTGTAGTTGCAAGCTGTTTTCTGATATGGCACATGGAGAAGGTTGCCTTAAGCCAGGTTTTCATTAAATCGCAGAGTGTCGCAGAGTTTTGGCTTGCTTCATTCTGTAAATCTCTGTGACAGGACGTATTAATTGGTCACAGAGTGTTGCAGAATTTTGGCTCCATGTTTCAATGACAAAAACATCATGGGTCCACAGCTAAAATTACATCACGCGACTCTATTGTTTTGGGATCGCAACTGGTCGCACAACATGATGACATGTATTTCCATTGATCGTAGATTGTCGGAGAGTGTTACGAATTGTCGCGGAGATAGAAAATTTTCTTTCTCTGCGACACCAATTGCAGAGTGCCGCAGATTGCCGCATGACTTTAGGACAGCAGTTTCATCTAATTTCATTTTGAATTTTTTATACAGGTTGAAAACATCCAGTTAATAAAAAAAAAACGGTTTACAATGTGCCCTGCTAAAATAGAAAAATTTCCATTCGCCTCAAAGCATTGCTTAACTAAAATTCTACGACACTTTGTGACACAATGCAATTTAATGGAAACCAGGTTTTAAATTAAAGGGGCAAGGTCACGTAACCATAAACAATCCGGTCATCTCTATAATCTATAGTGTTGCCCACACGTGGCCATTATGCTCTGCACAGAATTTTGTGGGTGGGGTGAATCCACCGTAAAGTTACTTATAAAAATCCACCAATATGTCTGCAAAGCTACAACATATGAGTGTTTGGTTTGTTTCTCTACAAATTTCATGAGTTCATCTTCAAAAAACTCCTTTATTTTGAGAAAAGTAGCGGAAAATCTCTGTGATATGGACTATAAAAAATACTGGAAAATTGTCGTTTCGAAAGAAGTTTGTTTACATTACGTGACCCAGCCCCTTTAAAGGGTCTGTTTCATTCAGCATGTCTTGCACGTTCCGTATCTTAGTTGGCCTCTCGAAGAGGCCGCACGTGCAAGGAGTACTAGATGAAACGGGCACTATAAGGACACGATAGATCAGATCACACCAATACGTAGTTTGAAATTACGTTAAGTAAAGTAGGAATACGTTTTAGTGAGTCTGCTGGTCTGGCTAAATTCAGCAAGTGACATTTTTTTCGCCCAAGGTTTGCTGACAGGGGTTGTCGTGGACTCTGGTGATGGTGTCACCCATATTTGTCCAGTGTATGAAGGATTTGCACTTCCTCATTTAACTAGAAGGCTTGATATAGCAGGACGGGACATCACACGATATTTGATCAAGGTAAATGTGTATTGTGCACAGAAGTTTGACAAGTTGTTTGATGCTGAATAATAAACTGACCGCCAAACAGTTTATTGATGAGTTTTATGTATAGTAAGCCCCCATTAGGTGATGCACAAAATAACACTGATTTTTACTGAGCTTTGAATTCTTCATTGTCAAGGGCCATTTTTTAGAAGTGTTGAAAGTATTGAAGTTCGCTTCTTTGTAAATAAACATCTTGATTTTTCATTGATCATGTGTCATTCTCAATTTGCTAAACGCCCTCAAAGAATAATATTTTATTGATACTCTTTTATTGATATAAGCAGCCTCCAAAATTTGTGTTAACCTAGAGATCTAGAAGTGGAATTTTAATGAAATGTCAAAAGTGCATAGATAAGTCGTCAAGTTTTATAAGCACGTGAAGATCTTTATTGGTTTGTGTAAATCAAAATGCTTCTTTCAGCTTCTGCTGCTCCGCGGTTATGCCTTCAACCACTCAGCTGACTTCGAGACAGTTCGAATGATGAAAGAAAAACTTTGCTATGTTGGGTAAGTTTTAAAATGATTTTGAGAAACGAAGGATGAGGCAAGCAACGACAATCATTGTGTTGGACTTCATATTTAGAGACATTCCATGTTATATTTTGACAAATCCAGTACGACAAATCCAGTAAAATGATTTTGTTTTTGATAAAGTATTTGACTAGAATTAACTATAAGTTATCAACTGTTCGCACTCTTTGATATTTGTGAACTCAAATAAAGCCACACTAAATTCGTAAATGAATGTTTTGCTATCCCCTTGAAGTGGATTTGTTCGTTCCATTATTCCGCATTCCATGTTTTATGAACGTAAAAGAGGGTATTGAGCGCGGGTTCAACAGATTATTGTGTGAAAATGTGATTGCATGTAAACACTGAATTACGTCGATCAGTATTATGCAGCATTTATGAATGTTTCGATACCACACGCCGCTATGGGCTCATACCAAGCCAAGCTTCGTTCGGTGAAGTAGAATTATTGAGCAAATCCGTCTCGCAGTTATTTACGCCATGTTTGGTATCTTCGTCTTTTTATGGCCAAACGAAGTAGCGAAATGTGTCGATGGAAGATTCGAAAGTAGTGTGAAGGTGCACAAACTTATTGCCTGTGTCTCATGAAACGTAAGGGAAGTTCAGTTGAGTCACCCCTTCTCTGGATTAGGCCCGTCCGCCATCACGGTATCTTTGCCGAGAATAGAATATCATGACTATTGATTATCGTTCACGAAGACAAACACATGCACAATCAAACTGTAGTGAAAAAGAAAATGTGGCCAGCGAATCTTTCAATTTAAACTAACCAGCGGTAATAGATAATCAAAAGTAACAAAGCAATACAATAAACATATGCGTGGACATCACAGATACATAGCTGGATCACTTCAGTTATCTCGCTCCTTCGTCGCTCGCAATAAAAATTATAGGCCAATATTTTCTGTATTTCCCGTGGAGCAATATGCTTGATAGTCTTTGAGGAAGACAGTGGATATGGTTGCTGTAATTCAAAAGCTAGTGCTCTTCCCTGTGAAAAGATTGAAATGGCGTGCAAGATTTGAGGGAGACCCAGCAAGTTCGAATCGATAGACAACTACGCTTGTCCTACATCGTATCCTTGCATCATATTGCCAATTATTGGATTCAACTCAATAAACAAAATTGAAAAACACTCATTGCTTCCTTGAATATCCTTTTGCAGCAGGCTGCCAGGTATCTGTTAACCACAAGACGCTAGGTAGGGTTACTGGGTAGACTTTTAGCAGGTCATGATGGTTTTGTTTTGTATTCTTTGTTTTTGGCTCATTTCTAATGTCTTTCACGGATGACAACTGACTGCCTGCAGCACCCCCTTTCGTTTGTAATTGCACTTACCATCGATAGACAGAGCGGAAACTGCGTAAAATGACGTCATCAGCCAATCTGAGATAAGGGAGTGTTTGGACAGATAAGCTTTTTAAATGATAAATCAAGAGTTTACGGCCCTAGGAAGAAAATATCAAGTGTTGCCTAATCTTGGGATCTGTTGCAGGAAGTAAGGCGGGCTCAATGTTGTGAGTTTTCACGCATGCGTGAGTAGTTTCTGCTCTGTCTCATCGATACAATAGAAGCTAAATTTCCATTGAGGAGAAAAGCCCTGTTGTTGCGTAGTGCAACTGTACAAAGATAGATAACCAGATTGATTAGAATAGAGGAACTTCACTATAAATTGAATCCAACAGGTTGTTTTGAGCGTAACCCGTTATCAAGCCACACAGCTTGATGATGGGCTTTGCTCGTAACATGTCAATGTGCTTAGATTTTATTATATTTAGTTCTTTTCCTTTGCATTTCCCAACAACAGGTATTGATTTGTTTGTTTTTTTAATTTAGGTATGATATCGAGCAAGAACAGAAGCTTGCTTTGGAGACAACTGTACTAGTTGAACAATACACAGTAAGTACCAAGTCTAAGATACCTGTTCCATTTTTGCTGAATTCCTTTCCGGCTGAAACATTTTATTCAAAGCAATTCTCATTGTTTGATCTTAATTTGTATTTTACATGCGTTTTTTATTGTTTTGTTACTAGATTATCTTCTTTAATGGACAATTTTTGGGGCTGGTATGATTGATGATGAAATGAAAGATAATATTGTTAATAATGGTGATACTTTTTCTCAATGGCGCGAAACGACGTCACATCGCGCTAACACAAATGAGGCTGTCTTTTTGTTTTCTCTCCTCTTAATCGTTGCTAGCCTCTTAATCTTGCAACCTTGCAAGAAAATGGCGACACAGAGACCAAATGTGGCCTAAATTATAAGAATATCTTTGGAACTGAGAGCCGTTGGAAATCTCAAAATTTTAAACAACGGCAAGAGTTCGCATAAGTTGATGATAAGCTTCCTTTCTAGCATCAATCATACCAACTCTGGACTTGTCCTTTGAATATCACCTCTATCAAACTGGCAAAGATCTCGTGACCTGTGACTTTTTCTATCGCATTTTCTTCTTTCTAAAATGATTATCTCGTTTTTACAGCTTCCTGATGGCAGAGTCGTGAAGCTGAGCGGAGAGAGGTTCGAAGCTCCAGAGGCATTATTCCAGCCTCATTTGATAAATGTTGAAGGAGTTGGTGTTGCTGAGCTCTTATTCAATACGATTAATGCTGCTGATGTTGACACCCGTCCAGAATTCTACAAACATATTGTGCTGTCAGGGGGAACTACTATGTACCCAGGCCTCCCCAGTCGCCTGGAAAGAGAAATCAAACAGCTATATTTGGAAAGGGTTTTGAAAGGAGATACGAGCAGATTATCGGTAATTTCTTTTCTATTTTTACCAGGTATATATTTAGTGGTAAAGGTGACCTGAAGCAAAAAGTTTTATCATTACAAGTCAGTAGTGCTGTTTGATTTAAACAAATTTTAAACAACGGCAAGAATTTTTTTCTGTTTAGAAGTTTTGATACATTGTGTCATTTTCGAGTTATCCAGTGTTTTGTATGATTGACTGATGACATCATTTTGTTTGGCGAAAGTAAATGGAGTATGCAAGATTGACTGCAACATCTCTAAAATGTGCTTGCATGTGCTCCTTTACCTCTGTTGTAACGTGTATAACTTTTTCGCAGTTGTGCGAGGACGAATTTCTCAAAAGAAAGCTAATTTTAAGAATTATGGTAACATGTCAAAGCGTGATTCTTTTCAAAAGTAGAAACTAGAAATTAGAGTTGAAATAGTTCCCTTGCAAAATACCCGTAGTAATGTCCAATCGTGACTTGGCCCTTTTTCAAACTTCTGGTTTCAGATATGCCACCAGGGGGGGGGGCGTTTCGGCCAAATTTCGGGTAGGGATGTACAACCCACAGTCACAAAATGGTAACGTTGGCTAGATCATTTTTTTTTAAATGATGCCATTGGCTAGACTGATTCCTACATCAAAAGTGTTATGAGTTGGCATTTTCTAGACGAAACTTGCCAAATGGAGGTCTGATATTTCTTTGATCAAAATTGCTAAATCTGAAATTGCCAAAACGTACACTCTTGGCTCTCAACCAAGAAGTCCGAAAAAGTATACCCTTGCAGGCGGAACATTCCCCTAACCCCCCCCCCCGCCTCCCCGTGAGATATGCTCTCAGTTTTTGAATATATGCAAACTCGTATCTCCTGTGCTAGTGCAGTGGCGGCTGGCACGCAATATAAGATGGTACTAGGGAAACAAAAATTTGTGAGCGAAGCGAAAAAATTTTTGCCTCAGACCAGCTGGGGGATGGGGGGCGCTGTGAGCCCCCCATTGGGGTCCAGGGGCAAAGCCCCTGGGAAGCTTTGAAGTTTTAAGAAAAATTGGGTAAAGGATTGTCTCAAAAATGCAAGCAAAATGCCTTTCCCAATAGATTTTCGAGAAAGTTGGGAAAGTAAATTTTAAAGTTAAACATAGCGGAAAGGACAACATTTTACAGATGAAATTGCAGGGACAATTTATCAGGAAATAATGTTATACCTCCTTCTTAAAAAATGATGCTACTTTTTTCTAATGAATGAGTTTTTGCAAGTTATTCCCACGACGCCGGTTGCATCACTGAAACCTTTCCACGGAAATGTTGTGAGTCATGTCGATCGCTGGCTGCGGCCATCTTAGAGGCTTGTGAGCAACACATTTGGAAAGTTGATCACTTGCGGCACCCAGCCCATCACTGGCTAGCCGCAGTTCATGGAGGTACCAGAAATGAGATTCTAGTAGCGTGGGTTTCTCGTTCCACTTGTTGTGTACAATGCACAAAAGTTCGCATTTTTCATCAATCATATAACAAATGAAAACATATAGAGCAATTTGAATGGTTCCATTTACACCAGGAATGTATAGGAGTTGGAAAACAACTTTCAAAGATTGCTTCCCTAGTAGTAGTTTATAAAGAAGAAGGCAAGTATTTTCGCCATGCATCCATGACAAATCCTAACATGCATTCTCACAGTCTCGTATCTTACCATTGATTTCTATGAAAGGTCTGCTGCTCGTGAGTAAAATGATTAAGTGACCCTGAGCTGACGACAGCGTCAAAATATGCGGAACTCCAGAAAGGTTAGGTTGCAGGTCTCTGAAATTCGGTTCATTTACAGCAAAATCGTTGACATTCGAACTAGTCACTGCCCAGAAACAAACACAGACCTAAAAACTTTGTAACGTACTTTCAAATACCTTAGTATCGGTTCAATAAAACAGCAGAGAACATATTGAAAAAACAGTGGTTTAACATGCCATTTGATACTGCTGAAAGTACTGCGGGGTCGATTTCGTAATCTTGAATTGATGTGTTATTTGACGGCCACACAGCGTTACTAGAACGAGGAATCTGGTACTGCGATCGATTTTTGCCATTGTTGGGCTTACGTTTACACAAAGGATTTTACGTCATGACAAGTCACCAATCACAATGGGACTGCTTTCTGCAGTACCAGATGAATGAGGTCTAGTACCGTGGAGTACATAAAGGATCTATTTCAATACGACTCATTCAACAAGAATTAATAAAAGCAGGGTCATGCTGAGATATTGGCTCTAGTGTGCGCTGCCGCTCTTCCTTCTGTTTGTTTTTATGGCGAATTCACTTTTTTTGCATTGTTGACATATTAGAAATTAAAACAAAGAATTCCAAGCTTTCAAAATAAAATGGTACTAGACTGGTACCGCTAGTACCGCTGCCAGCCGCCACTGTTAAGCTAGTGGCCCATTTTAAAATGCAAGGTATGCATATTCACGTTGAAGATTAACGAATGTAACTATGTGCTAAGGGGGTCCCGATTTCTTTTCGTCTTGTTCCTCGATCCAGTGAATCTACCATGATGACGTAACACCTGTCTCTCTGTTTTACAGAAATTCAAAATAAGAATAGAAGATCCACCGAGGAGAAAGCACATGGTGTTCTTGGGTGGTGCTGTCTTAGCTGACATTATGAAAGACAAAGACACATTCTGGATGACGCGACAAGAATATGAAGAAAAGGGCTTGCGAGTGTTGGAGAAGCTGGGTGTTGCTCCAAGCTAAATCGAACAAATATCAATATATCCCAATCCTATTTGATTACCTTCCATTCGAACAGTTAAGGTTTCAGTATTTGCTCAACAAGAATTGATTAGACATAGGACTGGACGCCGTTTTTGTACAAGGACGTAATACTCTTGAAAAGCTTTGTTTGTTCCACCACGCTGTGAAAACCTTTAGAATATGTCAAAGTGTCAGTTGAACATGAGAGTGTTTACGCTAAGGGTGTTTTGAAATTATTCGTAAACTGACATGTTCAACTGCCATCATTTCCAAACCAATAGCAGTGGTGAGTTGGCCAGAGTACAGAAGTATGCAACATAAAACTGCGGGTATTATTATGCCTTTCTGGACTACTTTCTCGCCTCCCCCTCT
Organism: Aurelia sp. 4 Dawson et al 2005; assembly: GCA_964019985.1. Taxonomy (NCBI): domain Eukaryota; kingdom Metazoa; phylum Cnidaria; class Scyphozoa; order Semaeostomeae; family Ulmaridae; genus Aurelia; species Aurelia sp. 4 Dawson et al 2005. Next base: position 19,002,914 of record OZ026494.1, read on the forward strand.
CCCCACCCCCACGACTGTAAGTATGGGATACAATAATTAAATTGCAGACGATAAATATCGAGACAGTTATCAAGATTTCACTGTTTATTGGGAACTTTCAAACTTTTGAGTTCTGTTTTTTATATCCTTGGAAGTTCAAAATGTGATGCATCGAGTTAAATCTAACCATTGGGAGCTCGTAGTTCGTAATATTTCAAACAGCACATATGCTTTCATGGTAAATGGCGTCTGAATCCCAAGTAACATTCTTGTATGTAGGCCTTCAGAGTTGCTCAGAATTCCTATCAATGATTTTGTATATTTTGATTGTACTACTTGAGTTATTTCTGTGCTTAGGCGATGAGTCAAAGGGGCAATGAATGCAAGTGAAGGCGAAGTTGACCTTTCAGTGCCAAGCACTTGCATCGCAGAAATGGGGCATACCAAATCGAGTCCGCGACCTTCATGACTCTCAAATGATAGGGCTTTACCGCGTATCGAACCCTGTCCGCCTCACTGTTCTGGCTGCAAAATGAGACGATTAAACCACTGTACCACAACTTCAATGAAGATCAGATCGTGTTTGATCCCCTGTGACCAGGAGGGAACAAAGCACATGCAAATCACATACGGTAGGGGCATTCCAAGGACTTTTCAGACTTACCAAAAATATCACTACAACTTCATGTGATAAGTTATCAACCCAAAATTATCAGATCAGCTCTTGTTATTACTGACGGTGACACCATTACACACTGACAATGAATCTTGGACTAGGTCCGAAACGTTCGTTATATTAAAACAAATGATTATGATTTAGATAATACACTTACCCCTTGGATGGTCGAACTGGACAGAAATAAAGTACAGTAGTGTTCCTATATAAGAAACACCAAGAAACACCAGACCTTAATTTTCAAAACAATATCTCCTCTCATAGGAAACTGTTGCAAGTCTGAAAAAGGCTTGTTTCTTGTTCAAAAACTATGTACATGATAGAAATTTGAAAAACATAGCAAATTCAGCTTTCCATTTGAATCAGTCTGCACCTCTTCAAATGAAAACACGAGATGTGCGTGCAAATGAAGCAAAAATAACCTTCCTTGAATAAATGTAACCTCGCCGTCGTTCTTGATCTCCGATTGATAGTAAAAGTCCACTTTCCTCCGTGAAATGAATGCAGATTGGCCTGAAACAACGAAAGCTGATTTGTCTTTACCATTTTGTCAATTTAATTGGACACTAAAAGGCCACTGTCAGTAATGTTCCGAGCTAGAGTCGGAGAACTATCGCCGCTACCTCCCTGTGTGGCTGTGCTTAGTGTCCCTCCTGGGCCACGATGAAAACATGAACCAAATTGTGTTCCCAGACAAAATGTGAATCTCCTTGGTACAAAACTCCTGATGAGTGAAACTTTGGGTTACCTTTGCTGCACATTGTGCAAATCCCCAGGGAGACATCAGACAAATCATTTCGCGCAGCAGACAAAGATCTCCATCAAAGCCAAGCTGTACTTAGAACAAAATTGGAGCTTCCCGGCGCAAATCTTGACAAGTTTTGCCGACAGGGCACTCAAGGATATCAAGGGGCGTGGACCGATTCTGTTACGACCAGACTGAGGTGACCTAACAAGTGAAACTAACTTTTTTGAAAGTCTCCCCTATTTTTACTCTTGATACCAGATTCCAAAATTGATTGATCCACTGCTCATGTTCAGAGTCATTCATTTGCTCATTTTGCTCGTTAGTACCCAGGGTTCCAGAGAGAGGGTCTGGTACCCAGGGTAGTTCCTTAGTCTCAAGGAGAAAAGTCAATGCTTGACTATTTTCCATGATACAAATGAGCAAAAAGAACCAAATCAATCTGGGTGCGGTATGAGCTTGACACCATGAAAACATGAAAACGACGACTTGCGGTAAGTCAACCACGCGACGACTTGCACTCAACTTTACATCAAACATTGCTTTTTTTTGTGAAAACCTTTCTTTCAGAGACACCTCTGGGGGACCATTATGGAAACAAGGTTGTATTGACCTTTTAATGCCATCCCTGCCATTTTTAAACTGGGGTTGTTTTTAACCTATATTTTGCATTTAAAATTTGTAATATAGTGTACACTTGTAATTAGATTCTTGTTCTTTTCCTTTAAATTTTTTATGACCTCTTGTCCTTTTTTATCATTTTAATGGCAAATTTTTACTTACTTACTTACTTACTTACTTACTCACTTACTCACTTACTTTCTTACTTACTTACTTACCGCATCGAAGGTGCCACGATTTGGCATTTTTTTGGACAAAACTTGCCAAATTTTCGCATTCTCTGGACCAAAATCAAAAATTGGTTTCTTCACATGCTGTACAGAACAGAAATTGCCTAAATTTGACATTTCTTTGACCAAAATTGCCAAAAAGCACACCCTTTCCCCAACTAAGATTTGCTAGAATCGTCAAAAAGTATACCCTTGTCTAGGCTAGAAGTCCGAAAAGTTTTGGTACCTACGCGGTCAATCATTTGCACAGCACATAGCACGTCTGTCTGTTCAATTGTTCGTCTGTTCAATTGTTCAATTGTTCGTCTGTCTGTCTGTTTGTCTGTTCCAAATCAAGAGACCTCGTTTCAAAACACAACGAATACAGGTTTGTTCATCAACCTACATAAAGTACTTGAAGGAATATCAGCCTTACATAAAGTACCTCATTCGCAGCACTGTGTTCCAAAAGCAATCCAACAAAAACATTGTCTGTCACAGAAAACAGCGAAGAAACTGCCAAGATCGATCGAGAGCATTCCTGAGCAGTGAAGGGACTAGGAGAACGGAAAAGCCATGGCTCCGACGATACAAGATGGCCAGAGAGACAGGAGAGAGTAAGAACATTTTCATACATCATAGTAGACCTAGGTACCAACCCCCGGTAACCCCGGTTGTTGTTCCCCCACCCAGAGCTGACTCACGCAGAGCCTAAACCAAACTTGGCCCCCTTGCAGCCTAAATGCTCAGCTTTAATTACAGTTATTCCAACTACCTTAAAACAAGTAACTAAACTTCGATTCAAGAGATCACACATCATCGATGATATCATTTGAACTAAAAGAAACAGAAAAAGAAAATTATCAATGATTCAATATTTGTTTGTAGATAATAACATCTGTATGTGTTTGTAGATATATACAGGATGAGAGTCAGGTTTGTTGGACTGTGGTGTCACATTGACATTTTGAGCCCTTTGATCATTGTCTTAACAAAGTTCTTCCATACAGCCAAAAGTCTAACTTACATGATCATGAAAATCTTTTCCCCCCATTTGAATTGGTCTCTTAATGCATTTGTTAAAAGAAGAGAGAGCCTTGCATCTTGATGAAGTCTTTGACCAAGCCCCCTCAGTATTTGAGCCTAGTTGCAGGTACACTTGGTATCATCAGGGGTTTATAGAAGTCACTAAGATCATGTAGAAAAACCCAAAAGTGTTTGTCAGAGTTTAATATAGAGTTTGAGTCAGAGTTTGAGAGTTTCATATCCCTTGCATTGCTGTAATTGTATCACTATGAATGGGCCCATTGTTTCCATAATTTGTTTCATAAAAATATCATCCTTTGCACTTCAGTTTATGTTTGAAGTGTGCCAGAGAGAAATCCAGCCTCACAAAGGCAAACTTTCCAATCTGGGTCAAGGGTCCAAAGCAAAAATCAGATCAAAAGTCAGACTGCACAACCACATTATAAGTATTAGCAACACTTGATAAACTTCATTGACAGCTTGTATGCTAAGAATCTTGATATTTGATGTTCTTTTTGTGGCCGGTTTTTGGTTCTTCCACTTCTATCAGATTATTCAGGTTATTCAGAAAAAGGTGTATGCGCTTGGCAGGCTGTGGGCAAAGAATGTGGCAGACATTCAAAATTGAATATCTATCAGTCAAGGGATGACCTAGATGAGAAAATTTTATCTATGTATATATGTATGTATGTATCTACCTTTTGCCAAAAAATTAAAATGTTTACAATGGTTAAAAGATGTATATGTTACAATAGTTACAATACAATTTACATAGCAACTTTAATAAAACAAGTTAAAAAACATCCCTAATCATAGCGGCAAGGATAGCATTAAAAGATTGAGTGACCTTATTTCCATAATGGTCCCCTTAGAGGTGGTTGTAAATAACAGTAAACAATCAAATTGTGCAAATGCTTTTACCAAATCATGAATGTGAGAGAGGACACACAGTTTTGTAGAGCACATATGTTGTAATGTTGTATACATAGGTATGCATATATGTTGTATACATAAATTGCACATCTTTTAAGACCTAACAATTGTAAGATGTCTGTAAGGGGTTTGTGTGGGAATCGATAATTCCACATTCTATTCTGGTCCATGATTTATGTGGCATTGAAGTTTGAATTAAACATTAAACTTTTGAATATTGGTCACTCTTTTTCCATAGCCCACCAAATGCGTAAACTTTTCAAGGGCTCAAAAAACCAAGTAGCATGCTAGTGGTGCTACCAGGAAGATAGCTGAAATGCTCAAGTTTCCCAGGAAGGAGAAAGGGAAAAAAGAAACAAGAGATGGAAGAAAAGGGGAAAGTAGGGAAAGAAAGGAGAGAAAGGGTTTGAGATAGAATGGGGTTGGCTCATTGATCTGTAAAAGCAGATCAACATACACACAAATTGTGTTTTGCTCGGGCTCTCTTACCAAACCATATTTTACATTGTTATTGCTTTTTTTACATAACTACCTTCGTATTATTCTCTTGTAATTTCTGTCTTCCGTTGTAGGTCTGGAAGAGTTGTGTAAGTACTATATCAATTTTACTTGTCTGCTTACACTCATACATGTGAAAATTAAAAAAACCAAAAGTCCACTATTCACATTGTTGTGTTTCAGTCAGCTCTTTGAAGCACTGCATACAGTACGTAGTGCCTGAATCATAAAAGTGATCACAAGATTGTTGCTAGATACTGTTTCAGTTGACTGTGCGAATGTTACCTTCAGTCATTGAACTGATCTGATGCAAGATCGAATGCTTAAATATTCTTTTCAACAACATTTTCATACCCGTAGCTATTCTATGAAAGAATTTGAATCAAATGATACTTTGATGCTGTACATCTGATTTTTGAATGTGCATAATAGTAGTAGAAGCTCTAATACCAGTCAATTGAATCCATTATACAGGAATGTATTAAAAATAGCTTGATCCACGCTCTTGTAGAGAATTCATAGATATATTGCCCTTCTTCTGCAGAAAGAGTGATTTTGTCTGCCGAGTAAAATACAACAATGCATTGCCAGATATTCCATTTGATGCAAAGTTCATCACATATCCTTTTGAAGGAAACAGGTAATGTTAATTACAGAATTTTTTGTATCAATCTAAATTTTCATAGAGTTGAGCATATCTACAAGGTGACACCACAAGGAGAATAAGGACACATTGCAGCCCAATTGCCTCAACGGAACATAAAGATGAAATTAGTCATCAGCAGATTAAAGCTTGAACTACAAACTACAAGATGGAAAATGAACAGAAAAGGGAGAATGGATTTTTTTAAGTTGAAGCTGTTTAATTTTGATGAGTACCAGTGCATCTTATGTTGATTATAAGTGCTTTGCTGGTCAATGTACTGTAGTTCAGGGGCTTAAGCACTTCACTGTCAAGTTAATCACTTGCAGCATTTGATGCATTTAGAATTTAGCAGCAACTAATCATGGAGATAGCATAGAAATTATAACTCTTTGCAGATTTATCTTAAATAACTAATACCTAAAATGATACTTTAAGGCCAACGTAATCCTCAAGATTCACACTAATGATGTTTGTTGTTTGGAAATCCTGTTGAGTAAAAGGAGACAATTTGTCAATGTTCTTAGCTGAAACTTGTTTGCAAGTAATCAGGTAAGCTTGGAAGGGGGACAAGAATGGGATCTCTTTGATTGAATAAAAGATTAGTTACTCTTGTAGGCTACTGGTGTGTTCATATGGGTAGCAATTGATTGGTACAAATATGACTTTGTATACTTGAAAAATGATGTTAGACAACATTTTGAGCTTTACCTTTCACCAGGCTTATGATACTAATGATGTACCACATGCAAAAGCAACTTTTTTATGTTGTGCCTGATTAGGATAGGGAATTGTATCCATCACATTGGTTAAAAATGGGTATTATTAATTCTATTAACTGACAAACATTCTTTCTTTAAATTGAGGCGAGAGGAACTCAACTTTTGTTTACAAGGAGGTGAAGGAGATTGCTCCTGCCTCTAGAAAGACGGTCTTTAGAGGTCAAAGATGACAGGAGTTTTGTGCATGTTTTATTGTAACTGACTTTTTAAATCATAGATTTATCCACTACAAGCCAACTTCTTTGGAACGAAGTTACAAACACGATCTTCTGACAGAACCAGATCTTGGTGTGACAATTGACTTGATTGACCCTGATACATACACATTCACAAACAATGGTTGGTCAAATTTGGTTTCTTTGTACAAAAGTAGTCATTGTATTTATCCATAAGCCAGCTTTTTTGTCATTTGAAGTCTTAAAACTGATTTAATAATTAAAGGTGTGCACAGATATAGTATTCTGAAGGTAGCGTATTTGAGAGGGTCTAACAGACCTAATGCTCTGAACGTTGAATTTAAGAAGAGTACAGGGTGTCTCAAAAAACTGTTAAACATTTGATTAAATGCTGAAAAACAGCAGTAGGCTGTATGGGCACTCAGTCAATTAACCTTTTTCTTGAGATTTTAAATTGATTTCTGACATATATATGCACCTTGCAAGTCCACTAAGAAATCATTGAGTTTCAAACCCTTGAAGTTATATTCTTTTTGGCAAAAATTCAGCGGGCCATCGTTTTCTGTCATTTCTCAATTGTTTCAGGGCAAAATCAAATGCGATTTGGACAGGTTTTTGATAACCTAACTTTCAAGCATATCGAGGCTTTGAGGGAAAGAATTCAGTCTCTTATTGATTATGTTTTGAACTATACTGTTTTTCGATACGTGCAATCTTAAGCAAATTTTGACAATTTATATAAGGATGAATTACTTTACAAGTCCTCTTTGGTTTGCTCTGAAATCAATAAGAGGTATGACATTGTATAACCTTCTTTTACCTCCATCTTCAAGTATTCTGCATTACAAGTAATCTGGGGGTCTCTGGTTTCAGCTGCCGCATATCTTTATCTTTGAAAGCTTGCAACTCATTGAATTTTTGACCGATCTGCAAGATTGTAGTCTCTAAAATTATCTCAAAATCTTAGGTTCAGGGTTATCTTCCCATGAGCTTGTTCATGTTATTGTTATTTTTCAATATTTGATTGAACTTCCAATAATATTTTGTCTTTGCTTTTAACAAACTCAATGACTTTAATTTTTCAAAGTGCTTGCAGTTTTAAGGCTGATGTCCACTTCAGTAGTTTTGGGTTGCAACGTGCGCATTTGCTGAGTGCACATTCTCTTTAGCAACAGAACATGCACACAAGGCGAGTGCACCGGTCGCTGACTGAAACTACTGCAAGTAGAGGACGGCCTTTAAAAAGCACTGTAACCAGATCAGCAAAGCTTTTGCTCATATATTTCTTGCAACCACTATTCAGTCAAGCAGATGCAAGTCTCGTTGTAGCTGGTTTTATAGACTACACTATCATATTACAGCGGAATTACACCCAGCTGATGAAAAACTATTGGAAGAAGAATTCACAGCTCAAGCTGACCATAAAAGGTATGCATAGATATTCAAAAAGAGAAGTTAATTTCACCTGAAGCACAAAGCATCATTGACATCATGAATTCAAATTTGCATATAAAAGAAACGAAAAAGGGTGTGCTTTTATCAAGCAGATGCATATTCCTTTTACTACAAACTTTCACTCGAAGACTTTAGCAGAAGCCCTGAAACATTCGGACCAAAACGTTGTTCGTCATTGATGTTTCATTCAGTTTTCTCTGTCATCAAATCATCGATCTCTTTTACTTGCAATACAACATTCCACATTCCTGGAGCAAGATGACAGTGAATTTGACCTTTTAATTTATCACCAATATTTTCACTGGCTTAGCCCAAGTCTGCCATGTTGTTGTTCTGATGGTTTGCGGCCAAGACACTGTTCGCTGTTACACTAATGATAAGATTCGTCATCAGGCTTGAATTTCCGAAGCATATTCTGCCTGGCGAGTCAGAAAAAATGTGGGTGCGTTAGGCGGACTGTGACATCTCATTTAGCCACCCGATCGTCTTGAACTAAGTTTTTGCATCCAGCCAAGAGTCTAACTTAAGTCATAACCTTTTCCCATTGAAATTGGTCATTTGTTGCATTCTTTAAAAAGATTTTATCCTTAAGACCTTGGTCTTACAAACTGGTGAAATCTTTTGCCAAGCCCCTTCCGCTTTTTATCTAGGCAAATGTTACAAGTACTCGTGCAATTATCAGGGGAGAATGAAGTAGTTAGGTGGCAATATTTTCTTCCATAGGATCTCTGGGAAGTATTATAATGACTTGCCCTTCGTGAGAACATGTTTGAAGGACATTAATAATGCGTACTTATTTGTCTTGCGAAGAGGCTTCTTTCAAGCAGATCAACGCTCTGTGAATCGCAATGGGACTTCTTGCAGACAACACTATTACCTAAAACCCAGTTCACACTAGGTCCTTTGAGTCGTTAGAGTCCTGCAAGAAGACCCACAAGACGAGGGACTCACACTTTCTGTCTTTGTCTTTGGGTCTTTCTGCACAATCTTAACAATCTAAACGACCTGAGTGTGAACTAGGCTTAACTTTTTCTGTATCCCCTGATGACACCACTTGTACCTGCAACTCAGGCAAAGCTAAGATACTCAAGAGTCTTGATGAAAGATTTCATCAGTTTGCACCACTCCCACACAACTTCTTACGAAGAATATAATTTTTTAACAGATGCATTGAAAGACCAATTTCAATGGGAAAGGTTTATGATCCAAGTTAGACTGTTGGCTGCATGGAAAAATTTAGTTCACAATGATCGAATGGCTCCATGCGACGCCACAGTCCAACAAACGCCGCACTTTTTTGCTGAGTCACCCGGTACAATGAAGAATTTCAGTTATTATGTGACGCAGAACATCCTTTGAGCAAAGGAAAAAATACGAATTTTATGAAATTTACCAAAATTCTCAATCATTGAAAAGTGATAGCACAAATCATGATGTGCTACAAGTTAAGTTAAGCTACTCATCTGACCTATGTTATGAATATTTCTGTTCTGACAAACTATGTTTCTTTTTCTAGGCAAAAACAGCATACAAGAAATGTAACGTGGTTACGTAAAACACAGTATATTTCAACTGAATTCAATCGATTTCAGACGTGTAATGACATGGTGGAAACAAAGTGAGTGGTTCGATTTTCTCTTCATTTTTTTTGCTATTTTCGGACATGCAACTTCTCAAGACAGATAGTTGTATGTTAGTTTAATGTTGCGTGTCTTCTTATTGGCCATAGGGTTGTCATTTTCTTTCGTTCCCAAGGTATCGTCTCTGTAGTGAAGAATAGTAATTAAGATTTGTATGGTAAAAAATAATTCATATGAATAAAAAAAGGATAAAGTCACCAACTCTCTGTATTGCAATGAATCACTAGGTGTGTCACGTTGAGATGAAGGACCAGGACACTGTTTCGATAAGCTAAGCTTCTTGGCGTCCTACATTACTACCTTCAGATGCTAGTTGCTTAAAACGAAAAAATAGGATTTATTCCAAAATCCCATTCAGAGGCTCTGGAAAGTCGCAGAATGAGAATATGATGTGATGCTAGCATCCTATTGTGCATCCTTTGACTTGGTCTCTTCTCGATGTTCGCTTTCATGGCCGAAAAGAAAATAGAGCTAGGCTCCAATCTTAAGTACGTTTTGTTTGACCTGAATGCATCGATATAAAGCTGACTTTTTGTCTTAAAGGGTTGGCTTCAATGTTAAAAAGAAGATGAAAGGCATGGACCTTTACAAGGTAACACGAAAATACAGCGACTGTGCTGATCATGGCGGGAATAGACGCTAGGTCATCGAAGTTCCCACCATGAAAAGCACTTATAACTCAATATTTGCAATTGATGAGGAAAAATAAACTACAAAGAAAAAATTAATGTCTGTCTCACATCTGATGCCAGGCAACAGTATCAGCGAGTACTTAGAAATTTGAAAGGACACAGGTGCTAGGTAATGAAGAGGGGGCTCCATTCCGCCGACGGACAGCCGCCGCCCAATCCCACAAGCGCCATCCCAATCCGGACAACGCTGAAGCCAAAGGGCAAGAGCCACCCATCCACGTAGCAGAAACCCCATCTCTCCACTATCCCGCACCTGCACCGAAAGATAATTTAGAATTTAGAACTGGTGGCTTCTTGTAAAAATCACTTAAATCGACTACCCAAACCTATAATAGAATTTTCGTTTTATCCATTTGTCAGTAATCTAGATAAGACAATGAAATGATAGCTTTCAATACCTAAAGGAAATGAAATTATGCATGGAGAAACCTTATTTTCAGCTGTATTATTTTAGCAACATCATAATACTTAGGGCCGTTGTATATATGAAATTTTTCGTCATCCTTCAATCTTCAATCATAGTTAACATTTCTTTTGACATTTATTACCAAACTAGAAGCTTGATTGATTTGGTAATCATGAACGTATATGCAGCATGCTTCAAAACCAGGCAGTCCTAAAAAGTGGTAAATTTACTAATTTTGATAATAATTACAATACCAGCTATGCCCAGGGAGGTAATTTGATATTTGATCTTCTTACCAAAGAAAGGAAGTTTACCAGGTGTCCCAAAATGGTGCAGGCTTATGGCAGATAATTGAGCTTGTTTTTAGCTTTTTGTTTCAATTTACAATAAATCTGTTGGAAAATCACAATATTGGAAAGGATTTCTTGGAAATTTTGACTGTCTGTCATTATTTTCAGGACCGCGAAGCACAAATTCAGTCAATCGAAGGGAGCTTTGAAGCTGCTAAGAAACCAGTATGTTAACATCTAAAGCGTTATTCAGGCAGTATTCAAGGAATCTTTTGTATTAAATTTCTTTGAAATATCTCTTTCCTGCTTTGATTTTATTGCATTTTGGGAAGTTACTCTAATGACATGTTTTCCAACTTGTTTAGTGTATTAGCATCTCTTACGTTTTTTCCATTGAATAAAACAGCAGTAACAGCAGCGTGTCTAGGATATAGTGGTCTGTTAAGTATTGACTCAAATTGTGTTCAGAACCTCGTGCTCCACAGGCCTGTTTTCCAAGTTTTGTGAAATATGAACATAATCATCCCACAGCTTGAAATATTATAGTGAAAACGAAGAGCCAACAGGTTCAGGGCAGCAAGAGAGACAGTTTGATCAACTGATTTCACGATTAGACCCAAGGGTTAGAGATAAAATTGCCATGCAAGGTGGAACAAAGAGCAATCAGATCGCTTTCAAAGTGTAATATTCCATGTCAGAAAGATTTGAAAGAGCTTCCTGACTAAATTGTTTCTTTACAAATATCAGCAAATTATTCTTAGCAATTTTCAAACGAGGTTTGAACAAGCTTTATATTGTTATTGAATAGACCACTATTTCCTTTAACAGGCCACAACGTCCCATTAGTCATAGGTCCTTATTTCATTTGTAGTTTACTACATGAGCCTAAGAAAGCTTCCACTTTTGAACATTCATAGCACCAACAGTAGTTGATAGATTGTAGTAAATCAAATTCTGCTAGATAGCCGCCTAGAGATTCAAGTATTGTTGTTATTTTCTCATATTTTATGAGTTTTGCACGTAAAGGTAAAGTCGAATTTACGAGAATCATGGTTGTGAACTGCTGGAAAAGGCCTAGATTGCTCGATTAAGGCATGAAGGAGCTTCTCGCATAAAAATTTGAAGAAATCACGGTTCTCAAGAGTGAAAGACACTGTCTCCACATTTATTGCCATGGAATTGAAAACTTCAGTATTTTTGTAAAGAGTGATTGGGGTGAAATGCTCTTTTGTGTATTGCTCTGTGTGAAGAGATTCCTTTCGATTTGAACGATTGATTTTGGCCCTTTTTGGGGCATCTCGCAACCGAGAGGCTCTTGTAAAGTTGGATCTGCCTATATTTTTATTGCTCGTAAAAGCGCTAGAAAGATGGAAGGACGTGCTTCGATCTTTCAGATTTGAAACAGCACTTGAATCATTCATACATGTTAACTACCCTTAGTGCTATGAATGCTGGAAAGCAGGGATATTTCTCTGGCTCATCCGATGATAATTGAACTCAAAAGTTAGGGATATTGCATAGCGATATAGGGCAAATATCATGTCATGAATGAATAAAGGAACGAACGCAATCCAACTGTTAAATGGCATATTTGTCCCCTTTATTATCGAAGTTATTTTGTTGATGGCAGTTACTTACAATGTTAGATCAGAATTTGAGAGGATTTTTTTACAATTTATCCATGCAGATAACGACTCATCATGCAAATCCAAGATTGAAGCCAGTCGATATTCTTCCTGTTTTCCCCGACTTTAGTGTAAGTACCCCCATTACTTTCGTAGCTTGCGCCCTTTCATCACATATTACACTAGTGTTTGGGCGATTCAAGGTGCTGTATTCAGAAAATTATGACTCGTGATGATTTAAGAAAAATGATTTTATACTCTTTTTCTACTTCAACCAATATAGGCTCTAAATGTTTAAATCAGTGTAAAAGGGCGGATGTAAAATTCTATGACCCATTTCTTTTGATTGAATGGCTTGAAGTAAAGTTTAGATACTTCTTTATAGTTCTACCGCTTGGATTTTCAGACATCGTGAATATTCGTCGAGATTACAGCTATTTTGTATTTCAGCTCATCCTATGATGTGACGTCATCAAATTTCTAAATCATAAAACAGAAGAATGAAAGAGTTTTGCTTGATACCATATTGCAGACATCCATAAACTATAATTTTCTTGAAAATTATTTGATCTTTCGTCAACCTGTTTAGAAATTACGATAGTTTAAAGTTTTTTTCGAAAATTTTCTTGAATTCTTAAAAAAGAAGAAAACACTGTAATTCTGAAAAAATCGAAGATTTCAGAAATTCCAACGGCAGATTTACGGTAAAATAGCTAAAGTTTCTTTGAAGCCACTCAGTTCAAAGAAATAGGTCATAGAATTTTACACCCACCTTTTTAAAGGTTTGAAACCTATGCTGCTTTAACCAGGCTCCAAGGGTTGAGCTAAAAGCCTGAATCAGCATTGACCTAAGGATTGTCGCCTTCATTCCAATTCAGTGTTGAGACCTGTGGAAGCACTCATATCCTATGGGACCCAAGAAAGGCAGGGCTTATGTACCTTGGGCCGCTAAAATATAGTTTAAAAGATTGCTGGTGTTACTACAATGCATCAACACCAATACGCTGCAAAGTTAACTAGGTACAAATTATAAGATGCCAAAAGTCAACTGAAAGAAACCTTTTAAACGAAGCTGGATGTCATTTGCACTGATCAATTTTTTAAGCTTCATTACGAAATTTGTTGGTTGTGAATGCTTTTTTAAGTGCACGAAGCGTTTGAGCAGTTTCTGCGAAGGAACCTTGGATTCAAATGTTTTTTATTTTTAGTCCGCAAGGATGAGATTTTAGCTTAGATTCATGACCTCTTATGTCTAATCTGCATGCACTGAGTAATTCACTTAAACAGGGAAAATTTCTGAAGCAGCCTAAGACAGATGGTCGTTGAATTACGCATCTACTATGTATAATTTGTAAAAAGGTATTGGGGCAGCTCAGAAGCTTGTCGAGCTATGAGGTAAAATTTACTGTCACCAGTTCAAAAGTTCAAATCTTTCAATTTATGGCTGAATGATCACAACTGAAATGAAACTTGGATGAGAACATCACTTTTGCGGTAGCAGACGCCACTTCACGTCGTTGCTTCAGTCCTAGAAGTTACCCTGTAAACTGGAAAGTATGACTTTCCTGTTTCTCAATATTCTCTAACCAATAGAATAGTTTAATCAATCTTCAAGCTTTTTTACGGATAGATTTTTAGTGGTTGATTTGACTCAAATGCCCCTGCACTCACCGATAGATAACAGCAGCATAATTCAATAACCCTCTGTCTCAGGCTGCCTTAGAAATTTTCTAAGAAATTACTCGGCGAATACAGATTTAATCTGGACATGCGCGATCGCAAAATCTAAGCTGAGATCTCGTCTATACGATGAATGGAAGTGAAAAATTTTAAAACCAATGCCATTCCGCAGGGACTGTTTATATTTTTTTGGGACACTCTGTACATGCAGATTCTCTCGATGTCTGCTGTTATGAAGACCAGTATTCATCCAAGACAGAGCTCTGATTTTGATTTAGAAAGTTTCGAAATTTACGAAGCCTACTTTAAGGTATCTGCTATTACTGTTTCAGTTTTACTTAAGCGTAAAGATACTGCATGATGTTTGCAAGCTATTATGAGCAATAACGCACTTTATAGATGCGCGTTTTGAGTGCACTTGTTTATAAAGAATGGACGCAATGGTTGTGAGCCAGATTCAAGCTTTATGAAACCGAAGAGTTTTTTCGATCTACATCATTTGTGTGACATTCGGAACAAGAATTAGCAGATACTGTTGTTATGAAATTTCAATGTCTCTACAGTTTCAATGGTTTATACATATTTCTTTTCCATTATAGTTCTGGCGTATGCCTTGCGCACATGTTATCTTTGATACCGAACCAACACCTCGTGGAAAGGCTGACCCAGCTACAGTGGGAGAAATGTCTCATGCAATGATCAGGTAAAGTCATGCAGCTTTTTGTACTCCCTTTTCAGCTCTTTCGATGCATTCAATTTGTGCCACATAAAATGGCTTTTACAGAATGTTTCCTGGCCGAACAACGAGTGCAGATACACGTTTTTATAAGAAACCTGGATCAGGCCATAGAACTAAAAGTTTCTTGATTTAATGTGAAATTTTGTCCATGTTAGTACTAAAAGTTTCCTAATTTGTTTCTTATTTTTTGAATGCATGAATTGTCAATACGATCGCTAACACTGCGGCAGAAATGTGTTTTGACATTCAAAACATCTTATAGGAATAAACAGTGTTCTGGCATGATGAAAACGCAAATGTTTAGTTGATATTGCAAAAGAATAAAGGTTCAACGATTTATTTGCTATAGAATCCATGCTTTTAACCTTGAAAAATTTCCTTATAATACTTCTCAGACATAGCACTAGAGTTTCTTAAAATTTTGGCCATCTCAGTACTAGTTTCTTTTAAACCAGTTCTTGCAAAAAAACGTGTCTTGTAATGATGGTATCAGTCACCTTTGATTGACAGCGAAGTAGATTATGATAAGTAGTTGAAGACAAAGGGAATTATTCACTTAACCAATCAAACAAGTGCAGCCGCAAAAAATGCTTTTGAACTTGAAGCAGTAATGCCAATGATCGTTCTTCCACGCGAAAAGCGTTTATATCGAAAGAAGAGGGATGGATATGAATATTGGCTTCGTGAATTAATTTTTGTCATTCAGAGGATGATTAGTGGGTATTACAATTTTGTATACTTGCTGTTACAAAATCAAATAAATAATGTTCAGCTACTAATTCAGACATGCCTTTTCTTTTCACTCATGTATCTTCTTTCGCATACGAAATGGGACAGGTAGCCATACATGTTGCCAGGAATCGTTTGCGCTGCAGTTTGTTGTGATTCATTTCTTTGGCGAGTTCCTTTTCTTTTTTCTTTCATTGCTAATCACTTTTAAATAGTGTTTCAACCAAAAGCAACAGATTTCTTCCATTTTTTTCCAAATCTGCCATCATTTTGTCCCATGAGATGTGAAGACATTATGATTTAACATTCATTTTTCAATCTTTGGAAACTATCAACTTTACTTTTCTTACATTTAAAAGCAGGGTCAATAGCATCATTTCGGTGAATTCCTGCATGTTCTGCAGTATCTCAGTTGATTTCGGAACTTCTAACATTGACCTCTTTCTGATATTCATATTTTAGTCATTTTAAGTTGGATGACAAAAATACCAAGAATTTTGAAACAGTTTAAATAGTCAAAGATACAGAGGCCTTTCAGACGTACCTCGTAAGAGCGTAATTTCGCTTTGATTTTGATTTCGACCAATCGAAGTCATGCTCTGATAAGGCCTCAGTATGTTCAAGTGTATATTAGCATTTTTCTTGTGCGGCCACTCACGGCAAGTTTCTAGTTATATATCTTACCATGTGTGAATCATTCCACAGGGGTATGGAAGACGAGAGTGGGGATCAGTTCGTTGCATACTTTTTACCAAGTGACGAAACTTTGAAGAAACGAAAACGAGAAGAAGATGATAATTTGCAAGTTCCTAGCGAAGATGAGTTAGTGGATAATTATTTCCTTTTAGTTTATGGTCATAAAATAACATTGTACTTTTGACTGCCTAAATTCTTTACCCTATCAAGCCTGCGGGGGGCTCAATCAGCCCCCCTAGTGGTATTTTTACCAAGTGCACTTGCAATGTTGAAACTTTCTGGCTTTAGTTTTTATCTTTCTCACAATCAAAAATTATTTTTTTTTGGAAAAATTAAATTCATTCCAGGGGTAAGCGCGATCAGTTTTCGAGAGATGTCTGTGCAAAATTTGGAATAATTGCTAATAAAATCTACGGTTGATATGATAAAATGATGAAAGGAGAGGAGTGTATACAAATTTTGACGTTCTATTAGCTTTTTTAATTTGCACGTATGGTTTTGCGGATTTTCGCCTTACGCAAGCGCACGTTCTTTGCATTCCTGTGTGATGACGTCATCGCTCTTGATTAACTTTCTTCACAGAGCAAATGCTATTTAGACATAGAATACAATGAAATTGAACCGATGTCTTTAACGCTTTTCGTTTTCGCACAATCAACGATTGAAAATTTTTAGTACTGAGCCCTAATGACTTTGAATCGTGAACAATGTGACGTCATGGAAAGGTCATTTGACATATCTCAAAATAGATTTCATTTTTGGGTTCACCATGTGCTGTTCTATACACATGCAAAACTTCATGGCTCTAGGCTGCCGAAAACAGAATTAAATTAGGGGGGGCTGAATGAGCCTAGAGCATCAAATACCCTATGCCTGATAGGGTTAACTGCTTGTTCCCCGTTAAACTATGTAATCCTTATGATATTGTTGATAAATTGTTTTTCCTGTATTAGCGAGCAAATTCATGATAGTTTTGCAGGCTTTATCCCTCGATATTTTTTATTTTCGACTTTGAAGGACTTTTTCATTCTTGTTTATATGCCTTACATGGTGACAAGTTGTCCTTAGTACTACCGGAAATAAATGAGACCAGTATGCGCTTTTTTCTTTGTATCAAATTTTTTTAAAAACGTTGCACACAGCTTCGTTCGAAATTTTTCGACAATACGACGATTGCTTGATTTAAAGTAAAATGGTAAAAGGAATGGATGTGATAGGCAGAAAATGGTACATCATTAACTATTAAGCTAGCATTAGCAGCATCCAAGGGTATAGTTAAAACTGTTGTAGATAAAGAAAACCTGTAAACTAATATTTTCATGAATTTATTCACGTTTTTGGTCGTACCCATTCTACTCCAAGCTGACTCGTTTCACCACGGGACAACCTTGTGAATTTCAAATTATGTTTTTTTGCAGGAGTGACTACAAGCTTGCAAGAGAATACAACTGGAGTGTAAAAAACAAAGCAAGCTCCGGATATGAGGTAATTTTATAAAATTAAATGACCTGCAATCGGAGATACCCTTGTTCGCTTGCCGGAGGTACAGTATATAACTGTTAACTGATATCGTTTTACCTGTGTAACAAATGATGGAAACGACTTAATCTGCGACAAATTTATATCGTTTAAGTTGACAGTAGGGAGTTGACATACAAAACCCAGATGGTATATGATACTTCGCCTTTAATAGGTTCCTCATTTTTCATGGGAATTTACTTTCTATGAGAGACAATGAAGTTGCCCGTTTAATTTGATTATTTGCATATCTCATTTTGTGGCATACTTAAAATTCTTGCCTTGGAAGTAACTCTCACTCATATCAAATATTTCTTTTTGAAGGATAAAGGTGTCTCGTGCGTTTAGCCGAATCGGGAGGCCTCTTAATGCATCTTAAATTATATCTAAGAAGTACCATTTAGACACATTTCTTGGCTTGCCGGATAGAAGGATACTTCTTGCTATTGTTGCCATGCTAAATCTGTGCACCCTCTCATAGAGTGCATACTTCCTTCAAAATGAAGAAAATATCGAAATTTTCCAATTACCGTTTTGATTAACTTTTGAAATGTTATTTGTGACACTACTTGCGTCATCGTTTTGCGTTTTAAAGTAAGATCTTTATTCCGCGAAACTGAAGGTATTTTATTCGTATAAAGTATACTTGTTACTGCTACATCCTATTAATATTTCTAATTGCAACTACTATGCAACTATAAAACACTACGGAGACGTAACGAAAAGGAGCAAAAGACAATAGCAGCCCCATGGCTGTTGACGTAAAAGACATGCAAAAAGATATAATTAAGTAAACAACTACAAAATGATGCACGTGTGATTAAATAATGATACATGCTGGAATCAGTTTCACATAGGATGTCAGGTCAGCAAAGGAGAATGATGCCGAATAATAGGAACCCTGGACGAGAGAACAACGACAGAAATTGCTATCGCTACTGTCCCCTCCCCCTCCAGAGTCCCCAATGCTCTCCACATTGCTAATATGCTGTCACGTCAGGGTTCTTGGATTCGTAATATCATTGATTTGAAATAATTTCAATTTTTGTTGGATGAATTTTCATTCACACGTCATGTGCCTAACATAAATGTGAAGCGGACTTTAAAAGATACGAGGGAAAGTACAGAGTGGCTGTGTTGCGTAAAGCGAACGTTTGATGTTTTCCATGCCGACCTTTTGTGTGGACAGTTTCTGGATTGCTACAACTCGAGTAACTCCCAATGGCATTCGATTTTGATGAAATATCTAAAATTTGATTGTTCATTTCATTAAAAAATTACGCAAGACAAGTATAAGAAGATTGAATGCTTCTTTCCGTAAAGATGTGTTTGGTCGTTTGGCCATATTGGAGCATTGCGCCTTCTTGGGAATTCGGTTTTTGTTAAAGATCCTGTTAGTTATATAAAGAAATATTTGTCATTTTGTAGGAGAATTACTTCATAGCCATGCGGGATGGCGAAGGTGCATTTTACAACGAGCTTCAAACAAGGTATTTGATACTTACTGTACATTTAACTAGTTTGTTGTCAGAGACTGACATCTCTTGGAACATACAATAGAACTGACACTAGGAAACGGGCTTATAGGAGTGGAAAAACTCCGAGTGATTTGGTGGCTATCATTCATAAAAAAATATTTCAATGGATACGTCAGGTAGCCTATTTGCGGACGTAAATCGTTTCCTGTGCAATCACTCTTTATGATGAAGCTTTAAGTGTTACGCTTATCTGAGTCTTCCTTCAGTGAGTTTTAGGAGCTTGTGAACCATCCAGATCCTCACAAATATCTTCAGAGGCGCTAAAAGTCATAAATTGAAGCAAAGAATAATTTCAGTGAAAATTGCAGTGGGTGTATGATGCCTTCAGGATTCTGTACGATAATGTTACAAATAAATGATTTAAGTACCAAATTTAGCGTAGGTGTTCAAAACCACGACGTTTCAAGCATATACTCGTTATCAAGCCAAATTTGACTTGATACCGAGTATGCACTCGAAACGTCGTGTTTTTTAACATCTACGCTAAATTTGGTACTTAAATCATTTATTTATAACATTATATTTTAATCACTTTAGTATCACATGCAACGAACATAATTTTATTGATGAATTTCACTACATTGTCCTCTTTTCTGCTTGTAGGGTAAAACTGAACAAACGTCGTGCAAAGGGAGGTGCTGGAGGAATTACGTCAGCTGTATCGAAACTTATTGTCCGAAACAGAGAACCAACTGAGGCTGAACTGCAATTGCAGGTTTGTGTCCAGTGCTTCTTTTGATTATTAGCTACTGGTAATGCAGGAGGCAGAAAGCATTCCACTTTTCGGCTAGAAGGAAGTGTTCAGCGACATAATCTTTTTTCCAATAGTCGTTAGGATCCTCCTCAGCAATCATGCTGGTTTAAAATGCTTTTTTCTACAGGTCCAAGAGGGTTTTCAGATGCATCAGAATTGCATCAAATGCTATCGAATGTTACTGTACATTACGATGGTGAAGGGGTAATCATTATGGGACAAAGGTAAAATACATTTTATAGACTTCTAACAACCAATCAGAGATTAGATGTCAAATGATATGGTGAACAGTTGTTATTCCGCAACGATAAGAGGTGAAGGTTTTTGAAAGGGCACTATTTCTTAGAGGGCATCATTTTTCGCACACAATGAAGCACTCTTTCATTCTTTCGTATACCTTCTTTCATTGATTGCCTTGCTGTTCATGTGAATGCCTTTTTATTACTAGAAATCGCGGCTGTCACAACTTGAAAACATGCAGCAAGATGAAGATGAGAACGATGAGGACGACGAGGAGGAGCAAGGAAGTGGCGACAGTGAGGCAGAAGGAGATCGAGATGATGTCACCATGGATGAACAAGAGGCTGCTGACGACAAAGAGGCTGCTGAGAAACAAAACGATGAAGAAGGTGATAAAGATGATGAAAAGACTGGGGTATATGCTGATGGGAATAATGAGGAAGAAACTAAAGCAGATGAAGGGAATGAAAGTAATGAAGAAGGAAACTCTGACGCTGAAGATTTAGATAATTTATTATTTGGATCAAGTTCAAGTGAAGGTGAAGACGAGGAATAAGCACAGTAAAGTACTGCCTTTAAGAAACGCACTTTTTGACCTCAGCCTTTTGTTCTTCGTTAATTAGTCTATTGTTTTTCTTTATTCTTGGAAAGAATCAGGGTCTGACTTTCTCATAAAGTAGTTTCTTAAAGGTGGGAATTTACTGTGTCTCACTTGATTATATGAGGTTTCTCCCAACCCCGATCATAGTAAAATCTCGAAGTCGAAACTAAATGGATGAAGGGGATGGAAATAACGACGAGGAAGGAGACTCTGACGCTGATGATTTGGATAGTCGATTAGTGGGTGTCCCAGAAAAAATGCAACAGATTTGATTTGTGCTAGCGACAAGAATTTAGGTCCAATCAATCCAAAGTAATTCTTGAAATAATCCTGTATGGTTAACCTGAAGCTAAATACTTCATTTGTTGATACTGGTGCGCTTAGAGTTGGAAGTTTAATCTCGCAAGTCTAGATTTGCCCCCATCTCCATACCAGAGCGTCTGGGCTTTGGCCCAGCTGAAGACGCATTGTTATAGGCAAAGTGTAGCAGCTGTGGAGAAGGACCCCATGAAGGCACACATTTCCGTAGAAATTTGAAAGCAGAATTTGTCAAAAATTGAATACATATTGATTGACATGTTAATTGACAAAGTTGTTAATTGACAAACTTTTACGAAATGGATAATGGATAATTTTGCCCATGGGTATATTTGATTGCTTCTTTTGTAATAATTGATAGAGAGATTATACAACTGCATTTCAGTCAAGCAATGCAGATTGGAAGAACTAACTTTTTCACACCTAAGCAAACAATTTCGCCAATGACTGCCTTTTACCAGACAGATGCAGTTCTAAATTTTTGAAACTTTCGTAGAATAAGAAAGAGACCTCTTCAGGAAAATTAATGAAGTTGTTTGAAGTACCTCCCTCAGCACGAGGCTTTATGCTCATATTTTGCGTACTCTCGAGTACCGAATAATCGCCCCCCCGCTTATTAATGTTTTGAAAAATTTTCCAACCCCCCCCCGCTCTTATTCCAAACCCCCCTTTTATTAACTTTGGAAAAATGAAATGATATTAGACATAATTTCTGAATAGACGCAAGAAAAAGTCTCAAGAAGTGCATTCAACAGAACCAGAGTTCAAAAGTAAATGTATCAGTAACATCACTGTTCACATAAATATATAACAGACACGTGCTTACCTTAGCAAAGGGCTATTTTCTATTTCTCTAAGCAGCCTACCCCGATTATTCCAGCCCCCCAATTATTGTTATATCGAACCATTCCAAACCCCCAATTATTCTCACCCCCCCCCGTTTATTCGGTAATTGAGAGTAGGTTAGGAGATTCTCCAAAACAGCTCGTTTGCAGTTTAAGCTAAAACTCACATGCTCTGGTTTTTAGGTGGCGGTAAGGCTGGACTTTCAAAATTAATGTTCCACTATCAGTACACCAGTCTCAGAAAATGAGTTACTCACATTCAAGTTAACCATTGAGGATTACTCGAAAGCTTACTAGCGATAGATTCTACATCAATCCTTGTTGCTAGCTCCGATAATAACTGTTGTTTTTTTCTGGGGCACCCGGTATTTGGATCAAGTTCAGGTGAAGAACGAACAGTGGACTAAATTAGATAAGGATTTCTTCAGCCTGAAGTAAAACTTTAAGAAGAAACTAAAGAAGATGCGGGGAGTGAAGATGAGCAATCACGATTAACGTAAAAGCTCACTCATACTGCACAGGATCAATAGATTTTAAGAACATTAGCGCTAAATTTTTTGGGAAAATAACATTGAAGGAAAAAGAGAAGATAATAGTACAATAGGAACTGCCGCTTTGATTGGCATCCAAGTGCAAAATGATAGGTGATTGCAGACAAAGGAAATGCTGTGGCTGGTCGGTCAAGCCGTAAACAAAACAGAGCAAGACAAAAAAGTTGCCCTGAAACCCAGATAGCTAACTTCTCGTTAAGCATTTCAGAAACTGTTTTAAGAGGAAGTACGAGCATATCAAAACAACGGGCATATCTCGATATCTGCCTTGGGCCTTTTATTTGTTTGGTTCAGAAGATGTGGAGTTAAGTGTTTTAATACCACCCAAAAATACGAGAATTGAATCACCTCGTAATCGGCTTCAGGACCAAACGAACTATCTGAGCCATGCAGCTCTTGGCCATATATCATAACCTGCACCCTACATGAGGCAGATTACACCTGCCATATCTTGCATTCTGTTGAGCTAAACTCAAAGTAGCAACGCGATATAACAATACTGAGCTCAATTTATTGCAATAAAGTCACCACAACAGCAGTCACCTCTCCATTGTTTGATTACCCATTGTGTAAATTTTTACCAAGGCAAATAACGCGCCACGGCCGCAGGTTGGAGATAGCATCTGGGATTTGGAAAGCATTGATTGGTTTTGTTGTATTCAGCTCATCATGCAAAGGCTCAATGCAAAACGCAGGGGTGGGAAAAATATTGACCACAGCACCACTGGTTCCAGAAATTCTTGAGAATAAAGGAATCGAAAGAAGGACAGAAAGGGAAAGATTGATAATCAAATGTGCCTTAAAAGTCGTAAATTTTCTCAAACTAAATCTTAAAATTTTCTGGATGTTGTTTGATCAATTTGGCTATTTTTAGACAAAGGAATCATCAAGACATTGTTCATAATTCAGGAAGTAGTCATCCAAGTAGTCAACAAACGTTCTGACATAAGCATTTACTACGGACATCAAGTTCTGGCAAAAATTTGACCGAATTCGATGCATTTCTGATTATGTCACTGGTTCTTAAACAAATTTTTCCGCAACATTTTAGTCCCAGAAATTAGAATGGTTCTCCATCAATTGCAAAACGATAGTCCTTCTGCTTGATTTTTGTGCGCCTATTAACCACAGTCCCAGTGGTAAATGGTGTGGACACTTTCCCAGTGCTCATAAATTGCTCGTGAGAGTACATCCCCAGCTCTGCCTTGTTCAAATTTGGCCAAAGTATGGACCTGAAACCAATTTTAACATTTAACGTGGAAATGATTGATACCTTTCGAATGTATTTTATCCCGTGGGACGCCTGGAAAGCTGGACGAATCTTTTCAGTGAAATTATTTGAATAGTACTTCCACTCGTAGGTTATCTTCATAAATCATTTCATTTGTGAGGCGTGATTCACAAATATCTTCGTACACGTCATGTTAACGATCATATGACTTTAGTGGTGGCAATTTCTACATTCTTTTTTTCTGAATTATTGACTCTCTGATGAGGGAGGGGGTTTACCGGGTAAATGAGGATATCCTTGTTTGAAAGGTCAGTGGTCCCTAGATATCAAGGCCATAATATTGACAAATTAATCATTTAATATTGAACATGTTCAAGTCCATTTCAACGTTTATCTGACTTATGTCTGCCACTCCATTCTGAAATTATGAGAGATCAAAGAAAGCTCCGTCACGGAAGCGATTAAGCGGGCCTAAGATCACGACCAGATTTTACAAACATTTTTGCCTTGCACCAATGACTTAAATTTTTTAGCACGTGTTGTTTGAACATGTCCATTATTGAAAAATATGCCACCCAATGTTTCTGCGTGATATCCAGGGATAATCGGCCTACCAATAGGGCCGTTTTGATTTTACTGATCTGGTAGGGCACCGTTTACGATTGAGGACAAGGCATATGCATTGCCTTTTATCAAATCTTAGAGTTTACAATGAACTGTTACTGCACTGTGAAGGCCGAACTCTACTCCCACAGCAGTAGTTTTGGTGGGCGACCAGTCCCTAGTCTAGTGACTTGTTCATTAACAACAGACCATTATCACGAGAGACAAATGTGTTGGTCACCGACAGAAACTACTTCAAGTGGATGTCGGCCCTTGTGTGCTAATCAAGTGAATTCCACGTCAATACTTGAAAGACTGTGGATTGTAACTGTGGATTTTACGCTGAAAGAAATTATCGAGGCCGGTTTCACTTCACATTAGGTGTCAGGTGGTTACTATCACAAACGGCAGTCGTTTATACGCCAATGTTCGCAAAAGTCGTTGTTACATTTTAAACAGACATGCTGCAAGACTTTCGGGTAGTTGTAGCTGATAAATTCCAAAACTGCTCGAACTGAAATAATTCAGGGACGGTTCTCCGTATTACCAATAAATGAGGTTGATTTACAATTAAATTTGAATATATGATAATTGAATTACTGTCAAAATATAAAATCTTATCCGTTATCAGTTGATGCAAAACTCCTTTCAATTAACGAGGAAAATTGCACCCATGAAATCTCGTGAAATCTAATGAGAGACAAATTTCAAATACCCTTCAATGCAGAAGAACGCTGGAGGATACAGAAGAATGCAGGATGAAAATCATAATAAGAGACGGTTGCTAATTTACCCTGCCAAATAATTCACTATTTCATATTCCTAAGATACTGTTGCATCAAATAAATGTGATGTCAAATCATGAATACTGCGAAAATAATAAAGAATATAATAAGTACAAGGAATACTTTGAGCATTAGCATTCTGTTTGATGACACTGATTGGAAATATTTGAGAATCTCTCCATGAGCAAGTTCGACGTTTGATTCTGTTTCCTCTACGTTTGTGTCGATCCTGTGAAGATAATTTGTGAATCAATTTTCGGTGAGTGATGATTATCATTGGAAAGAGGACATTTGATCCTTTATGATATGATATAATTCATTTTCCTTGGTTGGGAACAACAGCAAAGAAGTGCCAATAAGACCGACAATTTACATGAATAATTGAAAGATTTTATCTACAAATTATGCCTTAAACATAATTTTGAGACAAAATCACCGGAAGAGCAAAAGAAGGAAATGATCTCCATTTAAAAATCCGTCTCTCCCTGGATATCAAGGCAATGATGTTGGCAAAAGTGTTATTTGGTGGTAGACACATTCAAGAATTCATATCAAATCCATTTTAAAATTTACTGGGCTGAAATAAGCCACTCCGATCTAAAATTATCAGAGATTTTCTCGAGAAAGCCCCTTCAAGAAACCTTCGAAACGTGCCTAAAATTAGGAACAAATCTTTCAAAAACATCTGTCTTGCGGCAATGTCAACCCGTACCGGGTGAGTCAAAAAAGGCACAAAGTTTGACGGGCTACTGCTCCCTGAGTATATAAGCAATGATATCTTGCAATATCTGAATGAATAGCTAATATGCTCACTTTTTAGAATTTTTCTTGGCTGAAATCGGTCACTGCGTTTAGATTCTGAAAGGGATTATTAAAGAAATTGCTTCGAGAAACCTTTAAAATGTGCCAAGGTTACCGGCAAGTTTCCCTGATACGTTTACCTCACAGTGATGACTTGAGCACGCCCTTAAATGATCTCCTCTTGAGGGAATGAGAAAGTCCTCCCCCCTGGTATGAAGAGCTTAGCCAGGCATATTGCTTTCTCCCAAGAGGATGGACTTTGCCATGTCGTCATATAAGAAAGAAAGTGACGACTTTTCGCGAACAGCTCCTCATTAATTATTCATAATGTATGTGACCAGACTTAACCCAATATTTGCAATAGGACCGAACCGCAAGAATATGAAAACCAGGGGCTCAGTTGTATCTGTCTTCACATGTCCGCTGTTTTGGATATGGTGGCGCCAATATATTCGTTTTGACACACAGCCATTTATGTTTCAAAGTTGGTTTGCCCCTCAGTTTCTTTTAGGGAAAGCAGAATCTTGTCTGCTATTGGTCAAAAATTATTATCAAAGGTGCCGTCTGCTGTACCAAAGATCGTCCGGCCATCCAGCTGTGTTATCCAGCTGGGAGCTGCTCGCGACAAGTCGTCTCTTCTTTTCGTCCAGGACGACTTGGGCAAGTCCACCAAGAGGATAAAATACCTGAACACATCCAAGTATCATTATTACCAGGAACGAGAACAAAGGTCAATCTTGCTGTTGTTTTCACTCCTTTTTGTTGCCTTTCGAGAGGGGCTTTCTGAAGAAATTCTCTAATGTCGAATGGAAGGAATGACCGATTAAAGCCGGTTAACTTACTGAACCTAATTGAACACATCGGAAACAAAACAAGACAGTTTTCAATATCATTACTTGGATCCTCTGAGAGGAGGGTCTTTTCAAACGACGGACCTTTTTATTGACTCACGCGGTATCAGAACGTGTTATCCTCTTGGGAGGATAAAACCCCCGGAATGATCTGGTATGCTCCCAGGGATGACATTTTTATCCTCCCAAATGGTTAAGACGCGCTTGAAAAGTAAGCACGTCAAAGTCATTGCTGTACGAAAGAAAATTTGGTCATGGATTTAACCCTGTTTTATTTCGAAGATTTCTTGATGGGGTTTTCTTGAGAAGATCCCTCATAATTTTAGAATGGAGTAGCAGCAGTCAGGGAAATTTTAAGATTTATTTGAATGTGTCCAATATCGAATTATATACATGCCAATGTTATTACCTTGATATCCAGAATACCGTTGGCCTGCACGCAGATCCATAATCCAAAGGAGGAAAGGGTCTGGGCAACTACAAGCCAAAGCATACCACGCCTTCTCGTAATTTATTCTGACGTCCTCGTAATAAGTCGCTAAGTATTGCTGACACAGTCTTCCTGAGTGGCAGACTTTTCCATGGCTGATGAATCCTTGTTTTGGAGCTTGTCTTGCAAAGCAATGTTCGTTCGTCAAACGATTGTTTTACAGACAGAGGACAGATTGATGAACATTAACGCATATTTTGGCAGGTTCTTTACATTCATCTGCAGGGATTCATCATCCTTCCCTTGATTTCCCTTGTGCACCATTTTGATTTCCCTGTTAGTGACTGCCGAGTGTTTCCTGCATAATTAAGTGATCGTTTGTGATATTGCATAAATCAAATTCCAGAAATCGAGGATGAGCGGCAAGTGTTGGCTCGCAATTGCACATACCGTTTCCTCATTTCAACAATCAGCCTGTGCGCAGGCAGGGGAACTGAATCCTTTCAAACAGGAATTGTTATTTGACTCACCCGATAGGTGCTATGAATTTTCTTGGCACATCCTGTAGTTGGGCTACATTTTTTATGCTTCTTGTACCGTGAGAGAAAAACAATGTAACAAACCTTTTGATTTCTTCCTCCTGTTCCTTGACCATATGAGCAAGCTGTGAGAAAATCCCTCCAAGTTCCACGATAGTTTGCTCAATATTCTCTATTGCATCAGCCCTGCTTTTTATGTAATCTTCCTAAAACGACGAAAATTTTCTTCTTGTTACTAAATCTTGTTACTCTCCCAGACTTTGTTTATTTGATTCAGAAGTCGAGCAGAAGGCATTATAATTCTCGGGTATTTCGGGCTTAAATGAAACAAATACCTCATAGCACCTTTATCAAATACACAAAATCGACAGAACGTTAGATTTGCCCTTCCTCTTTCGATAGAAATATCTCTTAAAAACCACTGTTCGCTTGCACATGGTGAGAGTTGCGCTACTTGTTTTAGGGCAACTTTTGCGATCGTTTTTGTTTTGATCTACTGGTTGAGAGATTTTCCTTCGTCTGCTGTCACTAATCACTTTGAATTGAGGTGTCAATCAAAGCAACTGTTGCTAACACATTACAATATTTGTCTTTGTTGAATGTTTCAAGAAATTTTCACATTTGCAAGAAATGTATCGGGTATTGCTTTAAATTTATTGAAAACTTTTGAAGCCACTGAATTTTCTAGCTATTGATCGGATCTATTCAAACAGACGGTTACTGTGTCGCTAGCGAATCAGCTTAGGAGCGATTACATGGACAAGTTTCC
Source organism: Aurelia sp. 4 Dawson et al 2005 (assembly GCA_964019985.1). Classification (NCBI taxonomy): domain Eukaryota; kingdom Metazoa; phylum Cnidaria; class Scyphozoa; order Semaeostomeae; family Ulmaridae; genus Aurelia; species Aurelia sp. 4 Dawson et al 2005. Next base: position 19,031,528 of record OZ026494.1, read on the forward strand.
CGTTAAAGCTCATTAAATTGTCACAATACTTAGTTCAAATCCTCCTAAGTTAAATGTGAATGAGCCAACCACCTTTCGACGGTGTGTCAGAATGCCAAGACAAGTTGGAACGTTACACTTCTCATGTCGGTCTACGCTCTCATTTGACAGTTAAGCTTATGCTATTGTTGGCAAAAATATCATATTCCACACTTGAAAGGTGCTCTGAGATCACAGCTATATATCTTAGAATATCGTTTGACTCCTTCCCATGCTATTGAGGATCTTATTGTTCAAGAGTGCTAATTTAAGGAAATACAGTAAAAGCTAAACATAACAATTGCATTCAATTAATCTCTTCTAACCTGCGCTGCAAACATCTGAGTTTGGTTGGTGTTCTGTGGACTGTCAAATCCATCCATTTCAATTGCTACTGAGCCTCTATCATCTTGAACATGCCCTCTTGAATTAGCTCTTTGAAGAGCGGATCCAGCCATGTGACCGGCCAGTGCAGCTGAAGGGAGACTGTCAGCCATGGGTCCTTGAGAGAACTGATCTTTTCTTTGTTTTTGCTGTTTCATATTCTGCAAAAAACAAAATAATCTTAGCAATAACCAGAACATGTGACTGGAAAGCTTTTAGCTTGTGGCAATTGTTACATATTCGTGAGTCTAAATAAATGTTATGTTTCAAACAATGCAACCCATTTGAAAGAAGAAATTGGGCATTATGAAGCAGTCATGTCTCCGTAGGAAGACTGGCTCAACAACTACGGCATGTAAAAACAATATTCGCAAGTACGTTAGACGAAGTCGAGAACATTTATAAGACCATCCTTTATCCAATCAAAGACTGTCTATTTGCAATTAATGATATGCAAAGTTTTTTCACAATTTTTGTTTCATTTGTTCGTTTCATTCTCTGACAAATACAAAAAGAGTCAATAAAGAATTTTTGCATCAAAACCACAAAATGTCTTTTCTCATCGTCTTTTTCATTCTACAATTAATGACAAAGCTGCGTTTCCCAGAATCATCATCAATTTCACACCAAAATCTGTCGATATCGTGGGCAAAATTAGGTCAACTGATATTCTCCTTGATGAAAAATGCAAATTGAGGAAAAGTTTCCTCGTTATAAATGTGCAGCTTTTTTAATGAAAAGTTTTTTCTTGGAAAAACTGATATTCTTTAATAAAGGCTGTGTTTCTGCAGAGGAGGCTCTTTGCTCATATATTACTTAACATAAAATTCTTTTCCGTTTAAGTGAGCGAGCTGTTAGCAAATGTTAAGTAAAATTATTTTCGTTTAAATGAGAGGAGCGCTACAGTATATAGCCTTCTTCATATAAACAACACCTTATGCACGATAATATGAAATTCCATCAATATGTCGCAAATCAATTTTGCCCCATCTTGCTCTGAGGCTTTTACATAAAAGGAATACATTTCGATCTCGAAAAATTTAACATTTGACTTTTCATGCAAGTAGATATAAGGGCTCGAGTTATTGAAGGGTAGTTTAGACACTAACCTCAGTTCGAACTTCTAAGACATCTTTAAAGTCTTTCGACATGTGTGCCAGCTTCGACTGAAAGAAATGGTCAATAAGATTACACTGCAAAATATGCATCTTTCCAAGGACTCCCAAAAAAGACTTTAAGAAAAGTTATTTCAGAAAAACATAACAGATTTAAATAAATTCAACGCCCTCCGCTAACACAAAAACTTTCTGATATACATTCCATTAAAAAGTAACAACGCATATTACAGACTGCACTTCTTACTTGATACATTACAATACAGCAAAACCCCGCAAACAAGAACATAGCAAAATAAGAACCTGCAGACTGATTTTATGGAAAAGACGCCCAAATATAAGAACCAAATACAGACTGATTTAGTTCAATGTTCTTATGAGATGGTACACTTGATTAAGAAATTTCATCAAGTCAGTAAACAATTTATTGACAACTGAACACCTCCAACAGTTTCAGGAATACGCAAATTCTTTTATCTAGCTGTATGATTTAAATTGCTTTGTCAATAACAAAAATACCCATACCTTCTGATATTGAAATGAAGCCATTATACCCATATAAGTATATTTAACACATACTGTATGCTGTAGCTTTATATTCATCATAGTCATAACTGTCCTTGTGATGAGAACCAAACCTTGTAAATGTCATCAGTACCTCATTTATAAGAACCTAGCCAGTCTGTCTTTTAGAAAAGTATGTTCTTGTTTGCGGGGTTTTACTGTAACACTGAGACAATACCATTAGCAGCGAAAAACAATGTCTAAAACCTCCACTTTGAGTTAGCAGCCTTCTCAAAAATAAATTTTTATCTAAAATTTTGACTGCGGATTAACTAATCAGTCTTTAAAATCAGCCCTCTGAAAGCAAATACTCCTTTGGCATTTTGGCATATGATTTAGATTATCACGTAAACCAGTTAGAATTCAACGACAAGATCTTTAAGTTGGAGTCTATGCATTATTACGACCATGTGGACATACTAGTCCTTCAAATGAGGTTTCAACGCAGCTTTCTAATGAATGGTGATAGCTGCTTGCCCGTAAAATTAATAAAAATATACTTGACTTAACTCTGCATCTTATCCATGAAACTGGTCGATTTGATTAATTGCTTTAAACTCCGGCTATCTATCATGCAACCGCTGAGTCCTATTTTTGTTAATTGTTCCTTTTGTACCTGGTGTCTCCACAGGAAGCCCAACGTATTGTAGTAAGGGGCCCTCGAATATTCTAATGTATTACTTACCAAGATCTTTTCTTTCTTCAGAAAGAGTATCTCGTTGAAAGTGCTTGCAAATCAGATTTTCTTGTCTGTGTCTCATATGACATTCATTTCGTTTTTGTTTTTCATCCTAGCCGTCGATCAGTCCAATACAGCGCCTCGAAGAAGGCTATCTATCATGGCATAATGATAATCAAAATGCCGTTCGTTTTGATTTGCGTTAGTGTTGCACTCTTGTATCCAAGTATAGTTATAAGTAAAGGAACGCAACTTATTTCCAGGCAGATCAGCAACAACTATTTTCTTTTCACCCACGTTGCATCTTTATTTGTCCAAACGTGCAAAACAACACATCAAAATTTTGCTTATTCATCAGGCAAAATTCTTAGATATCTTTCTGTTTGAATGTTTTACCAAAACTGAGCAAATTTCGCGGGTGTAAAGAAAACAGTTGTTGCTGATCTGTTTGGAAATAAGTTGCGTTCCTTTACTTAGAACTATACTTGGATACAACACTGCAACACTAACGCGCAAAATCAAAACGAACGGCATTTTGATTATCATTACACATTGAAAGCTAATCTTCTTCTAGGCGCTGCATTAGATTGATCGATGGCATGGACGCAAAACATAAACGTAATGAGACATAGACAAGAAAATCTGATTTGCAAGCAATTTCAACGAGATACTTTATCTGAAGAAAGAAAGGATCTTGGTAAGTAATGCATGTCTTGGTAAGTAACGCATATGGGTTAGAATATTCGAAGGCCCTTACTTCAATACGTTGGGCCTCCTGTGGTGTATCTCGAAAAGAACTGCATTTTGACTAAATAAGGGTACAAAACGATAAGATATCAGGACCTTTTGAGGTAATAGCTGCAATTGTTGATCTTCAACTTAAATACACATACCTTAAAATTTTTAAATCGTCCACCAAAAACCGGAGATACAAGTTCACAAAGTAAGAATTTGGAATGCACTTGAAGCCGGAGGCTTTGCGAAAGGTCTTAGCTATGATTTGATATCACAGACATTTTGCAAAAGAATTTTCAACTTTGATCTGTCGTTTTCTCTTCAAATGAATTATACCTCAAAAAGGTTCAATTATTCTTGAAATTACTTTTCTTTTGATGAAAAGGTCATTACATTGCATTCCATCCCAAGTACCATTTGAATCAAAGAAGAGGAAAGGGAGTACTACATGCATGTATACCTTGGGGATGTGTCACAAATTAATCATTTTACAACATTTTAATGTAATCATTTAATCAGAGGGTGATATCCATGAGTCTTCCTTCTTTTCAAAAGTGGAAAAATGCAAATTAAAGCTACAGGTGCTTTGGAAAATGTCCATGACACAAAACATGCTTAGGCCCTTTTTTAAAATCTTGGTTTTGGGCAACCTCATCCCCATGCCCAAAAAGGAGTCTACACCAATCTTTGAGTACTGACGTAGGAAACTGGTCCTTGGAACCAGGTTGGGTTTTGGGTGCAATGCAAATTATGACTTAGCATACTTGTATTTCCGGTGTTTGGTGGATGATTTTTAAATGCAAAGTGTTTAAATCTAAGTTGAATACTGATGAATTTATCTGTGCACTTGAAGAGTAATGATATCTGATCTTTTGTTCCCATTTCTTGTCAAAGGGGGTACTTTCTTGAGACACCTAGTGGTTGAAACTAAATGTTGTTAAGCCATTGAAGTTATTTCATGCTCTTGCCAGAGGGCAGAAATGACATCTTGCTCTTTGTGGTATTCCCATTGTAGGATTGTAAAGTATTTGTCGGTAGTTTAATGAGCATCATGGATTGAAAATTCTTAATGAAATATGTAAAAAAGATTTAAAGCACCCAGCAAACAATATAATCGAAATGGAGGGCAAAAGACTTTACAATGCGAATCCTGAGAAGCACAAGAAGTCTTACCTGTAGTGATATGACAACAGAATGTGAATGTGTCTGTACATGCTTGCTTTGATCTGGATGGACACCATTAACAATCTGCAAAACGCATTTCAATAGATCATTCAAAACCAGGAAAAACTGTTCAAGATTCATTCATTCAGTCATTTGTCACACATTCATTCATTCATTCATTCATTCATTCATTCATTCATTCATTCATTCATTCATTCATTCATTCATTCATTCTTAACAGCTTTTTAAAATTTCTAGCTGTCTCTAGCAAATTCTTGACCATTATGCATGCTGCATCTAGATAGGGGACCATTAGTTCAATATCCCTTCCAAAGGACAGCAAAGTAAGACACTTGGTCATCACCTTGAAATCACCCATCTCAACTTTGATTGTCACTATGAAGCTTGATTTCAATTAACTAATGGAAATTGTATAAACCACTCAGCCATTCACCCCCTCACATCTACCACACACACAAACAAGACAGTAAGGCCAAATAGAACTTACATTACAATTTAAAAATAGCATCACATGCTTTCCATTTAAACAACATTTCAGAGTGACTATTGATCAGGAACAAAGGGAACTCTCTCAAGCAATAAATCAAAACAAACAGAGCTGAAAATGATGCCTCACAAAACCATCATGGCTAATTATCCCATTGAACAGGTGCAGGTCACAAAGGCACTTTTGAAAGAAGTATGGAGTAGATATTGACATAAAAAGGATAAATCTAAATATAATCATCTGCAGCATTATATATATATGTAAAACAATGAGAAATACAACTTTGAATGGCTTCATACCACTCCTCATTCTCAGATGAGAATTGATAGGTCATGTGACAAGTTGACAAGGACAAATTACACAAACAGAAACATACAGGTAACTAGTTTACAAACCTGATGTAGCTGTGCAATCTGCTGGTTGAGATGAGTTATGTCCTGCAGGTGAAAACTGATAGATCAAAACAATGTATGATAGTGCATTTCCTTGGAGCTACAGTATATCAATACCCAAATGGTGCAGTTCCTTGGATACGGTATTACAATGTTGAAAAATTATGTCTACAATCTACCTCCTCCAACAACTTTAAAGGACCTGGTTTATCTGCAACATGTCAAGAAAAAGAGATATTTATGTGAATATCATATAAGTACGAAAGCTGGAACTGATGGAAGGTGATTTCAGCACCACTGTGACTCTTGTACTAAATGCTTTTGCAGGGAGCACAAACCATGCTATGCTATAAGGTTGAAGCTTTGCTAAGTTGTTGTTCTGCTTGATAAATTGTTTGGTATCATTCTAAATAATTATGAATTGCTAAACATGTTCTGCAATTTACTGTCAGTAGCTGTAATAGTTTGACCACTTTTATATGGTTTGATCGTAACAAGGTTCACTTAACACATTTCCAAAGGAATGAATGCAAGGTTGCAAACTGAAATACACATTACAAAGCTGAGAAGAATCTGTTGATGACAAGGAGATTACTACAATATCAAAATCAATCAGTTGAGTTTTACTATGTATCTTACTTGCTTGATGATATACGTTAATTCTTGAATCTCTATAGATTTATCATCAAATAAAGACTTTCTTTTGGCCACTAAAAAGAGAAGAGGTTATTTTGGACTTTAAGTACCAGTATTTCTGAGCAGGGTAACAGTTTACACTATGACCTCAAACATGATATTTCCAAAAATTTCAGGGGAAAAATTTCACATGGTCTATCAGATTCTCTTGTTAAGAAAAAGACCAATTTGAAAAAAGCACAGATTCTGAAAATGCATTTTTTTCAAATGTGGTATTTATGCAAAGATTGTCATTTCACTAAGCAGCAGAGAGATAAAGTCTTCAAAAAGCTCTGCATCATTGGCTAATCTTCTTCCTTGACCTTCTGCTTCGAAGAATTCAAGAAAAAATTAAGCAATGAAAAATTTGTGATCCTTAATGAATGGAGAAAGCAAAATCTTCAAGAAAGCCAATGGCAATGAAGGTTTATATATACAGTAATATGGTGGCAAGCAAGATCTTTGGCTTTTGTCATTAGTGATTTACGAGCATCGATGAAATCTCTGAGACAGTTTCAGTCACAGGAATGTTTGGAAGGGTTACTCCAAATACCATCTTGTCAATTCATCTCAAAATTAAATAGGCATTTCACTGTGTGGAGAGTAATGAAACAGACATGATTTTAGAAATCTTTTGATAAATACTTACACAACGTCAATTTTTCTAGCTTTACAAAAGTATTACTGATGTCAAGTCCAATGTTCCTGCAAAAATACAACAAGACATTGCATCAATATGTCATGATGTCTTGCAAGAATAATACATATATAGTTATAGCTGTAAAAAGAAAATATCAAAAACATTTCATTTTTTATACAATACATCTGCAGTCCCTCAGTAATGGAAGCTTGCAGCTTAGCAATACAGACATGGCAGGAAATAGGAGGTTGAAGATTTTAATACAAGGATAGAATGAGTAACCAAAGAACAGGAATCAAAGGATCAACAGTAAATATGGCTTTCCTGTCATATAACTTACTTTGCATGTATAGTAAACTGGCTCTTTGGTCTGCTATAACCATTTCCAACACTGTGGCCTGGAATTATCTTTCCCTGCAAAATGAAAAATGTTTGGTACTATTTCATCCAATTTCACAACATGTGGCTTTAATGGCAGGAATTAGTAGTCTGGCTGCATACTTTACATATGCATATATACATACGGATCTTACATACATACCGATCTTACATACATACCGATCTTACATACATATTTATATATGTGTATATATTATGACAAAACACAATAAATGTATCTGCAATGCCAATAACTTAAGCTCTGTACAACGTATCAATAGATGATACACGATCAAAAGAAAAAAACTTTGCATGGTACTGTGGGCAAAAGAAAAAATATGAGCAAACAAACGTAATTCATAAGTATGATCATACATACCTGCCTGGATTGCAGTGATTTTATCGCTGAAACGAACTCTGATGTTCTTTCTCGACATGACATAATGTCTAATTGGTCAAATAGTTCAATTCCTCCGCTGTCTTTATCCGTTGAGTCAGTTGAAATCCCAACTGATGTAAGGTAATGATTGCCTAGGCCTGAGTCTGGAGCATTTGTCCTCCTACGTCGCAATGGGCCTAGGCCAATCATGTAGCTGCCTCTTCGAGTCTTGTAGAGATTTCCACTACCTGATTACAAACTCCAAGGTAATTATCACTTCAAGGAAGAATGGTCAGTGATTCATGTTTGTTTCCAACATCTTTACTAACCCAACTGGGCTGTAAAATATTCATTCATCTGCGCTGTGTACAACTTCGCTCTTTCCCTTTCCAAAATGAAACTTTTTGGTGACGACACCTTTTTCGACAACAACAGCAACAAAAGCAAACATTTTAGTAAACATTTGGACTTGTGTCGCGCTCGTGTATTGTCAGATCTCCCACGTCTTACCCTGGGTACGGACTTGAACCATCTACTACCAGGAGGGTGCATTCCATGTAAAACCCAAGCCAAAGGTACGCCAAGCCCTAACTTTCGCAATGCCAGGTATTTCCAGAAAGAGAGAAGCTGCTAAACATCCAAGTCTTCAAAATCTAATGATTTTAAGAGACTCTAGCCTGCGCGCAGAATTTGCGCCCAGGCTGAGAAACTCCTGTACTAGCTCAAATTCTGATAAAAGAAATACATGTATCATCAGAAGAAAACTGCTAAAAGATCGAGCACATTCACTTAAGGTAGGCAAATTTTCAAACGCCGTCACGTCAAGAACCAATTTTTTAAAATGAAATGAAGCCGCTACGCCGACAAAAAAGTCAGATTTACGCCGAAGATCTTTGGGCGTAAAAGCATGAAATGCAACCTGGTCTATCTTTGTAGCAAGAAAAGTCGGTGGAGTGGGCTGGATAACCGGTAGGGCTCTTGGGTCTCAAAAAGGCTATATTCTGATGGCTACAATTTCGGGATATTTAGGAAATTTTTGGGTTAGATCATGATCAATTCAAATAACTAGTTTTTCTCTAAAAAGCTGTCATATTCCCTAGTTGCACTAGTTGCGCATTTTTCTAAAATTGCTCTTTTCACGTGTCCTTGCTGTACATCATTCATACAGTGCAGCGAGGGTGACTGGCTGAGCCACCAATACATTTTGCCCCAGGTGTCTGAAGCATCTGAAGTTGAGCTCTCGGCCCAAACTCCACATGGGTGATCTCAGAGGCCTGACCTCGCAACTTAACTCGCCGTCCTTCGGAAGGGACGCTAAACTACCGGTCCCATGTCTCACAGCGGCATGCATAGTGGGCCTAAATTAGTTTTAGGTAGGCAGAAGCCCTGACGAGTGAAATAGAAACAAACTGCTACTACTACCTGGTGTCCCAGAAAAAACGCAACAGATTTGAATAATTCTAATGGAAGTTGTTTCATACTTGTTAGCAAACAATTATTTTTATTGAAATCTACAATTATTAGAACAAATTTTGATATATTTTCCAGTATTTTTGATGACTTGGTTGTAAAGTTAAAAATCAGCAAAGTTCAAATTTGCTTCTAGGTCGAAACCAGAGCTGCTGCATTGGCAATAGTTGATTAAATTGTCAAATTATAAAAAATGACAGTCTTGGCAATCACATAAAATTGCTGACAAGCGCTCAAACACAAAGTTAATTGAACATTGAACAGATACTTGTATATAGAATTCGGTCATGACGAAATTGCATTTTCTAAAAAGATTAGGCCATTCTTACAGTTATGTTTTCAATTGGAAATGAACACTGAGAGCCCGGGGGGGGGGGGTACTTAGTATATTTGTCCGACGGGGATGTGCCGTTTTTTTCAGGGTATCGTTTTCGCCTATTTTTTCTAGAACAGGGTATCAAAAGAAGGCAAATTCTCTGGAGCAGGTTGTCAAAACATGTCAAAAGAGAAACTTTTGTTACAACGGGTTATTATTTAGTCAAATTTTTGTGTTTGTGAGTATACTTTTTACGATTTTTTCTGGAACAGGGTATCATTTGAAGGCAAAAATTCTGGAGCAGGGTGAAAAAATTTTATTTCGTAGGCACATCCCCGTACAAATTTAGGTCAAGTACCCCCCCCCCCCGGGACTGTGAGCTCCCTCGAAACTAGATAACTCACAAATCATTAAAGGATCTCTTTTGTCACAGTTTCTTGATCAAATTATGTGCTTGTCTGTAATCCCGTAAAGTTGCAGATAATGCCAAGCTTGTAATTTTGCATTATGCTTTGCAATAGTTGTGGGAGGTCTGGCTTTGCCATGACGGCAAATTTTGAGTTTGTTGATTTATAACTCTGCAACCAGGTCACCTAAAATTCTGAAAAATATCTCAAAATTTAATCTAATCATTGTGAATTTCGAGAAAAATGATCATTAAATTTTTAGTTTAAAACAGCTGGTATCACAATTTTTTAAATCTGTTGCGTTTTTTTGGGACACCCGGTAGTACTACTACTGCTGCTGCTGCTACTGCTGCTACTACTACTACTACTACTACTACTACTACTACTACTACTACTACTACTACTACTACTACTTCTACTACTACTACTACTACTACTACTACTACTACTACTACTACTACTACTACTACTACTACTACTACTACTACTACCACTACTACTACTACTGCTACTGCTACTGCTACTGCTGCTGCTGCTGCTGCTGCTACTACTACTATCACAACTACTCGTCCCAAAGCGTCAAAAAATGTCCTGTTTTTATCATTTTCGAGTTTTCTCCTGATGCCGTTTCCAAAATGTGCCAGTAAGAATTTCGTTTTCAAAATCTACCGTTTCTAAATCTGCTGGCAAAATATGTGTTGCTAACGTGCAAACGAGAGGCCTATGCCTATCCATCACACTTTTCACCCTTTTCAACATGTGGCGGTGTAATATGCCTTTCGGTCCGCTTATGCGTTTCGGTCGAGACCATAAGCTTTCAACAAGTCTTGACAATAAGCTTTCCAGGGGCTTCCCAAATGAAAAGTCCATTGTTTACCAAACATTTTGCCCTACTATGAATAGAAGTTTGCCCGAGAAAGGCAGCTTGTAGAAAATTATTCAATGCTTGGGGCCGCCGTCCCCTGGCCCCCTGGCTCGTCTTGAATTACAATTCACCAGCACCCACCCCTTCCTATGAAATCTATTGAATAGTCATCAGATCACGTAGCCCCGAAAAGCATAGCGTTTGCCCCTGAAGCGCATAGCGTTTCATCCTGAAGCGCAGATGTGACACGCAAGCGCATAGGGTTTCAAGTGGAAGCGCATAAGCGTTTCAGACAGGAAACTTTTGCATAGCGGACAGTAACGCATAGTACACCTGGTATTGTGTGAACGCAGTCTGGAAGCCTATACAGCTTTCACGTTCCACTTGCTAAGCTCTTTCAAGCGAAACAAATTTTTCAGAATTGTGCAATAAAAAGGGAGTTCTATAGCCAAAAATTTTAGCCTACAAAGAATGGAAAAACAGAGGAAAAATCTACAGGTCTCCTGGCAAATGTTAATTGTTCTACACTGTTCTGCAACAGCACCAGCTAACATACATACCATTGCCATTCAGTTCATCAAATCTTTCTCGCACACCAGACTCTAACGTAACGGTCTCAAATTTCAGTACTTGCAGCTTCATATCTGTCTGTCTATTATTTCTAAGGCTAATTATTTCGTTAATAATTTCCTCAGAACTTCTCAGACTAAGATCATCATCACTCAAGTAAAATAATTGAACACGAGGTACAACTGTTTTCAAGGACACCCAGTCTTCAGTTTGCAATCTGCAATAATCCAACCTCAACTCTGTCATCATGCTGGAACCAATTCTCTGTAAATGGTCTGTCATCATGAGAAGCAGATCTCTTGCAATGCAACATCTACTGAATCTCACAATCTTCAACCTCAGCAAAACAGCGAATAATTCACGGTTTTCTTCTGTATCTAACAGATTTGCAGCAACTATATTCAGCTCAATTTTGGAGAGGAGCCCTTCTTTTCCGTTCTTGATTATCAGCTTCAAGAAATGAACTAATTGTATACAGCCTAGCGATGTTAAAGGATTAAAGTTCATCACTGCTTCTTTGAATTTGAAACCACTCGGCAATTTGTCATCCACGTAAAATAATTCGTAAAATGTACTAAGTAATGGCTCTTTAAAAACATGATTATTTTTGCGAAAGTTCTCCATAACTGAACGCGCAATTTTATCTTTTCTTATTCTTCTGCCAAACAAGTTACCGTTCACTTTTAAATTTTGGACAAAAGATCTAACAATGTCAGGATGGCTTTCTTGCCCACTTGGGTCATTTTCTGCATCTCGCATTAATGTAATTTGCCTTTCTTCCGCAGCCTTCAAACCGGCGTAGAAATCTATTATTTGAAATGCCTTCATTCTTAACAAATCGTCTATGTCGAAATTGTTGATAAAGCAGTGCACGGCTGCAAAGAATTGGTGTAGAGTCAAATGTTGAAACTGGTATATGTTTCCTCTCTGCTCGATAAAAGAAAGAAGCATGGCATGTAGTTCTTGATTGCTCTCCATCGAGCTATGAAATATCTTGAATTCTCCCTTTCGAAAAGTAACCCTACCTGCCTTCAAAAGCTCAAAACAAATATTTGAGATGACTACGAGGAAACTTCCCACTTTTTCCTCTTCTAATATCTCTTCAGGAGTTTTCTTCAGTTCCTTCATATGGTCTCTCAGGAAAGAGACGAAGATGTAAACATAAAGGGAAGTTTTCTTTTCGATGTTAATACCATCTTTCTCAATTGCGAGGATGCAACAGAGGCTGTTAAGATATTGTGGGATCGTAGCAAGAGCAGCAAAATGGGACGATTCATGAACAAAGTCTGAAATTCGCTTTTCAAGAGCATTGTCTCCATTTGCAAATGTGCTTATATATGACTTAATGCTGGAAGTCGATAGGCCTATTACTTCAATTACACGTGTCTTGTTTGTAAGGATGTCATGTTTGTGTAGGATGCTTTCAACGTGAGGCCTACCAGTTACAATGGTTGAGTGACCAGGAATAAAGCCATTACATCTCTTAATAAGATAACTGAGAACCGTACGATGATAGCTTAGAGACTTGTCTAGATCTAGAACTTCATCAAGTCCCTCTATTATGAGCAAAACACGTTCACCATTCGATATTTTCGATGGGCGTATTCCATACTCCCGTTCAAAATCATCATGTAACGTTTCATAGCAAAATGCTTCCAAGTCTCGGCACTTGATTAGGAAGACAAAATCGAATAAGTTACGATAATGATCATTCCCATTAGCAAATGATAAAGAGAGGTGCTCTGTTAAACTTGTTTTTCCTACTGCAGCTACACCTTTCACGAAACAAAATTGTGATTTTTCAGTTATGATCTGCTCGTATGAAATGGAACTTTCTTCTGCTCTGCTCCTGCGATCCAAGAAGTCAGAAAGCTCATTGGCAACAATAAGATTCTCTTTAAAATCGTAGATATCTACAAGAATTAGATCAGCCATAAATGTTGCTCTGTCTCGCTCATAGAGAACGAACTCCTTTGAAGAATTTATGCCGCGTATTTTCCAGCCACTCAGCATCATTTGAATATCTATTTGGTGCTTTGCAATGTGCTCTGTCGGTAAAATGAGTGAAATTTGTGGAAATTGTACGGTGGCCCACAGGTATCACTACACATTAACAAAAACTCACTACACATTAACAAAAGTCACTACACATTAACAAAAGTCACTACACGTTGACAAGAACTCACTACACATTGACAAAAACTCACTACACATCAACAAAAGTCACTACACATTAACAAAAGTCACTACACATTAACAAAAACTCACTACACATTAAAAAAAACCCGCACTTGTCTTTACATGATGCTGCAATATGGATAAACACGAGCATCGCCATCGCCATTGTCATATCCGTCAGCATGCCAGCATTCATTGGGTCCTGGGGATCTATAACTTCTTCTATGCAAACGCCGACGCCTTCTTTCTTCTGCTCCTTGTGGATCTAACTCCTTTAGGAGGTATTGCACTTTTGTACGTGGAACTACTAGACCATACTTTAAGCGCAATGTATGCCAAAGACAGCGGTAGCCAGCTACACAACTAGGACCATCCAGTTCATTTCTAACCATATTTTGTAAGTCTCTATCGCTTACATTCATTGCATTTCTCCTCTTTAACCCATATGCTTTCAGACGTAGTTTCAAGGTTGCTATTGACATCTCAACATCGTGGTACTTTGAAAGAAAGCCAATGATAGCTTCATGCTCAAAGCCAGATATGAAATAGCCGATGATAATAACTTGGAGGTCATTTTCAACTGGACCAGCAGCTGCACCTTGTTGCCAAACTGCTGCACCACAATTTGTACAAAACCTGTAGGCAGGCTGTAGCTCATGTTGACACATCAAACAGGCCATTGCAGCCAGTGTTATACCTGGTCGGTCCATGGGCCTAGTCCATGCACAGTAATAGGCCTAACTGCAAGAGCTATCATCGCAATACGGGAGGCAATCTGAATATGTGCAGCTATGCAAGATCTTGAACTGTTTACTTGATTTGAACTTGAACTTGAACTTGATTGTGTGATGATTTTTTGCAATGTGTAGTGACTTTTGTTAATGTGTAGTGACTTTTGTTAATGTGTAGTGATACTTGTGGGCCACCGTAAAATTGACCATCAAAAAACAACTAGAGATTTGTAACACAATAGGATCAGTTGCTTCTCATGGACGGAGAGATTCAAAGTGATTAGCGATTGCAGACAAGGAAATTCTCTCAACGAGTAATCCAAGACAAACAAAGCTGAAAAACTTTCCGTGAAACCATAAATTATGAGTATAGAAATGTACGGTAATGTAAATGGCTTTTAGCCTCAACAGGAAGTATCTATGTTACGTTACGTTACGTTACGTTACGTTACGTTACGTTATGTTACGTTACGTTACGTTACGTTATGTTACGTTACGTTACGTTACGTTACGTTATGTTATGTTATGTTATGTTATGCTATGTTATGTTATGCTATGTTATGTTATGTTATGTTATGTTATATTATGTTATGTTATGTTCTGGTATCTTATGTCATGTTACGAGAATATCCCGAGAATCTAGTATGGCTAGCTATCCCGTTGTGATTGAAGCATCGTTTGGAAGCGTAGCTTGATGATGAATTTGAGAAGAAAGAAGGTGACAATCCAATTTTACTGGTGCAAGGCATTGTTATGGAATATATACAAGAATGAACAAGGACAGATTTTGTAAAGCAATAGCAACAGTTGCTATCATTGACAGCTCAATTCATTGCGATTAGCGACTGCAGACAATGGAAATTTTCTCAACCAGTGAATCACAACAAACACGGCTGCAAAAGTTGCAACAAATCCAGTAGGCCAAACTCTTGCCTCTTGCAAACGAAAGGTGGTTTTTGAGAGAAGTTATGTGCTTATAACAAAGGAAGAAGGTTAAAAGTTCTGTCTCGCCGACTTTGCTTATACGATTCAGGAGATGTGTGATAATTGTTTTATCTAAGCCAAAAATACCCGAGAATTATGATGCCTTCTGCTTGGCATCTGAGCCAAATAATCAAATTCCGCGAGGCAGAACTTCAGATTTACCCTTTTTCTTTTGTCATAAGCATATCACTTTTCTTTCAAACTACCTTTCGCTTGCACGAGGCGAGAGTTTTTCCTACTGGTTTCGGGGCAACCTTGCAGCTGCGTTGTTTTGATTTACCAGTGGAGAGAATTTCCTTTGTCTTCAGTCACTAATCGCTGTGAATTGAGGCGTCAACCAAATCAACTGTTGATAATGTATCACAAAATCTGTCCTTGTTACATGAAAGGCAACTTGCTTGCCAAATGCTCTCAATGAGAAGTATGACTTGTCTTGACAATGCCTTTACTCGTGCACACCAAGATCGTGAGCAAAACTGGTTTCAGTCAGGGCATCATTAATGGATTGGCAGTTTTAATTTCACGGCTTAGAGAATTCCCTTTGTAAGTCATCCTACTCATTGTAAATCAGCTCTCACCAAAATAAAGGTACGTTTCAAACCATGGATAGAGTATGGTTGTAGTCAGCATTAGTTTGATGTACAAAATATATTCAACCCCTAAGCATTTTGAAGCAACAGCTTGTGAAAGTGACATTCTTCAAGTAGAAATTTCACGTACCTTCTATTGAAAGTTCGTTGGACAGTTTTAATCTTTCCACCTAAAAATACAAAGATCTACTGTTATGATGAATGATCATGAGATGTTCTTTTAGACTCATTACAATCTTCACTTTGTTCTCTGCTTGAACAGATATAGCTACTGCTACGGCACCGATTCTCCTCGCCAATCTCAAGAGAAAATTGCAGCATCAACTGAATTTAACGAGTGATGGAGCTTCTGATTTAAAAGGAATGTTCAATCCTGAACAGCCGCAGTATTGGTATTTTTGCAGGGCACAGCGTGAAGGGCATATTGCTCATATCGAAAAATTTGTTCTGACAACATTTCAAGTGATATTTGTCAATTTGCATATGAAAAAAGGATCTGCAGTACACATAGCTTGACTAAAACATAGCGATCTAATAAGATTTTGAAATATTTCATTTGCTTTAGAAACAAGTCAAATCTAAAACCAGGAGGTCTGTCGAGGCCCATCAATGCCGACTAAATACATCTCCAAACGCAACATCTAAAGGAAGGATTGATTTTTAAGAAGTCATAAGGACCTTAAAATTGTTCTTTTGCGGAGTTATCAGCAAACTAGGCGTCAGAAAAGTAACTTTATCACAATTTGGATGGAACAGATTTCTACTTTGCTTTAAAATCAGTTCCTTTATGCCAATAACTTGAAATGTCATTGACACTTACTGCATGCCGTTTTCGAGCCCCCAGTTCAGAATAACTGCTTAACAAATTCAGTACCTAGTGCACTCTCTTTCACCAACAATTTTAGCGTCATCAAAGAGATGTGTATCTGTCATACGACCCTTGGCCATAGCAACTTGCATTATGCATCTCTATCATGAAACCAGTACTGTGCGACCTGAATTTTAAACCAGCATAATGAACCTGCATCGAAGCCTGCATTATGCAATCTGCATCATGAAACCTGCATCGTGAAACCTGCATTATGACCTGCATCATGCAAATTACAGTATGCAAACTGCAAGACACGAGCTGATCAGCCGTGATCTCATTCGAGAACACATTTGATGACAAAATACTTCTTGAAAGGGAACACTTACAAGTTCTTGGACTTTAACCACCAGAGACTCATTTAATGTCCTTTCTGCGCTCAGCTCCTTCGACAATGTATCTTTATCCTTTATGAGACTCTGCAAATCAGTTTCCAGTGACTTAAAATCATCTGTTTTCAGCTGGTCTTTTGATATGCGAGTAATTTCATTTTCATCCCACCTTAACTGAATAAAAGTTACTCTGAGCTGCTCGATCAAAATATGGAAGTCCCGATCTGCCATTTCTGCCGTAGGCAAATGAGCAAACCATTCATTACGTAAGCCACGCAGTCTGTCAATCAAAGCAAATGCTGGGTCTTTTGTCGGGTCTTTTGTGAATACGTTTGAATACAGAAGTGCAGCAAATAAAATAGTGCAGTCCCATTTGCTGGTGTTTCCCTGCTTCAACTTCTTTTCTGTTGGCTTATCCTTTATTTTACGTTTGTTTTTCTTAATTTCAGTGATAAACCGCTTCCCGCTTGCCGGATCATTCCGCCATACGGCTCCTGTGTGCAGCGAATTCCATGCTTGTGTAAAGCAGATTCGCAGTTGGGAGGCAACAACATTCAGTATCACTAAGCTAACACGAATAAAGTTTTCTTCTTGTTTCGAAATATCCATTTCCTACGAGAAAAAGGATAATGTGAGAATCGGGTCGATCAATGAAAAGAAGTCCTTGAAAATAAGGTGGCATTTCTTGAAATCAATGCCTTATTTACATGTGTATGGCACGCGAAAGTCACCACAATTAGAAAAACCGGGTTTATCACTAGATAAATCCGGCTTATCTCAGATAAACCTAGTTTATCTGTGATAAACCTAAACCTTCAAGGCAGTTACGAGCAGAGATAAGATCAGGGCCGTCGCGAAGGTAGCTTTAAAGGGGGGGGGGTTGAATGGTCTAAATTTTCCGAAAAGGGCGTGGTCATTGGGTATGGTCATTAGAACTAGTCATGTCTGAGATATGTGTTTATTTATTGGTTCTCTTCACTCGATTTTTACGCCATGCTCTGCTTAGTATGCATACATACACGAGATCTTTTGCTTACATACTAGCTTTCAGAATTAAAGCAAACTGCAAATAGTCTGTTCATTTCCAAGGGAAAAACAACCGGTTCTTATTACGACACAATTTATTTCTGTTACTATCAAGTTCTGGTTTTCTCAGGGACCGTGGAGCAGGGTAGGCTGGGTGGGCTATAGCTAACCCACTTTTTGCAACAAATGGCTTTATTTTTGTTGGCAAACTTTTGAAAATAATTAGTACTCAGTCGGCAATAATTCAGAACGCTAAACTATCGATAAAATACCCGTAAATGCATTACTTGTAACCATGGATGTTAGATCCCTTTATACGAACATATGCCATGAGGAGGGCCTATTAGCCCTTAAAAATGCCTTAAACAAAACACCAAACAAGGAGCCAGCTACTGATGCTCTACTGACCCTAATGAGACATGTCCTCACCCTAAATTGCTTTACCTTCAACGGAAACAACTACTTACAGACAAAAGGATGTGCCATGGGCACGGTTGCAGCACCTTCATATGCTGTGATATACATGGGTGAGTTCGAAGAAAAGTACATCTACCATCTACCCAACAATAGGTAAGAACTGCTTATACTACGGCAGATACATAGACGACATCTTATTAATCTACAAAGGCAGTGAAACAGAATTCAAAACGTTCGCTGAGAAACTCAACACACAGCACCCATCAATTAAATTTGACTACGAAATATCAAAGACATCAATCTCCTTCCTCGACACCCGCATCTATATCGACGAAAACAGACAATTGCAGACAACTCTCTTCACCAAACCAACTGACACTCATAATTACCTACACTATAAATCAGCCCACCCAAGACACCTTAAAAACAGTTTACCTTACTCTCAAGCACTAAGGCTAAGAAGGATCTGTACAAAAGACAACGAATTAAACAGCAACTGCAAACAGATGGAAGACAACTTTATACGCCGTGGATACCACAAAGAAATTCTCCAAGAACAAATTCGGAAAGCTATCATAACGCCGAGAAATACAACGCTAAAGAAAGTCCTTAGGAAACGATCCACAAGAATCCCCCTGGTACTTACATTCAATTCAACACTCCCCCAAATGGGCAAAATCCTAAGAGATAGATGGGATATACTAAACATAAAGCCTAAGCTTAAGAAACTATTCTCAGAACCTCCGATCATGGCATTTAGGCGATGCAAGAATCTGCGAGAGATAATTGGTAGTAATACTATCGTTAACAACAAAGTCCTAAGGAAAAAAGCCAGTAAAAAAGTAGCTAAATTTTGCTCACCATGTAACACCAAACGAAGTCTGTGCTGTAACCATGTAATTAAAACTAATTCATTTACTAGCGTAAACACGCACAAAACATACAAAATCTGAGGGTCGTTAACGGGGGGGATGCATGTTCCCTTGTTCCCTGTTAATTTTCCACTTGTTCCCCTGTTCCCTTGAGAAAATCCCGATGTTCCCCAGAGTTTGTACCTATACATTTTCAGACAGATAGTCAATGTTCTAAATGTTTGCAATTGCTTCCTAATATGCTGGAACCACGAATTTATGCAGTCATGTACCAGAATGCGTGGTGACACGGAGAAACAAGGAGAAATCGTCTTTTGCGAATCTGTAAACATAGAGACTTCTTAACCAGGCCGGTACGTACCAAATTTACATTGGTGGCTGAAAAATTAGATCTGAGCAGAGAAAGTAGAGATCAAACTTCGGGGGACTCGCCCCTGAGAAATTTTTGTGTGATCACGCCCTTTAGATTGTTGGACAACTCCATGCTGTAAGACAGAAGGCTTTGTGGGAAACTTGAAGATACTGTATGACTTGAAAACACACAATGTTTCTTGATTGCACAGCCACCTACTTCTTTGCCAAGAAATTGGCTTTCAACTTTTTCGAAGATTTTCTTAACTTTGAATCCAGCTATTCTTGCAGTTAAAGTTTCTTGTTGATAGTCTTACTTATCTTTCATAAAACTGCATTTCATGATTTATCATAGTCGAAATTTCACATTAGTGGGAGCCCCTTGCTTCCAAATTCCAAACCTGGGTGGCGCCAGTGCAGTGGTGGACTAAAGGCTACAGCCTCCACTGAACAGATCTACCCCGTCAATCCTCGTTGGAGGAAATCTTGGATTATTGTCACAGGACGGCAGTTGGCAAACTGACGTACAAACACTACAATTTTTATTCCATGTGCAGAAGTTCTCGCCCTTCTGTCGGAAGATTCCTGGCGCCAACCCTCATTCCAAAGGATTGGATCACAACATACACTAATCACAACTTTAGCTGGCTGCTTTTGATGTACTCTGTGTACAAGGTGTCTCCAAAAATTGTGCCACGTTTGTAAGGGTGCTTAGGCCAGGCTTCAACTTAGAATTTTGAGACTTTGTTCGAGCCTTATCTGACATGTGGTTTCTGATTTATGGCAGAGAAAAGGCAAAGTAATAATGATCGCTTCAGAAACAGCCCTTCTATTGTTCTCCAATGCTGAAATTGAGTAAGTTTTCAAAGCAAGAGTTCTGCTATCGTATCAAAATTTCCACTACATTTTTCAAAGGATTGAGAGTACTCTCTTGATGAATAGACAACACTGCTAACCCTTTAAAATAATTAGCAAAAAATTAATACGACGCCAGAACCATCTCTTTGGAAACTTACTTGATTAGACATTGCTGGCAACAGAAGTGCTGTTTTAGAAGTAACCACTTCTTCTGCCTTTTCTCTACCATAAATCAGCAACCAATACTTGTCAGATTGACTTAACCAAGGTCTCAAACTCTAATTTGAAGCCTGACCTATGTAACTGTGTAAAAGTCGAGATAATTTAACTTATAGCTCCTCCACAGCAGACACACAAATGGCGCACAATTTTTAGGACGCTGTCTTCACTGCTTGCCAAAATTGCCTGGCCACCCTACCTTACAACTACACTTTTACTATAATGCAGCGTGATTGATTTGATTAGTTTGTCGCTCTCCATTTCTTTAGGTCAGTAGTTCATTAGACTCTGAATATTGGTGTTGTTATGAAGATCTATGTGCTATTTACTTATGACGTCGATGATATTTAAAGAAAATCCAAACTATTATCAGTTAATTCTGCAGCGATTTCCAACGGTACAGAAACAGCACCAAGCTTTTATTTTCACCACCATCCAAAGCAGAATTATTTTCTCTGCAACATATTCAAACTATGCTTAGAAGGCAGCAGATAAAGCAACAATCAACGCCTTTATTGTATATAGAACATTACAACTAACCTATCATAACGCATCAATAACTTGACAAAATACTGCATGGAACACATGTCCCCTTTTTGGCATATGCTCATCGAGAT
Source organism: Aurelia sp. 4 Dawson et al 2005 (assembly GCA_964019985.1). Lineage (NCBI taxonomy): Eukaryota > Metazoa > Cnidaria > Scyphozoa > Semaeostomeae > Ulmaridae > Aurelia > Aurelia sp. 4 Dawson et al 2005. The sequence goes on from OZ026494.1 coordinate 19,052,830, forward strand.
CTTTTTCGTAATTCTATTAGATTTTGCGCAAAATTTTTTTGAATGGTGACTCATCTTACAGTTTCATGCGCAAAGCTTACATCGAGGTTTATAAAATCTCCTTTAAAACTTTTCCCACCAAGCAAACTCTGCCACAGTTTGGGGACGGTTTATTGAGAAAAATACTCTGCAGCGATCAGATGGACATGACTGCTAACGACTGTTAATGCAAGTTTTCTACAAACGTCACCATTATGTTACAAGTAAATGGTGCGTATTTTTGCTAGTGAAACATTGCTGTTCAGAATCTAAATGAAAAACCGAACTAAAACAATGCAAGGTGGCAAAATGGCTTAGTCAGTCCTGCTAGATTACAGAAAAATGCATTTGTAAATGCAAGGTGGCCGGATAATTTGGCCATAATTCAACCAATAAATCGTGAAAGAATCGTAAAAGCATGAATTTTGCTTGATCCCTGCAAAGGATCCCAAGTTCCCTTGTTCCTTTTTAATTTTTGGCATGTTCCCTTGTTCCCTGGATACAATTCCCATGTTCCCTTGTTCCCTAGAACCCCTAAACGACCCTCAAATCTTCCATGAATCCAACTGCAGAAGCATGAACGTAATATACCTTCTCGAATGCATCCGTTGTAAGAAGCAATACGTCGGCAAATCCGAATGGCCTTTCAACTACAGACTTAATAATTACCGTTCTCGAATAAAATCAACGCAATTTGACAAGCTCCTTCCGGTAGAAAAGCACTTCAAAGAGCGAAATCACATCTTCGAAAGAGACGCGAGATTTATAATAATTGAGAAAATTGAAAAAGAAAACGTCGAAAACATGACACAATTATTAGAGACACACGAGGACAACTGGATAAAACGACTGCAGACTCTTTCCCCTAAGGGCCTGAACAACAAACTTAATCATCCCGACAAATATTGATTGATAGAAACCCCTAAAAATCCATGGTTAGGCCACTTTCTCTCCGTTCACAATTTTATGCAATACTTTGTTTCCCTGTGGCCTTTCGTTTTCTACACATAAAACGTAACATCTAACTTCAATTAAGGATTCATATGACGCCTTATTTTGGCGTCACATGACCAATTTTAGGCCATGTGATCTCATTAACATCACGTGACTACTAAAACGGCTATAAAAAGGTATGCATCCTTGTAAAAATTCATTCTCCTGACGATGACCATAGCGTCGAAACGCGTCGAGAATAGAAGAAAAGAAATAAAGATTTAAAGAACTCAAAGACGTCTTTTCTTGTGTACATCTTTATATATATATATATATATATATATATATATATATATATATATATATATATATATATATATATATATATATATATATATATATATATATATATATATATATATATTTATATGAACTCAGAAAAAACACATTCTTGTAAACGTTTCGGCCGAAGCCTTCATCAGTAACAGGGTTTCTATCAATCAATATTTGTCGGGATGATTAAGTTTGTTGTTCAGGCCCTTAGGGGAAAGAGTCTGCAGTCGTTTTATCCAGTTGTCCTCGTGTGTCTCTAATAATTGTGTCATGTTTTCGACGTTTTCTTTTTCAATTTTCTCAATTATTATAAATCTCGCGTCTCTTTCGAAGATGTGATTTCGCTCTTTGAAGTGCTTTTCTACCGGAAGGAGCTTGTCAGATACTGATGAAGGCTTCGGCCGAAACGTTTACAAGAATGTGTTTTTTCTGAGTTCATATATCTATTTCTATTACGCATTGAGATTGAGCTTATGAGTATATATATATATATATATATATATATATATATATATATATATATATATATATATATATATATATATATATATATATATATATATATATATATATATATATATATATATACATATATATATAGATGCTCAAAGAAAAACACTTCTGGTAAACGTTTCGACTTGCGTCTTCATCAGTATTGCTTCTCAAATCCGAAAGAACGTACATATAACCAAGAATACAATAGATGTGTTATTCAATAACTTCAAACGAAACCTACCTAGTACAAGGTGTAAATGAAGCATACAGCTTTTGCGGCAGAGGAAAGATAAAAGAAAGCGCAGAACAAAGAACCGCTGGAGTCGGTATCTGTGTCTGTCTCGCAGAAGCTGAAAAGATAGCATGTATAACAAAACAAACGATAGAAAGATCCGAGAGCGGATTGGCAGAACAGAAAACCCTAAAAAAAAACAGCGTGTGTATCTAACGAAAGGCTCAGTGCAAAAATCAAAACAACATAACAACCAAAATTAAAACAAAAATGAAATCTATGTATCTACCTACCTGCCTATGTATCTATATATTTATATATATATTGAAGCTCTTGATTTCGTAGAACACTTTATAGCTATACGATACAATCAGCCGAACATTCAAGCATAAGAACAGTTCGAATTGCTACTCCTCGAGGCATTGACGGCAATAGCATCCAATGATTTTGCAGACGAAATTGAATACTTGAAAGTACTCACTATGATGGTGATAGTTTCTTCATGTTATTATGAAAAGGGCGTTTTCAGGTAATCCAATGAGCTTGACCCTAAAATTTTTTTCCTGGGGCTGCACCCCTAGACCTCCACATTACGCTGATTTGGCCGCACTCGCTGCTTAGCCCCCCGGGGGGTACTTGACTAGGGAAATGACGGAGTTGTGTGGCAAATCTCTCCACACCCTGTACTCTGTCGCATAAAAAATGGCCCAAAAGTATACCCTGTCGCATAAAAGTTTTGCCAAAATCCATTGTTTCAAGAGAACTCTAAACAATGTCCTTCCCTGTCGCATAATTTTCTTATCAATTGTAATACCCTGTCGCATAATTGTTATCAGAAAAGGACACCCTGTCGCATAATTTTTGCCGTAAAACAACACCCTGTTGAGCGGCACATCCCGTCAAGTCAAGTATGGGAGTACCCCCCGGGCTCAGCCCGCCCATTTTTTGGATAGCTCTGCGGTCCTTGTTTCAAGTTTCAAAAGCACTATTTTGCAGTTTGCAGAATTCCATAAAACGGCCTTCCTTCGATATGGGGAACCTTTCTCATTTGTTAATGTTACCTGTTACTGCAATATTTAAGAATACATCTAGGCTTGATATAATGCAGTCTTTGATAGCAAAAGGACATTGTAACGTGTGCCTATCAAAATCCAACAAGCAGGCAAAAATGTCGATAGCAGTTTGTGTTCATCGAGTTTTGATTGTTCGTGCTTTAAGTTCAGCCCATTTTTCGGCAAAGGTGCATTCACGTATCTGCAAACAATAGCCTTTTGATCCCCTTTGGAAAGATCTGGTGTGGTGTCTGCGGCGACACCAAACATGCTTGCTTCTTTGATCTTCTCAATAATTCTTAGTCTGACGTCTTCTGCTAGTAACTGGATCATGTCATTTTGTGATTCTGGGGCCATGTAGGTTCCATGTTGTGGGTGACTTCTTCTGCTTGAGATCCATCTTTCCGGCAAAGGGCAATGCCTTGCAACCAAAGCAACTACCTGGCGAAAGTTTCCATGCTCCTCTCCTTTGTCACCCCGAAATGCAATGTCTTGACGAGCGCCGACTAATTATTATTGAGCAGAGATTGCCCAAATTTTACCAATTTGCCGGAAAATGCAGGTTTGAGGCTTCATTTGCCGACTGATCCTTTTTTCAAGGGGTGTCACACCCCCCACATCCCCCGTCGCGACGGCCCTGGATGAGATGATTGATTTTCTTCATTTTAATTTATCTCGATTTTCATTTCCATTTCATTTCATCAAAGACATCAAAAAATTCAAGTTAAGGTGCTACATAGGTAATTCCAGACCAAAATTCGCAATTTTTGAAGTTGACTTTTTCCGATGTAAAATTTAATGGAGAATCTCATAAAACGGTTTGTTTTGTCACATTGTACGCGAATTTCGAGAAACAAGGGAATTTATTGCGTTGGTGCCTGTTTTTATTCCATAGCAACTACTTAGCAACCGAATTTCTGTTTCGTGATCCCTCCTGCAAGGGTCATAAGCTCTCAAATGCTCCGGTCCTTGGTCTTGGTTCCTCCTTTTTCTAGTCAAAAAGAGGTTTGTTTGGGCTTGAAAAGAGGCTAGTTAATGGCCCTTATCTTATCTATCTTTCTGATCTTTCCTCAGAAATGTTAGTTGTGGCGACTTCTTAGTTCATCGGCATTTCTCTGTTTCTTCTATGGTACACTTAAGTATGGGGAATAAGGATAACAAGGAGAACAGATGCTCCATGAAAGGGAGATTTCAAGGAAACAAACACTATGGAAGCCTTTAAACAGTAAAAGAAGAGAGAGCAAGTCAAGGCAGTTGTGCTACTTTTTTTAGGCCCTTTCTTTGCCCACAAGAACTGTTTGTTGGACTCATAGAAATTGTCAATGCCAATGTTCACGAGTCAGCTGATTTAGGTGCCTCAGCAGGTGAAAAGAAGATGAATGTAACAGTAATTATTACTGTTTCATTTTGTTCAATTTATGATGCAGTCAGTCACAGATTCTTGACATAGTGCCCAAAGGCAAAGCCCAACTCAACTGTCATAAGAATGTCACTATGTCAAATGATCTGGAAAAGAAGAGGGAGAAGGGATTTCCACAGTTATTGGTACTAAGTTGCCTCAAATGTGAGTGGAATGAGAGGAAGTATACAATCTTCTAAACCAAATGTTGAATTATCAGCATCCTCTGATTAGCTTCAATGGTGGTGCAAGAAGGATTGAAGAAGTTCTGCGAAAGGCTCTTGGATGGTTCATGGCTAGAGCTGCAAGGCGTGAAGATATGAAAAAACTTGATGACAGTATCAGAAGTTCAAGTGAAAAAGGGGTAGAATAGTAGAAAAAAAACTCAGGGCAGGCTTTGAGGACAAGGAGGAACAACAGGGAATCTATAAAACTGGTTCATATTGAGTTTTTGACAAAATATTAAGCAGACTATAGTAGTGAATATGACTTGAAACTTTGCGGCCATTTTTTGACACTTATCAAATTTACATGATTTTAAAATTTGGTCACTTCTAAAATCTAGAGGGGACACTTGATAGGGTAGAAATTTGGCAGATATACTCCTCATGGATGTGTTCATCCACTGAACTAGCAGTTTTTAATTTATCATGCTATAAATAGAATTATGCAGATTTGCGGACCATTGCGTCATGAGGCAAAATGTTCTTTTATCAATAATTTCTTTGAAACAAAAGCTATCAAATAGATTTTAGTTCAGTGCAAGCACATCAGAGGTGTCCAACTTCATGCCAAATTTCAACCATGTTAGTGACTCATGAGATTTTTAATTAATTGTTTCAGTTTGAAAAATTAATGGTGCGCTCACCTTAATTTATGCATGAATTCTAAAAACAAAGTATGGCGAAATTCTTCAAAAATTGGTTTCTTCAAGTTGTGAAGTTTTGGTTTTGGTAGCTTGTTTCTTTCCTATAAAATTGGCATGGTCAAATAATTACCTATGTAGCACCTTAACTAATGTGCAGCATATCTTCGGTAGCTAAAAACGATCAACAGTAAACAATGTAAGATTCGAACTTCTAATACTACTTTCTACCGATACAATGATAAGTTCGTAGCTTAGGGCACGTAGAAAGAACTCTCGTAAGCTTTCAGGCCAGGTGCCCGTCGCCTCTAAGCAAAGATGATGATCTTTGCCTCTATCAAGCTACACGTAGTACTGAATGTTTCTTGAAATTATCAGATATTGAGTACTCAGAGTTTCTTACGAGGAAAACTTTAAATAGCTAACAGTATATACCATTTGATATTATCAAGTATCATTTTAAAGTTGAAGACGTCTCACTTACGGAGTAGCCAGCAGAATGATCAGTACAACCAATCCAGTTTCGCCCGTCCGCTTCATGTGCTTCTCCTCAGGCTCCTGTGTTTGTAAACTCTTTTAAATGTCTCATGTTGACTACCGCTACAAATACTTTCCATATATGACATCATGAGTCACCGAGTTTAAGCAGGTTACTTGAAACCTCGTGTTGTACATTTAGGCAAGGGGAACTCCTTAAAGCCACTGCCTGCTTCGGTTTTGCGGTAGAAAGCACAATGATAGGCCAACAATGGCCAGACACAACGAAAGTGTACAAAAGTGAAGGGGAGGTCCAGATTGTTATTCAGCGCAGACGAGCAGTCTTATCGTCTTATGTAACACGACACAGCAACCACAAGCACAAGCAGAGCCAGTATATGCTGTTTGTCATTTCTCAGAAATAACTTTTCTTCAGTATGAGATTTCAGGCAAAAATCCTTAATGATTACTGATTTTCGAAGGAATTTGGAATTTCGTTTCTTCAAAGTCTTGTTTCTACGGTTTATGAAATACGTTGCATAAAAACGAATTCGTAAAACTTTGCGACACTAAAATTCCGAGACATTGGCTACTTGGAACCAGTGGAGTAACGGAGACAATCTGGGCTATTGATCTGGGCCCTTAGGTATTTTGCCGCTCGGGGCCCCCTAGCAAGAGCATTTGTACATGATATGATAGGTGCATAAAAAGTCATGCCGAGTTTTAACGTGAGGTAAATGAGCTGGTAGATAAGTAAGAAGCAATTGCAATGACTTGCAGTCAACACGTGCGTTGTCCAAGCCGGCAGCGAGCCGGCAGCGTCGCCAGAGCAATCATTTGGGGAAGGCGGAAAATGACGGAGTCTGGGGGCCAAGCGCCGAGGAAAATGTCAAGGGAATTTTATTTCAAAGTCATCTTTGATAATGATCTGTTGAAATTACTAAAGAATATGATTCTTTTTGTCGTCGTTCCTGCCCTCCGAAAATTTTAAGGACACGCCCTGTATTTTGGCTCCGAACAAATCTCCCGAGTCCCTTCTAGCTTTCCACTCCATGTTTACTACTCCACTGTAACCGTTTTGTACTAGTTTTTTTTATAGATTATCACCTCTAATGAAACCTTCTGCGTAAGCACCCTCTGCTTTCCTTGGAACATAATCCAGTGTTAGGAAACCCCGAACTGGAATCGTTCATCTGAAAACATTCGAACGCTAACCTTGACTTTAGATAAGCTGGCTAGCGTAGAAAGACTCTCCAAACCATGTTGCAGCATGGGTTGTGGGAAAAGCAGAAATTCCTATTAGAATAATTATCGTTGCAAAGAATAAGAACTGTCAGGCCTACCTTGTGTGTTCTCTGTGTTTCCATCTTCTCCGTTGTCCCGTCGATGTAGCATCATCCTCATCTTGGCAGAATAGGTTCCAAATCTTTAAATCTACGACAAAAGGCGGATATAAAATTCATTGACCTATTTCTTTGAACTGAATAACTTGATAGAAACCTTAGCCACTTTTCTATGATTCTACCGTTGGACTTTTCAGAAATCTTGAAGATTTGTCGAAATTACAGCCTATTTCATATTTCAGCTCATTTTATGTTGCGACGTCATCAAATTTCAAAATCACAAACCAGAAGAGTGAAAGACGTTTGCTTGATGCCATATTGTAGGCATCCATAAACTATGGTTTTCTTGAAAATTATTTGATCTTTTGTCAACATTTTTAGAAATTACGGTAGTTTTAAATTTTTTTCGAATTTTTTCTTGAATTCTCAAAAAAGAAGAAAAACGCTGTATTTCTGAAAATATTGAAGATTTCAGAAAAGTCTAATGGCTGATTTACTGTAAAAATAGTTCGAGTTTCTTTGAAGCCATTCAGTTCAAAGAAATATATCATAGAATTTCACACCCAGCTTTTAAAGATTTGAAACCTATGCTCATCTTGGCTGGCCAACAAATAACATTGGCCCAATTGATTTGCGCTGCTTGCAGCGACAAATCTTTAAAATCGGCTTCATGTCTGAACCTTGACATGGCGCGCATAACTGGACATACAGTGAAAATTTGATGTTTTCAGCCAATGATGTACTTGGAAAGCAGACAAATGTTTTCTGCGTTCAGGACTGACGTCAACGGAAATCGTCATCCATTGTTGTCCACGCTCGAGGGAATATTTTGCGCACGCGCATCACGGAAGTGATCTGCATCAAACAAAAGATATAACCTCCATTTGCTGGTGTTGACAATGCCGACAATGTTTGGAGCACAATTTCTTATCTGGAAGGAAGCCTATTGTCTCTAGCTCTACCATTGGCTATGGGCTGTAAGACACTCCAGTTATTTTTCTATTTCTGCAGAAGAGGTATCTTTTTCTGTACTTATGTTTTTGTTTGTTTGCCATATATTTTTAAATACTCACACTTACTTTATTTTAATTGTCGAAGCTTTCGCCTCACTTCTGAGGCCTCATCAGCAACTAAACATCAGTTGTACAACTGATGTTTAGTTGCTGATGAGGCCTCAGAAGTGAGGCGAAAGCTTCGACAATTAAAATAAAGTAAGTGTGAGTATTTAAAAATATATGGCAAACAAACAAAAACATAAGTACAGTCTTGGATTCAACACTCGGGATCAAATTAAAGCTTTAGCAGGTTCTGCTAAAAGAAGAATTGCAACTGAAGATGGTATCTTTTTCATTTTTCCTTTAGCATTATTCATAGACAAATTAGCATTTCAGCAAATTGAAATGTATAACATCTGTCTAAAATGATAATACCTCAAGAACAAAAACCTACAGCCCTATCCAAGGAGAAGTGTTTGAGAGTCTGGCTCTTTAGGTGTGTTTTAAGTTGTTATTTAATGTCTATCTGGTGTCGATAGCTCATGAATTTGGCAGGAGGATCATTCTACAACTTGACAGCTGCGTAATGAAAGCCCTGTTCTGCAAATTCACTGCTATATCCAAGTATCAAAGTTAGCTCCCCGTAGCAGTAACTAATTTTTCCTCCGCAAAAAAGTAACTATGCTGTGGTAATCATGCACGGGGTCTAATGTTAAGCTTTTATGTATGAGGATAAGCGCAGTTTCCCTTTGAAGTCATTGAGACTTTAGACTTATTTGGACCAATTGAAACGGATTAAATGAGATGCAATGTATAGTTTTCACAGAGTGTTGCAGGACAACATGGTTACCATGGGGATAAGGCAAAAAAAAACGCCAAAATTTATACTATTTAATTGCTGTATGATAGAAAGTTAAACTTCCTAAATCTTAGAGGCATTCGACAAACAAGGAAAAACGTATAAATGAAAATGTACGAGGGGGGTGGAATCCACCCCTCAGGTGAGATAGGGTTAAGAAAAAGTGCCCTCGAAGCGTCGTGCTCCTCCAAGTTTGAGATGCTTCCTACGTCCCTGAGCCTATGTACCAGGTTTTTCAAAATGATCTACTTTGTGTATTGGCTTTCCCAAAAATGTGTTTTGTTAACTTCAATGGAACACCAGGGCGAGGGACAAGTGAAAGATTCTTTTTCGTACACCTTCACTGAAATCACAAAAAATCACATACAAAAATAACACAGTCACAAAAAAACACAGACAAAGAGCACCAAAAATGACAAATCACCGAAAAATTACTGAAAAATCACACGAAAAGATTACTATAAGCACTAGAATCACAAAAACCACAGAAAAGATCATGTGATTCTAAATCACAAAATTCACGTACACTATTTGAAGTATGATCTAACCCCCCCCCCCGCACAAGGGTAGGGTGGGGGTGGGGGTAGTTTGAGCCTAAATTGAGTCAAGTCTGAAAATAAGTAGCTGGCAAAATGACAATACTGCACTAACCAACAAACACTCTGCACAAACCTACAAACACTTCTACAATTTTTGTTTAACTGATATTCAAAGCTTCTTGTTTCTTGTCACGGATTCTCAGTTCAGACAAAGGTAGTTCACTAAATTTTTAGGAAGTTCATAATTTGCCAACTAAAATATGCCCACTTTTCCCAACGAGTGGGAAGGGTCAATTTTCAAAACTTGCATGATATGGGATATCATTGGATAAATGAATAAGAAATTAATGGAATCGTATTTCCCAACTATTTTCTATTCTATAAAGTCCCAATCAGTGTCTTTCATCGCATGCAATCCCGTTCCTCCGACGAAACTAAAGGGAACCAAAGCTACCGTCCTCATGCGGTGATCCACAATCGTTCCAACTTGGATGGCAGTGATTGACATTGATAGTGACGAGACGAGACGATCTAGTATAAGTTTGCAGATTGGTTACTCCAGTTTACTGGTTAAAAGACAGCAGCCACAGCAACAGCAAAGCATTTTCACAACACAAAACAATGGCAGAATGAACTTTGTGCGAAAATTTAAAGCAATTCAAGGCATCAATTGAATTTGAGTTATGGCTGAATTCTGAGGTGGCTGAAATTACCCCGCTTGGTAATAATACTAATACAAGAGGACCATCGTCTTAATGGCTCTGAAACAAACCTTATTTCATTTGCAAAAGACCATACTCTCACGTCATGGGGACGTCATGTTCATTTAATGGCCAAGAAATCTAAAATAACAGTGGCAGGAGAAAGTAACTCAAAGCCTTGAAATTCTTCCAAAGTAGGCCGTTCAGTAAAATAATTCTTTAGAATTGGTAAGATAAATCCAAGACAAATGTTTTACGTCGAAAAGCAGCTTATTATGTAGACATCCTTTTGAGATTTTTAGTTCTTTTGAGGTACAAACTCATCCCTATTAATGGAATCACGGGTAAACAAGTAGCGTTTTTGGATCGGCAATACCACATACAACTTAAGCCTATTTTGTCTTAATACTTTATAGGTAGTGGAGAAAGAAGCTCTGCATTGATTTATTTTAATCATAGATTCGTACTGTTCTTGTTCATACTACCATTGAAGTAGCTTCATAGGAAAATTGTCCAGAACATTAGAGCCATATAACTTTGTCAATGAAATAATTTTCTTCATCGAAGTTCGCTTTTGGGATGAAAAAAGGAAATTGGCTCATAGCTCATGACTGCAAACTTAGCAAATGCCAAAACATCGTTTTGGGACAGCCGGTATGCGCTCGAATTTTTTTTATCAGATTTTCATTTCCCGGCCATTCTTTGCGTTTGAAAAAGAAAAAATTACGTCAAGTCTCTATGCCAGCATACTACAGATTACAACTGAATCTTATATACATTTTAGAAATTTTGCTGAAATTGGTTCTTCTCCTTAAAGTCTCATCTTTTCAGCGCAAAATTGTCAATAAGCCACTTAAAAACGATGGGTACCGCAGCCATTGATTGTTCTTGGAAAAGCCCAGAGAGGTACATTTTAGCCCTCAATACTTGGGGAGGGTCCATGCCACTCTTTTCTTACTGGAATGAAAAATATCGAGTGCAATGTTTTGGAGACCCCAAATATTTTAATCTGTTTCTGTGGCCTCAATGAGATTCTTGAATGGTCCACTGTAATAAATCGCACTAAAATAGGACAATTCGTAATTTCTTCGGATTTGTGGGCCTAAAAGATTGAATTTTACCTTTGTTGTTTCCACATACCCCGAATGGTGATTTAACGTAAGATTTCGGACCTCAAATATCAGCATGGACCACCTGTATTGAAAATTAACGAGTTCAAAAGTGCTGCTGGGATAAAAATGCCAAAAAATTCCTTTGAATTCTATTGTTCAAAAACTGCTAATAAAACGACGGCCATGCATGGTACCTCAACTGATCTACTTATGCCGTATTGGCAATTCATACCAAGTTTTAGCGACACCCCTGATTCATGAATTAGCTTTTTCTCAAGCTGGTGTGACTAAGTATGACTTCTAATACTTAAAATATTGCTGATGTCAACAAAATCATCCCACAAAATCATGCAGTAACGCATCGGAAAAGTCAAGTGGACTTCCAGGAAAATTGATTGGTACAAAGTTTGTCTAAGTGAGGTGTCTACAAGAAATGCTTTGATGAATTTTGGAATCTTGAATGAGCCTGAATTCAACATTGAATCAGCCTGACCTCATCCACTGGGAATGGGGATGCTTTGCTCATGAAGTGTTTGCCTGACGAGGAAATGTGCAGAGCGGCCCGCCGTGGGGCAAATAAGGTCAAGAACGGAAAAATTCAAAGCCAGCTTTTATCCTCACTGTTTATTGGAATGGAACAAACTTGATCCTGAGATCAGAACATCACCCACAGTTGGCATTTTTAAGAAGAAACTATGTGCACAAATAAGACCACCTGCGAACTCCGTATATGGTACTCATGATCCAAAAGGGGTTGCATACTTAACTCAACTCAGGGTCGGACTGAGCAAACTCAACTTCCCAAAATTTAGGCACAATTTTAGAGACATAATGAATCCAATGTGTCCAATCAATGATGGTATAGAGGATACGAAACATTTCTTGCTGCTTTGCGACTATTCTAAAGAACACAGATGCAATCTTCTCACGAGTTTGACTAATGAACGTGGGTTTGTGGGTCGCGTGGGTCGTGTGGGTCGCGTGGGTTGTGAGTTTATTTGTGGGTGGTTGTGGGTTTGAGGGTTTGACTTGTGTGGGTTTGTGAGTTTGTGGGTCATGTAGGTTTGTGATTGGGACTCCAATGCTAGTTACGTGGGTTTGTGGGTTTGTGGGTTTGTGAGTTTGAAACACGATTACGCAATCAGTACAGTTTCTTGCATCATTCTTCAGCCTCCATTCCGATCAATTATTTGAAAGCATTGGAACCGGCTGGTTGAATTTTGATTAAATCATAATTGTTTTGATCGCCAAAGCAGAAGTTATGTCAACCTCATAACTTCATTGCGTAAAACTTAGCAACAACCTACAAACCCACATTTGAAGTTGATAAAGGAGATTACGGTCCTTCTTTTGAAACCCACTAACCCTAACTGACCTTAACAAGAAACCCACAAACCCACATATGAAACCCAAAAACTCACAGTAGCCACATAACCCACATAACCCACAAACCCACGCGATTTAGTTGCACCCCTTTTGTACGGTGACGAGAGTCTGTCTTATGAGGTAAACAGATCAATTCTAACTTTGACTATTACGTACATCCTCACGACAGAACGTCTTGATTAACGATTTTCATATTATCTCAAGAAATTGTCCTGTTTCCTTCAATTTCCTTCCATTCCCTTCTTCACGTCGTTATGTGTGGTACTATGTTCGTGTATCCTGTTTTATGTTGCCATGAGGTAATCATAGTTTTTTGCTCCAAATGGCATTGTACTAGTAGTACCGGGTGAGCTAGAAAAAGGTTTCCACTTTTGAATATTCATGACACAAAGACTACTTCACTGATTTGAATCATTCAAATTCTGGTTAAGAGTCGAACGATCAAAGTAATTTTGTGATTTTTCTCGCTGTCCTACCAGCACAAGAGGTATTGGCAAATTCAACTTTACAAAAATTTCATGGTTATAAGTTATATAATATATAAATATGGAGGAGGGATAACAAACAGTAAGGCGGAGGGATCACTTTGTGTCGTTTGAGGGATGAAATACGGAGGTAATTAAGTTATCAAAAGGGATAAACAACCGTACAATGAAGGGATAACATTCAGACAACTGCACAGATGTTCTGTGGGGTGAAACTTCCCGCAAAACAGCCATAAAATCGCTTCGTCAGCAAATATCTCATTCCTTTAGTATTTTTTGCGTTTAATGCATCACCTATAGTGAGAAATCCCAAGCAAGTTTTTCTTGTGGTGGCCGTAAAGATGCAAAATAAACAACAGCTTTGCTCGTTGAAAATGTCGTTGAGAACGTTTGTTTGGCGGTTGATCAAGCATCATACATTTTTTATTATATAAATCGTCTTATTTCAAGCATTACTCCAGAAGCTCATATGCGCGGTGATCTCTTTGATGAATATTAATGAAGAAATCTGCAGAACAATAAAATATGTAATAGGTAGGAGCATACACAGTAAATAGCAGGTTGTAAAATCATTACCATTAACGTGGAGTCTTTGTTTTGAAAGCTTCATTTCAGACAATTTTAAAGAAGCTGTGTGCAGGTGTTAATGTGTCTTATAGGCCTAATATGAGACGTTGCCTTGTCGTCACAAAGATTTCAAAGCTGTCGCAACTTCGATAAAATTGGATTTCTTCGTGTCATGTAAAATACAGCATTTCAAGTTTTGTTTTTAACGTGTATCAATGGTGTTTTTGTTCTAGATTTTGCAAAATACTTGCTGGAAACTGGTGGCTAATTATCCTTGAAAACATTTGACATTGTCAGTCGAATAGAATGAATAGATGTGAACCGGAAGATTCTTGCAAGTTTCTCACCGTTGCTTAGAACTATGAACTCATCAGCTAATGTGACCCGTCTTTGCAGTCCAAAGCAGCTAGCATCAGCAAAGACATCAATTTACCGTTGCTGCAGTAAACCATCCGTGCTTGTTGATCCGGTCACATTCATGAACGGACGGCGACTTATACTCAATGTTAGTGGCTGCAAATTTCGTATCAACGAGTATTATTTGAAGCAGTACCCTGAAACGCTGTTAGGCAGCGTAGAAAGAGAGAAATATTATGATCAAGTGCGCAAGGAATATTTCTTCGACCGCGATCCACATATATTTCGACACATCTTCAACTTTTACAAGTCTGGAAATCTGCATTATTCGCAGCAAGATTGCCATGAATCTTTCATGGATGAGCTGAAGTTTTTTCGCATGAAAATTGCTGATGTGAGTGCGTGCTGTTGCGACGCATTGATGGATAACTGTACAGTTGCTGCTGCTAATGGTGGGAATAAGACTGTACAGAAAGAAAACACGGTGCAGAAAGTCGTTCCTCAGACTTTTCGTCAAAAGCTATGGTTATTTGTGGAAGAACCACAATCCTCAATAGCAGCAAAAGTATGCTATTACATAAGCTGCACCGTCATAATAATAAGTGTGGCGGTCAATACCTGGGAAACTGTTCCCATGAAAGGGAGAAAGACATATGGTGATACATATCCGAAGCTGTTTTTCTCCATTGATTCAGCATGTGTTACATTATTCACAGTGGAGTACGTTTTGCGTCTGTATTCCACACCTGCCCGTTGGAAGCATTTCAAGCAAATTATGACTATAATCGATCTAGCTGCCATCCTTCCATATTTTGTGGACTTGTTCATGCGAGCCTTTCAGGATGGAACGAGTGGCAGTCTCCCAGTCATGAATGCTCTCGTTATGCTTCGGGTACTGCGTATCTTCAGAATCTTCAAACTGGCCCGCCATTCCAAGAGACTTCGTGCGTTGAGTGATTCGATTCGAAAGTCTGCTTCCGAGCTTGGTTTCATTCTCTTCACTTATCTCATCGTCGTTGTCTTATTTGCCAGCGTACTCTATTATGCTGAGCGTGGCAATGCTGATACCAGCTTTGTGGATATTCCACAATCAATGTGGTACACCGTCGTCACAACTACGACACTTGGGTAAGCACTTTTCATTAAAATCACATCGTTAATTTTGCTCGTTTGTCAGCATCATTTACTTTCTACCTGCCTGTAAATATTCACATATTTGCAACTATTCTGAATTGAACATAAATCAATGAATGAAGAAGTCATTAAAAAGTTAAATGAATATTCAATCTGAATTAAAGATATATGGACATTTACGTGAAATCGTTAAAACAACAAGAGTTACATTTGAAAATAGAACCATCTCATTGTTTTGCAATGTTCCTGAGAGTTTGATTCATCTTTGGTTGCATGAACCACTCTTTACACCAACATATATTTTACTTTAATCACTATCAGTTCTATCAAACCTTGGTTTGCATCAAATTCATTCAACAATTAATCAAATGGAATTCAAATGATAAAAAGATTACATACTCATGCAACACACAAGCAAGTAAATTTGTGCTTTTTCGTAACTTGCTTCCATGTGTTGTTTCCTTGCGCATTCTTTGACTTGCCAATTTCACAAGGTCAATAAGGACTCATAATATTACTATTAAAAAGTAGACCCACTTTAGACTTGCGTAGAGTGATTCTGTATTCACAAATCACATTGCTAGAATTTAGATTTCAACCAATCAGGAGGCGCCCTTTAGGCAATCGTTGTTGTTGCATACAAAGACGGTTGTTGTGTCCGATGTAGCCTAGAGTTCTCCTTGATGCAATGGATCAATTTGTTTGTGCAGAGGAAGATTACTGCTTCAAAGGTAGATGTCTTACGATTAATAGGTCAGGAATGCATCATTCTTACTGAAAGTTTGCCTTTCAATTTTCAAAGCCCTTTAAACCATACTTTGAAGCGATTGTACGAAAACTCCCGTTAGTTAAGGTCATTTTGAAAAAGTGGGCCCACTTTTTCAGAGTAACAAAGCAATATCAGCAAATTAAGGAACAGGGAGGAAATGGCACCTGTGTTGGATTGCCACCTAAGTCAGAGTGACTCAACCATGAAACCAGGCATCTGATACAGCAAGGGCAAGTTTTGTAACACAGCAGCATCAGCTTCTTTTCATTGACACCGGAATTCAAAGCGGTTAGCGATAAATTCTCTGAACCTGTAATTCAAAATAAACAAAACCGCAAAAATTGCAAAGGAAGCCAGGTAGCTAGCTCGTCGTTATGCGTTGCAGAATTAGCTCTTAGAGCTAAAATGAACATATGTCGAAAGAAGAGGAATATGTTTTATTTATGCTTATTCACACTGACACAGTTAAAGCAGCATTCGATTTCGTTGGATTGACTGGTGAAGGTATCATCTAGTTAAGTTTACAGTCAAAGCGGAAGAAACGTACCATTTCGATTCAAAGATTATTAGAAAATTAGTTTTAGCGGGGCACAATGCATTACAATAGGAGCTCTTTGCTCTGGAAACAACAGTGAACAAAAAGATTCAAAGATATTGTCATGCAACGAAAACAAAATACAAAATGAAGATGCAATCCTGGTTTGACTATTGAGAACGAGGATAGTACGCTTCTTCCGCTTTGACTTTCAGTTGGATGGCTTAACTTGCAATGTGAGTTGGGTATAAACATCATTCCCGGGCATTTTACTTGTTTGGTTGAGAAGCTGAGGAGTAATTATTTCTATTACAACTCATTACATATAAAAATGCGACAATCAAATTCACCTCAAAATCAGCATGAAAGTGACGTTTAGACATATTCTCCTTCTTTCGATACATGCCAAATGTTGCTCTTAGAAACCATTTTTTGAATGCACAAGTGACAAGCTTTTGGGCTTCAGACAAACAAGCTTCAAACAAACAAACAAACAAACAAACAAAGTTGTGAACTTCAGACAAACAAGCCATGTAGGCTTCAGAGTAATTATTGGAGCTTTAATTGTTTTGAATTACTAGTAAGGGGAATTTCCTGTGACTGCAGATGATTTGAATTCTAGTGCTATTGTGCTACAAAATCTGTCGTTGTTACTCTCGGGTGCCTAATACAAGGGAGGTCTTAATAAATGGGGGTGTCAGAAATTCGCAAAAAACGGGTTTTTACGTTATCAAAAAGAACTTTTTCTTCAACCGTTTTTGAAAGAAAACATTCGAGTTAGTTTACGAGTACACTGCAATGACTTCTTTTTCTAAAAGAAAACGTTTGAATTAGTTTACAAGTACGTACGCTGCAATGGTTTATCTTTCATTCAAAATTTTGTATAAAAATCATATTGAGCTTTGGACATATTTTGCCAAAATTAATAAATAATAAGGGTCTTAATAAGGGCCGGGGGTGGATAAAATGTTTGAAAATTAATAAGCGTCCCCCCTTGTATTAGGCACCCGAGAGTACTTATCGCCAATTCACTTCACTTCCAAACCACAAACCCCCCGGGGAGCGGATATTTTGACCTAAATTTTTACGGGGATGTGCCCATAAAAATAGTTATACCCGGCTCCAGAAATTTTGCCTTCGAATCTTACCCGATTCTAGAAAAATCGGTGAAAAGTATACACCAAAACAGAAAAATTTGAATAAATGATAACCCGATCTAACAAAGTTCTCATTTTGGCATGTTTTGACAACCAGCTCCAGCAAATTGCTTTCTTTTGACACCCCGTTTCAGATAAAAATAGGTGAAAACGATACCTTGAAAAAACGGCACATCTCCGTTGGACAAATGTACTAAGTACAAAACTTCGGTTTGCAACTAACCGGTTTCTCTCTGTTTACAGATACGGTGACATAGTGCCAACTACAGTCCAAGGAAAGTTAGTCGGAAGTCTTTGCTGTTTGATGGGTGTACTCGTTATTGCATTGCCTGTACCAATAATCCAAATGAAGGTATTTATATTAAATCATTTTCAAGGCGAGTTAACACAGGGGGTTGTGTAGTAGCAGGGCTCCGTCGACGAATTTTAAACAAATCTGCAAACACTATTGTTTCAGGCACGTGCCCATTTTTTTTGCTGTTTGGTGACTTCTCCAATCTACCAACAGACTTTACCATTGTGCATGAGTTCGAGGCCAACAGTCAGGGAGCGCTGGGCCAACAGTATGGCCCGTGTGCAGATTATACCCCCCCTCCCGACGAAAAGATTATTGGAGAAGACTATAGGGGGTACAGTATGCATGCAGGCTACCAACAGTAACCATCAAAGATCCTTTGAGGTCTGAGCAAAAGAGGTATTGATGTTTTGCTAGATCTTCAGTAAAATGCAAAGAACGATCTTCAAGATATGTCTCATTTCCAGCAATTTATATGAATTTTCGAAGAAAGGTCAATTTTCTTGGCCGGTAAACGCACGCAGCTCAGGCTTCAAATAAGATATTTGCCTAAACATGTAAACAACTCTGGACGGATATCTCTGCAACCGATTTATCAAAAAAATATTTTAAATAACTGCAATATTTGAGCATCCATTTCAGTTTTTGTGAGGGTACTAGAAACTTCACCTCAAACGACTGATTTGGTCTCAGGGGTTAGAAGCGGCGATACCAATGGCTGATTTTCTTGAGATTGGATGATTTCCGCGTGTTCTGAGAACCAGTAAGGATTCGAGCCTTATCTTACTTTAGTGCAGATTCACCCCATCCACCAAATTCTGTGCAAAACACAATGCCACGTGTGGATAACAATGTAGATTCTAGAGATAACAGGTGTGTTTACGGTTACGTGACCCTGCCCCTTTAATTCACGATTTAGTGTCTGTGTGATATCGCCTTTCAAAAACTGCTAAATCATCTTTTGGGCAGAAATTTAGAGATGGAGTCCTGCTAAAGACCCATTGCTAACAATGATCCTTCGTGGCACCGAAAGGGACTTTCGCATTACCAGGAAGTCCTTCTTGCCATAACTTTCCTTTGTCTTGCTTTTCATTCGGCGGGGTCTTCAATGATGATTTATTTGCTAAAGCAAGAATGAATGCAAGATGAAGACATGGGCATATTTTGTACAATAACGTCCATTGCTTATCGACTGATACGTTGTACACAGCGATTATCATTTAAAAGGAAAGGAAGTTCAACAGCTGAATGGTCAACTCACAGTTGCAAGGAAAAGCTCAGACAGACCGAAACCTGGATGGCTATCTGACTTCTTATGCAAACGAAAGGGATGTTTTGAAGAAGTGAACGTATATGCGATTGTCCAGTTCGATTTTATATATTTCTTTTTGAGGCTCAGAAATATACAAGAAAAATAAACATACTTTCTAGCTTCTGAATCACCGCAGATATTTACATTGAAGCGTGACAATAAAAAGAAGTTTGCGCTTCTCGTATTTTCATTCATCCATTTTAATGGGGGTAGTTCAGATGATATTCATGGGCATTTTCAAGCTTGTCAAGAAGTTTTACATGCCGTCTTGTTTGTAATCAATAATTTACAGAAATACAAGGATGCAATTTGTTGAATTTTGCTTCATTTTCTATTTTGGAATCTACACCTCCATCAAAGAAACATTTCCAAGTTGCTCTGGAAATTCCTTTTGGAAGTTTGCTCCAGTGAATTGAAAAAACCTTCACTGACAAGAATTTCTGTTGTACGCATGCGTAGCTTTGGCGCCAACCCAATTCTCATCACCGAAAGAAAAGAACAGATGGTTGAGTCACAAGAACGAGTTAAGTATCCCGGACAACTTTACAATTAGCAAATGGAATCAAAGATTTTGTCCGCCAATTTAGGGAGATTAACCGCTTGCCATCAAATCCTGTGATGCCTAAAATCATAACGCGCCTCATTTTCAAAACCTGGAAGCAGTGAAAGCACGAAAAAAAGTGTGGCTGCCGGAGTGGGATGAAATTTTTCAAGTAAACACCCTTGGAAACCATCTCAGCTGAGTGATCCAGACCGCTCTGGTGAGCTGCCCCCCGTCATACAAACATGCCCTAGGGACTTAAGAAATTGCACTCCCGGTCTGAAGGGCTACAATGACAATTCTGGCAGTTCACTATCTTCCCAAGCTCCTCTGGGGTAGCCTGCATACAGACTCTTGATAAAAAATCGAAAAGATAGCTTATCAAGAGTCTGTACTCTCGAGTACCGAATAATCGTCCCCCCCCGCTTATTAATTTTTGAAAAATTGTCCAACCCCCCGCTCTTACTCCAACCCCCCTTTTATTAATTTTTGGAAAAATGAAATGATAGTAAACATAATTTCTGAATAAACGCAAGAAAGAGTCGCAAGAAGTGCATTCAACAGAAACAGAACTCAAAAGTAAATGTATTAGTAACATCACTGTTCACATAAATGTATATAAGAGACGTGTTTACCTAAGAAAACGACTATTTTCTATTTCTCCAAGACCCCCCCGATTATTCCAACCCCCCGATTACTGTCATATTGAGCCATCTCCAACCCCCCCGATTATTCTCACCCCCCCGTTTATTCGGTACTCCAGAGTACACAGGCGAGGGACGTTAAAGACCCATCGCTAGCCACGATCCTTCGTGGCGCCATGGTCGACTTTCGTATTATCTGAAAGTCCTTTTTGGCTTAAATAAAAGGTCATGGTTAGCAATGGGTCTTTAACTGCAGATGTTTTTGTGGAAGGCCCCCATAGGAATAAGAACCGGACACTCTGTCGAGCAGTGGCGCGTATGTCATCATCAAATGTTTAAACTTAGATCATAAATAAACTGCTGTGAGAAATATACTGGCACTTGTTTTATGGGTTTAGAACACAACATTCAAATTTTCGATCGATTTGACGCACTATCTTTTATCTACGACTCACCTGGCACAAGTTATTTCATTTCTGCACTGCACTACCTTCGTTGGTACTTAATTGTGTCAAAGTTCCTGTCATTTGTTTTTCAACTTTACA
Organism: Aurelia sp. 4 Dawson et al 2005; assembly: GCA_964019985.1. Classification (NCBI taxonomy): domain Eukaryota; kingdom Metazoa; phylum Cnidaria; class Scyphozoa; order Semaeostomeae; family Ulmaridae; genus Aurelia; species Aurelia sp. 4 Dawson et al 2005. Next base: position 19,073,910 of record OZ026494.1, read on the forward strand.
AATCGAAATTTCTCTCTTCTTTTTTTGGATTTCAAGTAAAGGCATTTGCGGTGAGTCGGCTTCACTTATTCTCACTTCAAAACGCACTTATTTTCACGACACATTACTTTCACTACATATGCGACAGTATTGGGCCATAGACACCGATCTATTTCAAAAGTCTGATCTACTAATTGTCTCTCCTCATCGTTATAAAACAAGCCTATGAAAAGTCGGCGCCCTATCGGCAGCACTGGAAATTGAAGAGTGGACTTCGAACTTTAAAAGGATTACAAAAAGGCCATTACACTTTGCGTGAAATCAGCGACTTGCTCTGCACAGCTCCCAACAAAAACAGTGGCAGAGGCTGCTGGTCCCTGTACTCCCCTTAAGGGGAACTATACGTAGTCCCGATTTCTTTGACGAGTTTTTGTCCTTTAGGAATCCTAGCAACGTTTTGTCTTGTAGACGCATCAGTTATATGCATTCTGAAGACCTCCTCTGGATTTAAAATCAGCAAAAGTTGCTACCAAATGAGTAAAAAAATTTGCCCATCTGGAATCCGCAGCTATATTTTAAGGCTGTGAAGGATTTCCTCATAAAAGCCATGGCTCTGCCATAGTAAACCCGGGGGAGGGGGTACATGACTTGCAGATGGACGGAGATCTGCAGCCCGGTTTTCAGAAAGCTACCTTCTTCTAATAACCGACAGTTGTCATCATACCCACTTTTATGATGAATATTGGCGGAAAACTACCAATTTTTGACATTTTTGCCAATTTCTGGAAAACCCAGCCATGTTGAAGGAAAATTTGCCGAAAATGGGACCCTTGTTTAGAGAATCTTGGACTCAAAAACCCATCCATATCATTGGCACATACCCGTACCCTCAACATCTTATATTACCCCCTCTCCTAGGATAGTAAACGTACGTGAGGGTATGACACCCTCAACGGCATGCTTTTTCAGATTCTTGCCAATCCATAGGTACGCGCAACGGTCAACATCAAATAATGTTTGAAAAATGGGTTCAAGCGACAGTTTCAAAATTTTTCTACGTATCAAAGGGTTGATAGTGCTATCTTGCAGATAACGATGCTGTTATTCCTTTAAAATACGGCGGGAAAAATTTGAATACAATGTTAGGACCTTTTCTATGAAAACTGACATGATTTTGGCAACGGTGGAGAAAAACGGAAGCGCTGTACGGCAGCAACCATTAATTTTGCCTATCCTCTGCCACAGCAACCAACCACTTGTTAGTTGACTCCAACAAGGTCCAAACTCGAAGGTTGAAGTCTGACTTATGCAAATGAGTAAAAACCGAGAAAATTAAAGCCACAGCTCCTCCACAGCAGCAACACAAAGAGGACAAAGTTCTGTTGGGACACTCTTTACGTCAAAAGACCAATGCAATGTTTTCAAGTTCAAGGATCGTCTTTTAATTCGGAAAATTTGATATCTTAGGGAATCCGCAAAGCAGGACATCCCAACAACCTCCCCCCTTTGTATCATGAAATCCTCTCAAGAGTATCTTTGTGTGATAACGTATTATACTGTTTCTTGATATTGATCACAAATAACTTTGGAAAATAAGGCAGCGTTTACACGGGACGTGTTGGAACCGTCCCGAATGGAACTGATTGGAACTGCTTGGAACTGGTATCCCTTTTACACGGGATCGGTTCCAAAAAATTCCAAGGGCTTTGTTAAATCGTAAATGTTTTTCAAAACAAAGACGCTTGCATGTCTTTTTTCGAAACAAAGACGAAAATTCTTTTAATTCCATCGTTTAAGACGTCATTTATTTATTTAAGTGCTCAACAATGAATAGCAGTGTCATTACCTGATCTTTTCCGTTTGGAACCGTTCCGTCATGGGTACTTCCAAATGAGATCGCCTTCGTAAGTGGACCCATTCCAACGGTTCCAACAGGTCCGTGTAACCGCAAGGCCTAAACGTACCCTTTTGGGTATGGCTCCAAATGGAACCGATCCCGTGCAAACGCTGCCTATATCTTTATTCTGTTTTTCAGGACAAGTTCAAGAAATAATGTATCCTATGCAAGTGCACGAAACTGGATGGAAAGTCACGATGATTTTTTTGTCTAAAATTATAACACAGAAAAACACAGAATGGTAATTGACAAAGACAATGTTGCTTTCAAACAATGATACAAGTTATATATCATACCTAGTAGTTACAAAGTAGCACTTTGATTATTCAAAACATAACCAAAAAAGTGTGTTTTCATTGGCCCTGCCTTAATCCGTTGCACACATGTGATAACTCAAACCAAGCCAAGTCAAGCCAATCCCACAACACCAGCCCACTGAGGCACCTTTTTGCTTTACACACCTGTACAAACCACCTCTTTCCATCCATTGTGATACTCTGCAGCCTAGTATGACACTCTTTCTTGTGAAATCCTTACATTTGAAGCAGTTTTAATCGCGGAGCTATACTTGATGGTGCGCTGTTTTCTTTCGTAGCCACAACAAGAGCCATGCACATTTGTATGGGTCTTGCTCTTGGTCTTCTTCTTGAAAGGCCAAAGGCCAATTTCCAGTCACCGCAATTTTCCGAGCGGGCGGAATTTAAGACAATGATAGGTTGCTCAGCCGCAACTTTCTATGTAAGTGTTTTTTTTCAACTTGGCAAAGAGTGTCCTTTTGTTCAACAAATTTATAGACACGATTTGAGAGGCAAAGCAAGTACTTGCCATATAAAACCCAAGTTCCGTCATATTAATGAAAGATTAAATATTCAATGCTTTTTTCCCGATTCCAAAAGCAGTTTCTGATCGTACGCTATGTCGCTTTGCAGCTAGGAGCTGCGAAGGATAGACATATCCCACTAGTGGTATGATTGAAATATTCCATATGATATAACTTTTCATCCTTTGGTGCTCTTTGAATGAAGTTTTGTACACTTGTGACGGAAGTGATTGCTCACATCTTGACGCAAAATAATTTTGGATTGGAGCACACAAGGAAGATTTATTCCACTGAACGCGATATATTTAACTGTACCAAAACTACCCTGCCCATGAGATTCATCTGTATTGGAAGTCACAGTAGTGAGAAATTTTGTTTTCGTAAGACGTATCAGAGCAGAAAAATATTGATTTATTCCCTTTAGAGCCATCAAAGATGCAGTAATTCCAATAAAAAATAACAGTAAGCTGGACTTTTGCTCGAGGAAAATAAACAAGCGGCCTTTGGAATATTTCATCCAAAATCGCGCGCAAACATATTCTTAAGCCTGAAGTCACTTAAGTTCAGTTTGCAAGCATTATTTTCATCTTATATTTACAACATAGTTCCCTTAAAAAGTTCTTTAACTATTTATGATAAAATCAACGAAACTTCTGCAGAAATGAGCTTTTTACTTCACGGAATTTGCATCCTTACATGCGCCAATAGTTTTCAATATATGCCTTTTGGACTCATCACGGTAGTACAGCAATATAATTATCTTTTTAAATAATTCAAGGTTATATTCTAATGAAAACCGACTGACAAAAATCCCTTTGCCTTTCATTGTGATTTCCAACGGAATCGTTCATCCTTTGGTGCTCCTCGAATCAGATTTTGAAAATTTAGGTATCTTAGATAGTATTTCAAAGATCAAAAATAGACCTTTTAGTTATTCTACAAAAGAGCCTGGATCGAGCGATATTTTTATAGAACTTTATGCGCGAGGTTCGAAAAAGTGGCGTCGAAGCTTCGATCACAATTGTAAACATTCGAAAATTCTACAAAATGCAATGAAATATCGTTCGATCTACATTCGTTTTCAGAATAGCTAAAAGATCTATTATCAAAGCAATTTTGAGGAGTGCAAAATTGAAATTTTGAAAACTAAGGTATTTCGGAATATAGAATCCAAAAACGCTCCTCCCAATGACATAATATTCTAAAGTGTCACTAAACCCGTCTTTGTCCAGAGGTATAGTCCGTTAAAGTCAAAATTGATCCTTTTAGGACAAAAAACTGATTTTCAGATTTTTCAAATGGACCTTTTTAGCCAAGTTGAAAAAAAAACACTGACCTATTTAATTTCAGGGCGCCATTTTCTTCCGCAAACAATAGAATTTCCGCCTGCTCGGAAAATTCCACTGACTGGAAATCAGCCTTTAAACCACTGAACCATCTTGTTGTAGGTGTGTTGTGCGATATTTATTTTAAAATAAACATTCAGAATAAAATAAATCGTATCTCAAACAGAATATTTTGAATGTAAGACGTTTGGAGGCGAGCCCGTTTTGTCTGCAGTTTTCCACGGACGTTTTCCTTCAAACGAAGAGGAACCGTTGAATGGTGAACCAAAACCACCATTGACTTAGCAGTCAGAGCGCAGTCCAACCTCGAGCTAAGGGATGACAATGGGTGGCCAGCAGTGCTCCTCAAACAATATGCATTTAATGATCTAGGGGTCCAATGTGAATGATTCTTTCAAAATATGGGGCATCAACTCCCATCACAAGTACATCAGTAGCAAACATCGTATGCCATGCTGTATGAGATTTGGTCAGTTCCCAAAATCTGATTCTTCATTGCTAATTCTTGGGGCGAATGAACTTGGGCAAACAGGCGGTTGTCTGGGATACTTTCATGATAGAGATTATTGCTGATCACCATCTTTAGACACACGATAGGTACAGACACACGATTTGAGAAAAAAAGATATATGCTGTCAGTGGACAGCTAAGCTAATGAAACAAGACTTCAACGAAGTTTCAAATAAGAGCAAGATGTCGTGATACGATTTTGAGCCATGATTTGCAAGAAGGCGCTTTCTTTCTACGTAGATGAGGCTTGGACCTTTTGATGAGTGTGTGACTAACCTGACACACATTCAATCTTGCACTTAACAAGCACACTTTACAGTTGTTTTGACACGAGGATAAGGTGCAGTTCCAGATAGTGCAAACACAGGTATATCTGGGAAATACGATCACAGGATTGATATTTCAGCGTCGTCAGATGGTGATGAATCATTCCTGAGAGAAGGGTATGCTTAGAATATTTGCAGAAGATAATTTGTCCACTATCAGAAGAAAAGGTGGCATCAAAGCAAGAGTCCTATGTGCTTTGTGTGAAATAAAACAATGATGAGGAGTCCCCTCTCCGAACAAACTATAATAAACCACAAGAAATAAACGAGAGTTAAGAGTAAACATGTATGGACGGATGGGTATCTGGCAAACTTTATTGGAAACTTCTCCAGCAGTGAGGAAATGGTGGAGAAGTCCCAGGTGATGCTCTGGGTTATTAAGGGAAGGGATTATCAGGTTGCTTTTTTGTTCTAAGATTTTCGTAGAAATTATTCTTTTGGGTCAGTTATTTGTACAACCATTTACAGGGATTCGTGAAGTTCTACACAATTTTTTAGGTCTGAAATGTGAGGAAACTTAGAAACTATGAGCAAAGCAAACATGATTCACAGGCAGAATCAAAACCAAGAAACGTTACCAAAGCGAAATACTTGAATGTACAAATACATTGCATTAAATCTATCTGTTCAGGGAACTTTTGTCTACGCTTTGGATGTTGACATAATCTTTGGGTATCCATTTTAAGAAAGATTATTTTTGGGTCCATTTCTATCCCAGAAATTGATTTTTAGCAGTGATGTTTCACGCCCTAACTTGAGCACAATTATTCTAATTTCATCAATTTTATCAGAGTAAACCCCCTCAACCCCCTTCGTAAAATAAAAATTTGAACGAATATGGGCCAATATGATATGATTCATGAAATAACATATTAGTTAAAACTAACTACAAACGGTTTCATTCGAATAAAACAGAAAATTCTTTCGAATATTCTTTCAGAACTAACATTCTGAAAGCGCTATATCAATCGAAATTTGGTGGACTCGTGGTGAACCGATTCAACAACAGTGTTAACGATCGCACAATCGATGACACAAAACAACGTTTTTTAGAACGTTGGCTCCAAGCAAGACATTTATGAATAAGTCTGATAACCTTACAACTGTCTCAGCGTGAACAAAAATAACGCCAACATCGCACAAGCAATGCTGTCTATCTTTGCCAAGTGGATCTGCAGATGCAGCTTCTTCAGAAGACTGCTGATGAAAGCCAGCAGAAATCCAAAGGCAATGCAACTTTTCATATGATCTGAGATTAGGCCATTCAGGTGGGAAAAAAACAAGAAACAATAAATCACTGTGCCAGAAAAAGCCTCACTTGACAAAAGCCACAGTAATAGGACGGACTTTCTGTAGCCAGTAGGTGAAACGATCATAGTGTCTGACGGACAATTCTCTGAGAAAGTCTTTCGAGGCTTTAATAATAAGTCTTTTCTCACTTTCGTTGCCACAGACAGGTTGTCTCATGAAAAACTACCCAGGTTTTAAGCTCAAATCCCTTGACCTGCTCATCCTAGCCAAGAAACATTTTCTAAAAATGTAGTAATGCAATTACTGAATGAGCACCAGCTTGATCCGATTGAGCAACGAAAACGAGGAGGTCTTCAAATCTGAAGCAACTTTCAGCATTTAGTAGCAACCTTTTACAAGATCAACATGTAGATTGAATCTGCAGGGTAATTGCATTACTGCTATTTTAGAAAGTGTTTTATTTGTCTTGCTAGAACGAACACGTCAAGAGATACAACAGATATTTCAGCATAAAACTGGAAAGCTCTTTCTGACACCCCTGCGCAGCATCTTCATTTCTATTGAAAAAATAACGATTCTCCATTTCTCTATTTTGCATCATCGATGTGAATAATCCAAGGAAACCAGTGTGCATGCTGTAACGGCATCACAAGTTCCGCCAGTTGTTGGTGCAGTCTTAAAAAAATAAAGGCTTGTCATGAATTAATCTTTGACCAGCGTTACTAAACTGATATGAAGTTGACTAACTAGGAACCAGGCAAGCAATATGCGCATGGGGGAGGCTAAAGACACCAATAAAATTGGCAATGAAGTTGTGAAAGGAAAAGCACATAGAATATCAGGTGCTGTATTCATACCAAATGGCAAGATATAGCACGGTATAAAGAAGGTCAGTGTCCACAAATTTGAATAAATCGTGTTTGTCTCCTGGGCGCACAGTCTAACAACGTTTAATAATTGACGGGAACTCTTGGCGCTAAGAAATCGCTAAGGTTTCAGTAAAATGAAACAATGCCTGAATTTACAGGAAAAGGACCAATGTATGGATGGGGTTTTGCTGAGCGGATACATGCACTTTTTTCATACAAAACTAGGATTTCGGGCCAGTACTGAGAGTTTCTCAAAGTCATCAAACTTTTAGTGCTCGGATATTCTCACAAGTTCCTTAAAGGTAATGTGTCCATGTAAGTACAGCAGCTTTGTTTGTTTGTTTTCAATCTATTTTGAGTGGGCTTGTCAGGATTTCTAGCTACTGAAGCTAATTTAGGCCCACTGTGCATGCCGCATCCAGGCACGGGACCCCTAGTTTAACGTCCCTTCCGAAGGACGGCGAGGTGAGTTGCAAGGTCAGGCCTCAGTGGTCACCCATCCGAAATCTGACCTCACTCGACCAAGCTTAACTTCAGTCACCTGACGAAGACTGTATAAGCCACTCGGCCACTCACCCCGCAGCTTTGCGAGGGACATGCCAATTTCACATGAAATTTCATGCGATCACTGAAGCATACAAAATTTAGCGATAGCCAGTTCTTATTCAAGCAAAGTGATGACTTACTTGCAGTTGCTTTTCCAGAGCTGAGCCACAGCAGGCAGCCTCGCTATGAAATTAGACTTTGTGTTTGCATGTAATCAGTTAAATTCTACCAATCACAGTCTGCTGCTTGAGCTTTCCTCATCAGCGTCTTGTCAGCATATTTTGACAATGTGTATACGCAGCTGTACTTACATGGACACATTACCTTTAAAGGTTCCACAACAGTCCTAATGTTCACTACCTTCGCCCTTGTGAACATTTCAAGACAGTGTTTTATGAAGCATTTCCATTGTTTAGACATTAATCATTAATTATCGTCCAAGTAACATGCCATGGATAACAAGAGAAAATAAAGTAAAATATGTTAGGGATTTCCATCGTCAAAACAAATAGCTTCTTAAGTTATACTTTCCCAGAACTGGTGCTTCTCAATTTTTTGGCGATCTGAGAGTTGAGTTTCTTAGAAGCAATTTCTCATAAAACGAAGTATGTAAAGCTGCAACTGACTGTGTACGTTTAGAAAGGTTGAAATCAGAACGTGATATACTTTTCAATCTAAGCAATGTTTCCTGGTGAGATTATGTAACCATGTCATCCCTCATATCTTACGGGCACGCCGATGATGTACAGTTTTCTACATGAGGCAGACCGTGCCCATTTAGATTTAAATTTCTCCTGCGCAGATATTGGAGCAGCACGAGCAATTTCAAGTGAGGCATGACAATCTTGACATCTTCCACCAGCTTTTTTCTTATCTTCGATTCATACATTCCTCTCGACTATTTGGTTTCACATGGTACCATAAAAAACCATTAGTTTTGAGCGTTTGCAACAAAAAATCATAACTCACTAACATCGTCAGAAGTTAGCTTCCTTTGACGATACATCTGACCATGTTCAAAAGACTATGATCTGACAATGGGCAAGGAACTGCAAATCACTACACGAGCCTCTCTACAAAGATAACGATCACGCAAAGCAACTGTAACAAGGATTCCCTTTAGTTTGATTAGTTTCAAAATATATTTGAAATAGGAGCCAAGTCCTATTGTCAAAATTGCTGAGAGAAAAGAAACCATGAGGTTACCACAGAAGAACAAAAGACTAGGTCATCTCAACTGTGCCATTCTATACTCACCTTTCCTCCAGTCAGTAGTTGACCGAATGTGTGGGATGACGGGAGATATTTGACAGTGGGACTTCCCTGCTATCCAAATTCGGGAGAGTAAATTTATTCTAAAACATGAAACTAGAACAGCCCTGATGGTCGCATAGGGGTTCTAGGGAACAGGAGAACATGCCAAAGAATGATTGGGGGAACAGGGAACAAATAAAAATCTGTAGAGGGAACAAGAGAACAATTAGGAACAATTAGGAACAATTAGTTTGCTTTCAGGGAGCCGGGAACACTGTAAAAGATTGAAAATGAATAAGTTTTTACACAGGCAAGCCAGATTAAACGTTGATTTTTGCAAAATTTGTTAACTGGTACAACAAAATCCTTCTGCGCTTTGTATTTATGACATCAGCTCTATGTCCTAGACGACTGCCTGTTTTCTTTCTAGAAGTAATGAACCGAAAATGGCAAAACAAACAAGAATTTCACGATATTTGTATGACATAATTTTTCCAGGGAACATTTCAAAATTTTGCTACGGAACATGGGAACAAAAGATAATTTAATGAGGGAACAGGGGAACAAGGAACCCTCCCTTTATACGACCCTCAACCCTACTAAAGACATGCTGCTGATCTGCAGTCTTCCTGAATATGCTCCGAGAGATGCTCTAGCCATTTTCTCTTGTCAGACAGCTTAAAGTGAATGACGTGAGATATATAGCGTTTGTCTATCAATAGGACAAAGAAGCACCTAATCCCTCCATTGTTTCCGTTGGCTCTGCTTTCATTCACCAAGAGCTGGATTATCAAATAAAAAAGGCTATTTATAAAATTATGCGATCTCATCTTTTAACTGAGGTTATTCACTTTAAAAAGTAAGTCATGATCACGTTGGTCAGTTGAGATTTTGCTGTTTCAAAAACTTTGATTATGTGTAATATTTTGGTTCAAACATTGCAACCCTAATAATGAGAGGAATATCTGAATGCAGCTGCAGGAAATAATTGCAAGAAAAACCCCTGAATTCACCAATGAGGAGTTTGTGCATTTGAAAAAATCTAAGTCAAACAGATTCACTACAAGGGTACAGCTGAAAGGCAACTGAACAGAGGTAAAAGAAACGGCAATTGCTACCAATAAAGAACAGTCGCCTTAACTCAATAATAGGAAGTGAAAGCGTGACCAATATATTACTCTCGATAGAGATAGGTTGCAGTTGATCAGAATACCAGAACTTACCATGAAACATGTTGATGAACTGTGACATAAAAACAGTCAGCATGTCTGAGGACTGCATTACCTTTGATGAGCATCAAGAGGGCGGTTGGGGGGAAAGGTGGTAAATGTTTTTGGGCCTGGGCTTCGAAGGGGCCCGTAGAAATGTTGAGCCAAGACTGATTGCCCCAAAAATGTAGGAGCAGATTATTTTTATGACAACTTATGATCCTAACAGTTTTTGATCATGCTCTGTCTCGAAAAGAAAATCATTTTGTGATGAAACAGTGCTTGTTGAGTACAGGGCATAGATAAGTTGGGTTGGCGGATTTGTAGTGTTGAGGATTAGATATGATGAAAGAATTTGTAGCCAAAAATGATTGCTTTGAGTGTGAACAGTTTCTAATTAATATTCCTACCTTTATTGCAGGATCTTGACATGGAAATTTGAGCACTTTAAAAAATATGAACCCTTGAAAAGAACATCCGGGAGTTAGGAAACAAGATAGCTGATTCTTGATGAAACTCCGTAGCTTTTCAGTAACAAAGTTTGCGAGAAATAAATCAGCAATTTCTAAGGTACATCAAAGATTCAAAGATTTTTAGGATATTTATCAGTTGGTAGATTTCTAAAGCTAGCCAAAAACAGAGGACATACGAAACTAGCTTAGAAGATGCAAAGTAAAACTGAATCTACAAGTGACTAGAAACAACCAGTAAGTTGACTGGCAGAACAGTCGAAAGAGTACCTTATCTGCAGATTGTTGTAAATAACGAATTGAAAATATACTGGTTTGCTAATTCTGTTGCCAATTTTATGCAATGAATAATGGCACGGAAATCATTCTCGTATGCGACCCTTGGATGGATGCACAGGAGCAGATTTTGTAAAAATAGAATCTCTGGTTTGTTTACACATGACGCAATCTTGGTTGACTAGCCAATCAGACAGCTCTATTTCTATGGCGTCATCGGATAATAATGGCGAAGGGAGGGGTTTGCTGTGGAGAAAACCACTACCTCGTTTTTTCCTCGCGACGAAAAAATGCTTTCGCAAAAACTCATAATTTTTTGCACCGGCATGGATAAGGACATTTTACATGCTTTGTTGCTTGCACTAAGCCCTGTGCCTTCTGCTCTTCGCGTGATCGTTCGCTGTTTGACTCCTCTGTCTGCATGTCCTACACAACCCGCCAACAGCTAGGCCCTAGCTGTCAAAAATCATTGCAGAACATATACCTTCCCTCAACTCTAAAGTATCGTTAAAAAAATCAAATGTATTCAGGAATTACAAGCTTGGCGCCTAGAATTTAGCCTCCTGACTTGGCTGACCTCATCGTCCTAATCAGACTGTACTCAGTCAGAAGAACCGCAAGCGAAGATGCGTATTGTAATTCAAAGTATTGGACTTACCCAGCTTTCATGCATTGAGACCAAGTAATGCTGAACAAATTAAAGCCCACTTGTTTCATCCACAACAAAACTAATTCCCAACGATAAAATGAATCTGTTTTCACGACACAAGTATCTCCAACACAGCCTTGATCGCACTCTCCACAATAAGTTGACGAAGGTGAAATGCACATCCATTCCAAAATCTATGAAGAATGGCGCGAAAACAATCTTGCCTCCAGTCTCCTAAAATAGGCCACAGCAAACCCCTCCCTTCGCCATTATCATCAGATGACGCCATAGAAATAGAGCTCTCTGATTGGCTAGTCAACCAAGACTACGTCAAACCAGAGATTCTATTGTTACAAAATCTGCTCCTGTTGGATGGATGGCGATAAAAAACAACGCGCAACTTTTAAAACGTCTACTTTAAAAGCAATATCGGCAGCAGCAGTGTTTTGAAAAATGTGTTTTCAGTCAATGCCATCACGGCTAGCTTGAAATTAGACAATTTTCATGACATGCAATTCTTCCTTTGGCAGACATGAATCTTTTTTCGATGGCACCAATCAACATGCTTCAAGGGTGACTTCAGTATCATCAGATGGAACGATTTTGATCTTCTTGTCTTTCATTTCTCGAGGATCACTTCTGTGGAAGTTTAACTACAGGCTTTAAAATCTGAATTCACAAAATGCAATGAATGAAATGTCAGGAGAAATCATGTGAAGCATGTTTTTGAAATCTTATTGACGTGAATTTAGATGCTGTCAGGTAACTAACTTTGCAATTTAGTCTGTTGTTCGTTTCCATCAAAAGACACGAAAATGGCAAAATGAACGAAATTGGGGCACACAGAAGTGATGGTCTCATGACTCTATTGCGTTATGAGTGAAAATTTGATGAGGTTTTGTATTTGTTTCATTTTTGGGGATGCTTGTGCACAGAGTCTTGACAGAAATGATGACTGGCAGAGATTTTGTGAAAGAAAATGTTGTTTCAAACAAAACAAAACAAAACAAAACAAACATAACTGCAGCACTATGCTATGAATAGGAATACAACTCAATATGTAAAAAGAAAGGACATAGCAATGCCACAACTGATTGTTCAAGATGACTGAATACATGGCTACAATGGTACGAGATTGTTAGCTTATCATGACTTATGCAGAGCATGCTCGCTCAGCAAATGCTGTTAACAACATCATGAAAAATAAAAGTTTGTAAATGTTTTTGTGAAAATAAAGATGCCTGAAAAATGAGCATGAAACAAACTGTTAGAGCTCTTCACTGATGGCAAGGATTCATCAAAAACTTGTTGGATGGAAATGCTTGGTAGATTGTTCATGGAATGATGGCCAAGCAGAAGATGATTGAACTGTTTATGAGTAAATAAAACTTCATATTGTTGATGATGTTATGAGTGATATGTACTCAATGAATGAATTGTGTTCATTTGGTTTCGACTTCAGCTTGTATGATTTTCTGGCATATGAGGTAATGAGCAACTTGTGTTGATGTGAAGTCTCCTTCAATGGTGAGAATTCTATCATTTGTACCTGGGACATACTCCCCTTTTCCTGAGAACTGGATTTTGGCCCCGCTGTAATTTATGAATTCTATGATGGTCTTTCCTCCTTTACCAAGAATGGCACCAACTAAAGCATCTGGTATATGCATTTCAACAGTGACTTTTGTTTTGATGTGTGGGAGATTGGATGCATTAGCACCTCCTTGGTTTAACAGTTGAAGGGCTAATTGGCTTGAACCTGCGATTAGTGGGTTCCCACCCCTCAAAATCCCAGCACCAGAAGACCCTGCATTTGCATTAGGGAGCCCAAACGGTGCCAAAAGATTTCCTTGCTGATTCTTTTTACCAGCCAGATTGCCAAGCACAGAAGAGAGTGCTGATAGCCCCCCATCATAGCCCCCCTGGCTCCCATAACTCCCTGAACTGCTTCCTTGGCTTCCATCCATTCGACCAAATTGATTGTTGCCACTGTATGAAAGACTCCTATTCATCATATTGCTTGAATCAGTTGCGACTTTAGTGGCAATCAAACGACAAGCTTCTTCGTTCTCTTCTTCGGATCCAGTGACTGTGACCACTCTTTCACCATGTACTTGTTCATGATCTTTATTTGATATCAATATCTTTGCACCAGATTGCTCCATCATGCTACGGATCATGCTTCCACCCTTCCCAATCAGAATACCTGCTGTGCCATTTGGTACAATGATCTTCGCTTGTTTCTGCCTTGTTTCATCCATTGCGTATCCATGAGCCTGATTTGATTCATTTCTTATCTTATCCATGACATACTTGTGCAGATCAATTACTTTCTCAACATCTCCAGTGATTACAGCAATTCTTTCCTGTGTTCCGGGATAGTAGTCGTTGTTTTGAGACAACTTAATCTTTGCACCATAAGTTGACTGAAGCTGTGAAATGTTTTGTCCACCCTTACCAATTATTGCTCCAGCTGCATAATTTGGCACAAGCACTTTTAACAAAGGAAACAAATCTGAAAGGAAAAAATAAAATATTCCAGTGCCACTCTTGACCTGAAATGTAAAATCCACCAAAAAGCTCCACTAAGCCCGTTCTCTAATATGCCTCTCCCATTTGAGTGAAATTTGTAATAAGTACCCCTCTCTCTATCAAGCCCCCCCCCACCTATTTCAAATTCTAGAATTTACCAAATACCTATTTTCTATTTATTCCTACAGAAACTTGCATGTTGATTTTGATAAGGTCTGGAATAAAAACTGTGTACCAGAATATATAGTACACAGGCTGTAGCCTTGGCCATAGAATATGTATTTGAGCTGTAAAATGGTACATTCATCAACAAACATTGGATAAAAGAACTGAGAAGCTGCCAAATACACATTTGTCATTTGATTTTATGACTAAGCCCCCCTCTTGAGCATCTGAAATCAAAAGCTGAATATAGCGTTTAAAATCTAATCATAGTAAACTAACAGCATTGACTGAATCATATTAAGTGATGATGATGATGATGATGATGATGATGATGATGATGATGATAGTGATTCATAAAACATATTAGTTAATACTAACCACATGTGGTTTCATAACCCCAGAAGAAGCAAAACTTATCGAGTCTGGGGCGCTTACAACAAAACGGAACAATATACAGGGTGTCTCAAAAAATTGTTCGACACTTGTTGAAATATTGAAAAATAAGGACAACATGAACAGGCTCATGGAAAGATAACCCTGTTCCTATAATTATGAAATAATTTTAGAGGCTAAGATTGTTCAAATCGGTTGAAAATTCACTGAGTTACGCGCTCTCGCTGATATCAGAGCAAACCAGATACAACTTCTAAAGTAAATTATTTCTTGCGATCATTCTCTAAGTTTCCTTAACATTGCGTAAGTCCAAAAACAGTGGTTCCAAACATAACTGACGAGAGACTGAATCTGCTTCCTCAAAGCATCCATATGCTTGACAGGTTATCGAAAACCTGTTTGAATCCCACTTGGTTCGCCCTAAAACAATTGAGAAATAGCAGAAACAATGGCCTATGGGGATTTTACCAAAAATGCCATTTTGAGGCCTCTGGTTTCAGCTTTCACACAAACTTGAACTTCAAATGCATGTAACTCCATGAATTTTTAGCGGATTTGCAAGGTTCTTGTGTCAAAAATTTATCTAAAATCTCAGGAAAAGGCTGATTTGACGAAGGGTGCATTCAGCGTATCATTATTTTTAGTATTTAATCAAACATCGAACAATTTTACTACAACTACAGATTAATACTATTCCTAAAACTACTAAGATGTTAATGAATATAAGATAGGTAAACTAAACCACCATAAAAAATAAACAGAACAAAGAATATAAAAACACAACTGTTTATTAAAAGACGTTTCGATATTAAAATCTTCTTCAGTTCAGTATATCTTAATTAATATCTTATATTAATGAACATAAGATAGTTAACGGAAGAAAGTCTTTTGGTTTCGGTTTTATAATTATGAATAACTAATGCATCTAATACTACTAAGATGATGCATGAATATGGAAAGTAAAATGGGAAAACAAAAACAAAAAACTAATTATATGTAGGATCCTACTTTGTATTCTTTTAAGGGCCTTTAGGTATCCTTTAAGGGTGACTATCTTGCTTAGTTCAGGTGGTTGAGAGTTCCAGAGCCTTGGGCCTTTGACAGTTATGGCTCGGTTGCCAAATCAATTAATAGTTTTCGGCATTTTATAACTGTAACGGCCCGGGGGGGGGTACTTAGTTTGTCCGATGGGGATGTGCCGTTTTTCAGGGTATCGTTTTCGCCTATTTTTTCTAGAACAGGGTATCAAAAGAAGGCAAATTTTCTGGAGCAGGTTGTCAAAACATGTCAAAAGAGGAAATTTTGTTGCAACGGGCTATTATATTGTCAAATTTTTGTGTTTTTGAGTATACTTCTAACTGATTTTTTCTAGAACAGGGTATCATTTGAAAGCAAAAATTCTAGAGCAGGGTGAAAAAATTTTTTTTCGTGGGCACATCCCCGTACAAATTTAGGTCAAGTACCCCCCCCCCCGGGTGTAACGGGTAGGATAATGATGAATGCTTGATCTGTTTTGAAATAAATTTTGATAAACTTCTTGTAGTTTTGCCTTGTTTTGTGTGTGTAAATGCATCAGCTTTAATATTTTTACCTCATATTGATCTGAGACTTTCAATGCACTAAATTCTCTGTGTATGGTATTAGTTGGTATCAAGCATTATGGTATAAAGTACACTGGGTGTATCGAGACTTCAAGAATCTGCTGACTTATAGCAGCTCTATTTATCATGATGACCCTACGTGATCATAACATTTTAATACTATGGAGGCCGATGCAAAGAAAGGGACAGATTTTTGGCACACTGAGGCCTTTCAAACCTACATTCTCATCAGAGTGTGACTTTACATTTAAAGTTAGAGTAGAGATTTCTGTTATAAAGGCCAAATGGATTAATATGATTGACAGATTAAATTTACATTGTCTCCTGTTCACAGGGGTTCGACTTAAATCAGTTCATTGAGGAGTGTCCATGTTTGAAAAGTTTTTTTTGTAATCTGTTAGTAAATTTGAGTCACTTAATTTTAAAAAAGCTTAAACTTAAAATGCTTCTTCTAGGTTCCTATTCGTTTTCCACAGTTAAACACATGTCTTGGAAAGTTGCGAGTCTATATTCAATTTCTTGATTCCGGTATATGCTTGTTCATTTGTTGTCTTTTGTTATTTGCCCAATGTGATTCATGTTGTCATTGCACATGTTGCATGAAAGGAAATATGCAACGTTTTTGCTATCGCAGGTGATTCGCGATTTTATGTTCCATGTATGACCGTTTTGGTAAAGTTTGCGACTGGCTGCAAATATAACTTGCATAATTTGCATAGAGTTTTTTGCATAAACAAATTCTGGGATCTTGTATTTTGAGTTGTCTATCAGCAACATGTGAAATTGGCTTTTGTTAATATGGAAGTGAGATTCGGGGGCTGCTTTAATGCTAACACTGGTTTGATGTCTTTGAACTTTCTGTTTGTGTCTGGGTTGCTGATGGTTCTGAACGAGTTTGTAATTGTTTTCATGATGTGTCGGTAGTTCAAGCTTGAGTAGCAAGTTGTAACGAGAGGAATAATGTTATTTTCTGGATTTTGTGCCAGCCCTGTACTTTTGCTTTGTGGAAAAATTGGTCTTTTAGATTGTCTGGGTAGTTACATTTCAATAGCCAGTTCTTCAGCTCCTTGAGTCGAAATTTCATTCTATCTTCCTTTGTGACAAAAACTATCACTCTCTTTGCCAGATTAAAGGGTATGGTGTTTTTGATATGTGTTGGGTGAGCCCTGTGAAAGCACACAAAGCACAGGCACTAGGCACAGAGCAAAAGCATGGGGCACTAAGCATGGGCACAGGCACACTGCATGGGCACAACGCATGGGCACAACACACTAACTAAGCACAAAAACACTGGATTTAGCCAACTCTTTGCTTAGAGGCCATCTCAACTTGCCTTGCGCAAGATAAAAATTTTTAAGTCTGGCAGACTAATAGAGAGATTAGGCCTAGAGCTGACAAATGTCATATCTGTCATGCTCCATTTAGGCATGAGCCAAAGCTTAGCAAAGACCAAAGAGAGTCCAAAAACTAAGGTGGGAAACAACGTTAGAGCCATAGCCATGAATATTTTGTCACCAACCTAGTTCCGAGGGCCAGTTTCCTACGTCAGTACTGACCCTCTTACCGGCCAGGTCAAATTTGCAATTTGATTGGCTATTTGATAACAGAGGGCTAACTAATTATTCCAAAATGTTATTGATTGGCTTTGGCAAGAAATCGGTCAACTTTGGATTGCTGTCATGGGAAAAGAGGGTGATGGATTGAAAAAAGGAGTGCTGGTATACTTAAATGTTATGTCTGTGCCCCAGTTGATGGGGTTTGAGCTCTTTCCGTCCCCGCATGTGGGAGAAATTCACTATGTTTGGTCATTTTAATGACCATTCCTGTTGATTTCCATTCAAAAATGGTCCACTTTCAAATGGTTATTTCAAGAATCTGTTGCATGTGCGGGGATAGTGGGAGACTGACAAGGGGTGATGGACCACAGCGCATCCAAATTTTGGGGTCATTATGACATAAATGGAGGTCAAACAAAAAAAAGTTTTTTTTCCACATGAGGCTACGTTTGGAGTTGATGCTTGATGGTTACTCAACTGATATTAAAACGGAAAAAAGATTTCGAGAGAATGGTCATCTGAGAGTTGTCTGCCACCATTTGGGGTGCGATGCTGCCCCTAAGGGCTTCGCGAGAGGGGCTCAGAAATGGGGTAAAATTTTGCCCATGCCTTTGTGTGCGCTAACTCCGTTTTGCGCCGGGCAAACGACTTCGACATGTCAAAAATTGACATAAAACCATATTCTTTACCTATTCCAACTTTAATCTGCAATTTATCTCCAAAACTCGAGGAATAACGAGCCATTCTTTTTTTTCCGAAGCTGCGGTGAAAGTTCCCTAATTTTCCAACTTAGGCCCATTTTCATTCCAAAGAAATCATGCTCGTTTTCCTAGTAAATGCACTTGCTAACCTCCGATTATTGTCTAACTACTTTTAAAAGGGTTAAATAAAGGTCCTCAAAGAATTTGTTTTCAGTTTCTCGCTTTATATACCGCTGCATCGGTGGAAGAAGGTCGGTCATTTTTCGTCACATTTTTATACTTCCTCAAATTTTTTTTGGATTTATTACATGGTATGTTATGCATCAAAATCTTTTGGCAAATGGTTTATGCTTGTAAACTCATTTTGCTATAGAGAGAATAAGAGAGTTTGTAATAAGTGTGCAGCTGATAATTTATGCAAAACAAATTGGTGTCAAATATACCACAATTTCGGCAAAAGGGACCATGACCCAAATAGGTTGGCATAGACTCCTTTTGGGGCATGGAGATGACGTTGTTTTGTCACCTCACCTGATTATTATTGTTGAGTCTCCCTTCATCTTACCTAAGAATGCAAAGTACTCAAAAAGTTTGAAACCAACTCAGTTATGGCCACCTTACCTCTGGAAACCAGGTGTTGTTCATGAAACGTAACCTTGAGCTGAAACATTTATGACAAATAGAGGGGTATCACCCTGGTTGAGGGCAAATGCGTTTTGACAGATATTGACTCACTTGCGTTTGTTGCTGAATAAAAGGCATTTGGGCCTAGTTAAATCCAAAAAAGGTTGCAAAAATGGCTTGGTGACGCCATTTCCTAAAGTTTTTCTTGTTTGTGTTTCTTAAAATTCTGTCCACAAACAGAGGGCGAAGTGCACAAAGAAGGTCACCTGAGATGTATTTGTAAGTATCTGCCATTTTTCCTTTCACATTTGTTGCACAATTTTCTTTTTGTTTGGTTTCTTGATGTTGTCAAAACTTTCACAACAAACAAAATGGCCTCTCGCCAAGCTCCGCTTGTCCAGAATAAGTACTTCACGTAAATTCAGAGATATGACATCCATTTCCACCACGACGAGCTTCTTTTTGCACGCCATCTGGTTGGCCTAAAGTCACCCTGGTTGAGGGTACTGTGGTATCTTCCGGTTCTTGAATGAAATCTGCACTATCAACACAAGGCAGGCACCAGGCGACTACTACTTGCTGTAAAAGGACATGTCATGGTGCAACAACAGGTTTGTTCTATCAGTGGACTGTAAACAATTTTTTCTTTAAAGTCATAAATTGATTTAAGCATCGTTCAGTTCACCGAAGGAGGAAAACAGATGTCAGCTTGCTTGAAAAGTCTTTCAACGAAAAAGGCAACAAAGGTCAGTGCTTAGGATAACCAAACACAGCAAATACAATCAGAAAACATTTTATAACAACAAAAACTCTTTAATCGTTGATATTATGCTAATTTTCGCATCAAGTTATCTTAAATTTACCTGAAACCATGTGAAAGTTTGGATACCCTCAACCAGGGCGACGTTTTGGAAATTTAGGCCCTCTCGACTTCTCTGTTCTCGAGTAGCTCGCTCTTAAAGACACCATCATCATTGACAAATACGTTTTATATCATCAACAGTGAAGATTTTACGAAGGTGACCATGGTAAGCTTCGTTCTGAAAATTGTTTCGTACTGCAGCAATATTCGACCAATTTGAAATACCCTCAATTAGGGCGATACCCCTCTCTAGGCAGAAAGATGTGAAATGAATAGCGAAAGTATTTCAAGATGTTACCGACCTCTCTTCTCTTCTTGATAGCCCCTTCGTTCTTCATAGTCATCTCTGTATGGTCTTTTTCTACTTTCTGAGCGCCTTTCATCCATTTTTCTTGATTTCTTTGTGCTGGGCTCGTCCGAAGTGCCTTGTTCGTTGTCGTGGAATTCCATGTGCTTTAGGCCGCTTTTGACTCAGGTTCATTCAGGCATGCGCTTTCCGAGATCGAGGTTTGACAAGGGAGGTAAGGTGGAACGGAAACAGTTCAGTTCAGTTCATATCTTAAAATTCCTCTACATACAATATCTTAATAAAAACACTAATTACATACAATGACTACGAATAACATAAACATACTAATAATAACACACAAAAAATAACAATTTACATAAGATGTTGCATGCAGGGGGATTTCTTTAGGAGGAGCTCTCTCAATAGATAAACTAATCGAGGAGAGAGCACCCCCTTCTTTAAGATGGTTCTGAATCTTATTTATTCATTGACTGAGTGACAGAACGATATTTATCACTTTAGGATCAACTTTGATTGTATTTCATAAATAAAAAGGCTCGAAGATTTTGACGAAAACTGAAAGCAGATGATGATCTTTTTATGTCAACTGGAATGCTGTTCCAAGATTTAGCACCAGAGAAACGCACAGACCTGATACCATATTGCAAAGTATTTTTTCGAGTTAAGAAAATATCATTCTTAGAGGCTTGCCGGGTACCATACTGATGAACATTTGATACTGATTCAAAGAAATTGTGGAAGCAATCAGGAGAGTTCTTATTGACACAATCATAAACAAAGCAAAGCAATTTTAACTGAAAAAGATCTTGAAGCTTCAAGATTTTCAAGTCAGAAAAGATAGGAGTGGAGGGTGAAGTAAAATGCTCAAATGCAATAGCTCTTACCACTCTTTTTTGCAACAAACATATAGGCTTGATATGAACATCATATGTAAGTCCCCATACTACTATACCGTATTGAAGAAAGGAAGCAAATAATGAATTGTACAAACAGATCATAACAACAACAGGAAGAAAGTGTCTTATCTTGAAAAACATACCGCATGTTCTAGCCAGTTTTTTAGAAAGTTCAGATAAATGGTATTTCCAACTAAGATTTTCATCCAAAAGAACACCAAGAAATTTTACATACCTAGACTGTTTTACTGGTAGATTTCCAATTTTGATATTTACTGTTCCCAATGATGAATGTTGAGGAGACTTAAATATTATGAAATTAGTTTTATCAATGTTTAATGACAATATGAAACAAAGGAACAAGGAAAATGAGAAATTATGGACAGTAGGAAGGAAGTAGAGACAGTCACAGAAATGGATTTAGTGGAGAGAAGTATCAGTCCCTGTTTTGAATGGATGGTCATACAAAATGTTGCAGCGGTCAACAGAGACAATCCTCAACTATGAAAAGCTGCCCCTATGGAAGAATGTCCCTAAGCAACTGCTTTGAACAACTCTGAACACCTGCTCCAGATTTGGGCTTTCGCCACATGGACTTTGGAAGACAATCACCGAGGCCCCATATTTGTACAGCGTTTTTGGCCAATTTAGGCGCGTGGTTTTGCTATCTCCGACTCGTGAATTCGTAATCGAGGACTCCGTCGTGCAGCGTGATTGGCTAAAACTTGGTCGTTATTTCGTGAAATGGACATTTGAAGCACTTGATTGCGCCTTGAACTCTTACGAAAAATGCTTTTTTCGGACGTTGTAAAGGGTGCATTCTCGAAAATAAAAAATTTTCCGGGGGCAAGCCACCGGACACCCATTTATCTAAAATCTTACTTGCAGCCTTAACTTAAAAATCCATGATAAGACCAATCTGCGCTCCCTGGTGTGTTGGAGATATCTTTCCTGAGCATTCTTAAGATTTCTGCAACGTGATCGTGAAAAAGCTGCTTTTTATTAGCCCTGGTATGAAAAATGCAAAATCAGTACGTGAATCCGTTATCCAGGGGTGCTTTGGGGGGGGGGGCTCATCACTGTGAACTTCATATCACCGACGTTGTCATTAACCACGAGGCGGACAAGAGCAGAGTTTTTTTAACCAATTAGTGTTTCTGTTTACATCTCTGAGATTAACCAATCATACGACGTAATTTTAACCAGGGAGATATAGACGGGAGAGGAAACGCGCATTGCAATGCAGTTTATATCAGCTTTTATTCTCATACACAAAAAGTGCAAAAGCATTTGTGATTGGTCAAAAGCGTCGCTAGTTTTTGGGGAAGGGTCATTATGCAATGCGCGATGTAATTCTGCAGAGAATCAGCAGTGCAGTTTTGGGGATGAATACAAAATACCCTTCCCCAAAAACTAGCGACGCTTTTGACCAATCACAAATGCTTTTGCACGTTTTGTGTGTGAGAATAAAAGCTGATATAAACATACCCTGGGTACCAGAGCCTATAGTGTGGGGAAACGAGAATGAAATAAAACCAGACCCTATAAAATAAAACCAGAGCCTATAGTGAGGGGAAACGAGAATAAAATAATATAAACATAGGCGGTTTAGTATATCGATATTCAACTCGGATCGAGAGAAATTTGTGTTTGACTAATTAACACCCAAAATCCAACTAATACACGTTTTTTTATATATTAAACTTGGACTTGATTTCACATGAAATTTTGTCCATTTTAGCACTAAAAATTTCTTAATTAGTTTCTTATTTTTTGAATGCAGAATTATCAATGTGGTCGCTATCATTGCGGTAGATATGTTTCTTGACATTTAAAACATCATAAAGGGATAAACAATGTCCTGTTATGTTGAAAACAGAAATGGTTCGATAATATTGCTCAAGAATAAAGGTTCAACGATCTGTTTGCAAAAATATCCATGCTTTTAACACTGAAAAGTTTCTTAGTACTTCTCAGACATAGTACTAGAGTTTCTTAAAATTTTGACCATCTTAGTACTAGTTTCTTATAAACCAGTTTCTTATATAAAAAAAACGTGTAACTTACGTTTCAGAATCAGCAGAGAGATGTTTCCGTGAGAAAATGCTTCGGTCTTGTTGCAAAGTGGCATTTACGGGGAGCTTAATAGAGCTTATACGGTATACAGCATTTACCCCAAGAGCATTTACGGTACTTCAGGTGATTTTCATTTAACAGTAACACAAGTAAGCAACATTTTATTAATAAATGAAAACATTGGCTTACTAGAATTGCCTTTGATTTGATAATACTAATTCTAATAAATATACTGTTTTACAATATCAGCAGAAAAGATTTTGAAGTTGAGGATAACAAATAAAAGACAGCAAGCTTCCTAACAGTATCTGTGGTGTGATACATAAAATGCAAAAGGGTACCGAGACACAGTAGCTTGTGCCTCATTTGTTTGGAGATTGAAAGAAACACTACCCAGGGAGTGCCCAGCATGTTTGGAGTACGGGTCCCGTACGGGTATGAACTGTGGGTCTCGGCCCGGGCTTCTCCGAGAGTAATTTTGGGCAGAATTTTCTTCAAGCGTAGGCCGGTTTGGCAGAGATCAACAAAAAAGTAGCTACAAATGGTTATTCTCTTAAAATTCATCATAAAAGTGAGCATGGATGCCAATTTTGGCAAGTAGAAATACTTAGCTTTCTGAAAACTGGAAAGTCCACCTTCAAGTCGTGTACTACCCCCTCCCCCAACCCAGGAATGCCACATGGATGAAATCAACTCATCACTGTAATTTTAAATCGTGGATTAAGAAAATGCTATCGGGTCATGTTGACCGAACGAGAAAGATATGCTTTTGCTTTACAAATCTTTTAGTGCATTTATGGAACCGGTTCTAATAGGGTTGATTTACGAAGGATAACGAAAAGAGCGTTTAGCTTTCAGAAATTCATATTTGCAAGACGGCAAGCTCTTCTGGATTTTATTATCAAAAGATTTAATCAGGAAGAACGTCAGGTGGTTACATGAAAATGTCTCTACCTCCATTGCGCTCCCTTGTGTTAAAGTACCGGGTGAGTCAAAAAAAAGTTTAGGCGTTTGAAGGGCTGTAGTATAAAAGTATGTGACCGATATTCAAAACTGAAATGTTCATCTATCAGTCAATGGTCAACTTAGATGAGAAAATTTTGTTTGGCAGTATCCCTCATCTTACAGACTCAGAAATTAGGAAAATGCTGGTATAGGGCAAGTTAGGGAACACAAATTCCATATTCCATTTTGGTCCATATTTTACCTTCTATTGAAATTCGGATTCAGTATTTCAAACTGGCAATGCAAACTTCAATGCAACATAAATTATGGACCAGAATGGAATGTGGTATTCTCGATTCCCATACAAACCCTTTACAAGCATTTTGATTATTGTTGGGTCTCAAAGATCTTTGATCTTACCAAACAATATTCTGTCATCTAAGTTAGCCTTTGAGTGATAGATTAACACTTAAGTTTTGAATAGCAGTCTCATACATTTTATTCCAAGCCCTCCAAACGCCTAAACTTCTTTGACTTACCCGGTACATTGTTCAATTACCTCGCTACTATTCAAACGTTCTCAACAAATACTCCACTAGATATCATTAACTACTAAGAGATTTATACTTTGGTAATTCCTTAATATCAAAAATATATAAGTAAGCTTTACTTTACCCAAGGATACTTAAACGATATCAAACATAAGAAACGACGAATCTCATCAAACAGCTTTGCATTGCGCTGTAAATTTCAGTACATGTAACTACGAAGAGTTGCAATCTTTTATTCCAATGTTCTACGACGTGTTGCTCAGTGTACTATGAACCTATGGTCACTTAATTGCGAAGCATCTGTCAAAATAAAACTCTCATTTTGATTGTTATATTCACAGAAAAAAATGCAGACCTAGCATTTCAGTCTGCTTATGCGTTTCGGTCCGGGGCAAAAACGCATAGCAAAAGAGCGCCATGCATTTTGGTCAGGACCGAATCACATAGCAAAGTGTGCCATGAATTTGGTCCGGACAAATACACATATCAATTTCAGGCCATGCAAAAAGGGTCCACTTGAGAAGGACACATACGTATAGCAAAAATCACCATATCTATTGAATAGTCATAATATCACTTAACACAGAAGTGCATAGCGTTTGTCCCTGAAGCGCATAGCGTTTCATTTTGAAGCGCTGATGTGCCATTGAAGCGCATAGCGTTTCAGTCGGAAGCGCATAAGTGTTTCAGACAGGAAACTTTTGCATAGTGGACCCTTACGCATTGTACACCGGTATATCTTCAAAACGGTAAAAATGTGACGGATAGGCCTCCCGTTCCCACGAAAACGGCATATTTTTAGCTGGCACATTTTGAAAAGCTCGAAAATGATGAAAAAGAAACAATTTTCAACGCTTTCAAAATGAGGCTAAACGGTTCTTCAGTGTAGTTATATCTTTTTATGCCATCAAATTCTTGGATAGATTGCACTGAGCTACTTACTGTTGACTTTTCTATTGTTTTCAAATTGTGCCGGTGTCGTGTAAACGCTAGCACAGATTTTGCAGCCATCAAATTTTTTACCGTTTCAAAATGAGCGGGTATCGTGTGAACGCAGTCTTAGTTTTAGCCATGCAAAATTAAACCTCTACAGTCGATCTCTATCATGAAGATATGACATGTAGTGAAAGCTGTCTTAAGTCCCCCTACCCCGTCACAGGGGATTCCTCGATTTCTACAAAATACTACCATTACTACCATTACCATTTCTACAAAGTTTTTATCCTTAAAGGTGATCTGAAGCGAATATTTTTATTGATGCAAATGAATGGCGCTGCCGAGAATGATACGGAATCCTCTTTAAATGTCTATGATATCTCATTTTGTTCCACTGATAGAAGTCATTTTGTTTAAACATCACTAAGATGATATATTGAAATGTATATCTCAAAATTAATGTGCAAACAAATGAATAAAACTCTTTGGTACTTGGGATTTGATATGAGAGTTAGGGACGGCTTAATAGAGAGGGGGCATATCTTAAAATGTTGGCTTACGAGGAAGGGGCCTTATTGGAGGGGGGGGGCTTGATAGCGAGGAGAACTAAATAGAGCTTTTAAGAATGTTTTGACGACTTTAGCTCAAACATCATTATTTGCAGAGGTCTCATTTTGAAACATGCGACGCAACAAGGCAAATAAGGTCACTTACACAAGCACTAGGGTCAAGCATAATGAACCGTTCGAAGACTGGGATCTTTATGCACAACTGTCATCAATTCTCTCTTCGATTGGTCTATTTGCTTGAGCATGTCTTGCAACAAGCCGCAGCGTATATTGGGTGTCCACATAAATTCACTTGCTTTATGATAACACAATTGGCACGTTCTGGATCATCCACGCACACTTCTTCCTTTGTATCTGCAATATGATTGGCTTGCATTAGCATTTCATAGTTCAAATACAGGGTGTCCTAAACAGTACCCCTGTCTGAAAATTATCACCAGAATTTGATTATGAAACTGATCACTCTTTTTTCAATGATCTAACTATATCTGAAGAAAATTAAATTTTTTTATCATCAATCTAAGGAAATAAAATGGCGGGCTGACAAACGTTATTCTAAGCTGAAGTCTTCAGGCAACTCAATCTTGTCTAAAAGAAATGATATCGGATTTTTTACTGTTCTTCCAGTCTTCAAAGACAGTTTGCGTTTCTCCCTGAAATTTTTGACCAGAAGCTTCATATAAAACTGACGGGATGTGCACTCCTTCCCGTTGTTATTTCGTTTTGTTCTTCATTTTGGAGTACACTTTTTGCCGTTTTTTTTCCGAAGCCGACTATCATTCGGAGGGAAAAAGATTTCTAAAGCTGGGTGTAAAATCATTTCTTTGAGTGCCCAGCCCCGTGCAAAAAAGTAATGTGCCCCTCCCGGGATAAAAACTACAAGCTCAGTATATAAATAGAAAACTAACTAATTCGCAGCATCCGTCAATACTAAGCAGCCCTAAAGCGAGCTAAATTTCCTATTTTGAAAAAATCAGTCATAAGATCATTGCTAAACATAAAAGTATTTTGATCTTTGATATAAAGTAGCGTCGCCCATCATGCCCATGTCGTTGCAGACTTTTGAATTAGCTCCTTGAAGAGCTTTTAATGAATAAACCGAATGAACTGGAAATAGCACAAACTAGTTGAGAAAAGTGTGTGAAAATTTGAATCAGATCAATGAACTCTACATGGGTATTTTGAAAGTTTTGAATGTGGGGGTAAAAACGACCTTTCCGCTAGGCGTCGCCCATTATGGCCGCAGTTCAAACAGATTAGGCCCTCTGCAATTATCTAATGATCGTTCGGGTTTTGGCAATTAGAATGCACGCTTGACTTGTAGTAAATACTGCTTTATCTCTTCTGCATTGCACGGATAAGTTTTAGCCTACGCTTTCGAAAATGTAAAGAAAGTGAATATAATGCAGCGTCTTTTGGTGTTTTCTCGATTTTCAAGTCAGTTAGAAAAATATTCACCGAATTTATTGCTTTTTTGGATAAAAATTTGCATTTCAACAGTTTGAGGCGACTAAGAACTTCCAAGGTAAGCTGATAGGCATAATGGGCGACGAAAATAGCAAATAGCAGCACTCAGACTTGATGACTTTACATATAAATTTGAAATGACTTTGCTTTGCTTTTAGTGTGGATTCCCTCTCAAGATAAAAGGCTTCTGAAAAATCAAGCCAGATTAAAAAAATTTTAAACCACAAGGTGCTGAGCGAAAGAAGAGACAAAACAGAGTCGAATACAGCACATCCCCGCATGTAAGAACCTACTTTTTTGAGAGCCAGGATGAAATTGGTTCTTATTTCAAAGGTATTAAGACTAATTTCAGGGTACTAAGGTTCTTATTTGAAGGTTGCCTCGTATAGTCCCCTTGAGAGTCTCATAAATATGTCCAGCCCTATTATTGGTTTTGGAAGCGTTCTTATGGACCTAATAAGTAATTGGGGAGTAGAATAAAGCTTCCAAAGCCAACTGGGACCACAATGACGTTAATAACAGCAATCAAAGATCAACTTTGCAACCCCTGCAATAACAACCTATGTTTCATCAAATTGAAACAGGTTCTTAATTGCAAGGTACATAATTTAGGAAAAACAGCCTCTAGGTTCCTATTTTGGTAGGTTCTTATATGCAGGGATTTGCTGTTCACAAGGCACCGAATTATCTCCTCGAAGATCGACACAATGATCGACAAGCTTTACTGAAGGTCATATTGAGTTAAAACTGGAGTTATCAATAGTTCCCAGTCTCCTGAGATTCAATTTTTTTACCAACCGGCCATGAATTTTGGTGATTATCTTAACAGAAGCAGTACTTTTCTGAGACACCCACCAGGTGCGACACCCACCCGAGACACCCACCAGGTGTACACCAATTAGGAAAAAGAAATATTAATTTTGAAGGAGAAAGGCTGACTGAGATGTGGAAATGAATCTCACTAATGAAAATCAGTTACATTCATCAAGTGGTGTGACTCTTTGGATGGCAATTACAACCCACATTGATCTTCAGTCACAAAGCAAAAACAGAACAACACAATTTTGATGCTACACAGATCAGACTTAACAAAGGCAGCCAAGGTAGATTGCTGGTAAAAAATTTGAGCTTTTCGAAGTCGTAATTGGAAAACGAGAAAATGACTCGCCAGGTTATAAACTCAGTGGAATTTCAAAGGACGAATTTGTTGCATCCGCTCTCTACATAGGGATCAACATCGCTACACTGCAAAATTCGAAAATTTAATGGTTACCTGGCTCGACGTTTAGTGACATAGATTTTTGATCTGATCCACTTGAATTTTCTGCATAACATTCATAAGTGCCAGTATCAGCTGGAAGGAGTTTATTAAATCGAACCATTGATTCAGAAACACCGACACGGCTTGAATCACCATAAAACCGCCTGCCATTCTTTCGCCAAATGACTGAGGGAGTTGGGAAAGCGGTGACGTCACAGGTCATAAAGAATGAATTGCCTTCTTTGAGATTTGCAACTGTTGGTGTAATGACTACCAATGGTGATGCTGGAAGAGATTTGGTCAATGATTATTGCGTAAAAGATAAGATAAAAAGACTGATTCTGGTCTGGCTCAGTGCTGGATGCATCGATGTGTAACTTATGTTGGGCAAATAGCACCGACAAAGCATTTCAAGTCACTTTGGAAACTCAACCACAATCGAGAATTCTACTTGTCGTCCCAAAAGACTGTCAACAAGTTTGAGATATTCTGATGCGAAGAGTTGCTATCCAGTTACCTAAAACATATAATTCAATAACCGTCAACTCAATGGCTAAATTGAATTTTGACATCTTCTGACTATTATGAATACCTTGGTCGTAGCACTACACATTATAAGTTACTCTTAGGCCTCAGGAGTAGCCATTATCAGAACTAAGGGAAGGTAGGAAATCATGAAGCATGGTAGCCCTCACATTCTGCTGCTGAGTTTAATTGAACACATAAACAAAGTGAAGTAGAGTAAAGAAATCTCTTGATTAATAACGAAATTAATCTTTTCGAAATTGATTAACTTCTCTTATTTCATGTAGATTATTTTTTCTTCTCGGTATCTAGAAATAAAAATCACGAAAAATATCAGCTTTGGATGTCGAGTGCTGACTCATCTCTAACCTGCGCAGGCTTTTACATAAACAACTAATGTCTGCGTAATGAAGCACAATTCATAATGCTTTGAAGTGTCAGGAAAGCCAATCCTGTACGCGTTTGCGGGTAAAGGAACGATGCCTTTGAGGATTTAGGAAAAAATCGATTATGCAGAGGCACCATCGGGGACGATGTGTTCTGCCGAATAATGCTTTTGAGAAACCCAAAACATATTTTCATTGGCTATGGGGATATAAAAGTCCCCTACAAGAGCATTGTTAAAAAAAACCGAAAACCAGGCGTCAATACGCAGGCGCTAACTATATCTGTATGTATCTGTATAGTTTGCACACTTGCCAACTTCCTCTGCCTTCGCTGAAACTGCTAGTTCTTTCTACTGCCATAAAGGAAGTTCGTTACTGAGTAATGTAAGAAACACATAAACAAATTCAGTCTACAATCCTGGCCATATAAGGTGTTGAGAAAAAATCGACTTTCCCCTGTTTTTTAGACCTCACTACCAAAATTGCGTCAAAATGTTCACTTCCCCCCTCCCCCATCTCAATGTTGTTTTTTTTCTTCAGATGATATGGCAGTTATCAGCTTTTAGGATATTTTCTAGCCTGATTCACAGACTGGTCTGTGAATCAGGCTAGATTTTCACAAACAATATTGAATTGGGGGGAGCGGGGGTTTGCTAAATGAAAAAATTCGAGATTTCCAAACATTCTCAACACTTATGGCTAGGACTGCAGCTATATTGATGAAAGTCAAGAAAAAGGACTCACTGGCAACTTGGATATTTACTGATCTGGTATCAACACCACCATTATTTCTTGCTTCACATGCTAGAAGACCATTATCGCTACTCTTTATATCAGTGATAACAAGATGTGTTTTGCTACTGAGAAGAAGGAATCGATCTCTGTTCTTTTCAATCCCATCTCCGTTGAATGTCCATCTAATCTCAGGCTCTGGTTTTCCCATTGCATTACAATAGTAATCAACGGTGCCTCCCTCGTCGATAATTTCTGCAATGAATTGATGTCAATTAGCTGTGCTTATATCCTTTAAAGAGGTCGATCGGTGGTAACGAGAAAGGGATAAAGATAAGTATTGGAATTCTGAATTATTCAAAGAATGAACTAAGGATAAAGTACCTCCCCCCAAAAAAATACAAAAACCTCTTCAAACTGTTCTGAATGAAATTTTTTGATGAAACTGCTACAGCACTTTGCGGGGTGAGTGGTCGTGCGGCTTATACAGTTTCACCAGGTGATTGAAGCTAAGCTCGCTCAAATTAGGTCAAATTCCGGATTGGTGACCTCCGACCTCCGACCTCCAAGGCCTGACCTCGCAACTCACCACGCCGTCCTTCGGAAGGGACGTTAAAATAGAGGTTCAATGCCTCACTGCAGCATGCATGATGGGCCTAAATTAACTTCATATCGCTAGAAATCCTGACAAGTCCATTCAAAACAAATTGCTACTACTACTGCTACTACTACTAGCACCAAATATAACATGAAATACTACTCCTGCTGCATGAAACCAGTTCGTTATAAGCTTCAGTTACAGAGAGGGGAAGTTCTAGAAACAGATAATTCCTTGAAGCTCATATGTAATGCAATAACAAACAATATTTGGGGTCTCCAGAACTCTCGATTCGATAGTTAAGGGTCAGGAAAGAAATTTTAGCATGGATCCCCGCGATGAAAGTTACGGATCAGACTTCGGGGTATAAAGTTAGTGGAAGATTTGTCACTTACCAGGTCCTTGAAAATTAATGATAATAGCAGGAATAGGTCTGGGAGCAGGCTTCTCAGTCTTTTGTCTTGTTGTTGCTGCCGTATTAGATGGCTGCGTAGTTCTCAGTACAGTGGTTGGCTTCGCCGTGGTTTGTTCACGAGTTGTGGAAACGGCAGTGGCAACTCGTTCCTTGTGCTCTGTTGTTATTGGTACAACTTTTTCTGTTGTTGCAGGTGATTCCGTTCTTGAAGCAACTCCTTGTATAGATCCTGGGCAAGAATTTCTGTTGCATAGCTCGACAGACACTGGCTTTTTCATATGCTGACAAGTTTGTTCTGAATAATCAATTCGCGAATCAGCGTAACAGCGAACTTTTCGGAAGCGAAGTCCTGTTCCACAAGACGCACTACACTAAAAGATGATTTGTAAAATATTGAATCTTCCTGCATAGTTTTAAAAGCTCCAAGAAACTATATAGATTTGTTTGATGCAATACTTAGATGTTTGCAAGCCGGAATGGACATTGTTAGGGTATTGGGAGAATGGAGTGCAAACAAGGACTCATGTCACAAGCCCTAGCCTGAATAAAAGAAACATTTTGTCTCTTGCGTTAGTAGAGCAAATGATTACGCTAAAGATGACGAAAAGGACTTTTCTAAATAAGATTCAAGCATTAATTATTCAAATATCTATGGAATCAAAAGCCAAATTGCGCTAAAATGCCAAATGCCGGTGAATGCAAAGAACAAAAAAGAACTCCATGTGAAATTAAATTTCATAATTTTGCTCCACGACAAGAAAATGCTTTTTGGCCTGTGCATGTTCTTAACATGGGTATCTGCAAGTCTGTTTCGGTAGAGCGAAGATTGCGATCACTGCCCTCTGAGCACTTACTGAAAAGTTCCCTAAGTATGGAGGAGCAAGTGAGTCCAATGCCTTGTAGGTCAGCGTTGCTGTTTCTTTTTTGATAAGATCATTAATTGAAGGCCAGCTAAGATTTTGTAGCAGAGGGTCAGCAGAAGCATTGTTAAGACCATTTGTAGTTATTCTTGCAACTCTATTCTTAATCTTTTGGAGAGAATTAAGTTTGGTTTCACTACAACCCCAAACCGAGCAGCAATAACTGAAATGTGGCTCAACAATTCCTCGATACACTTTCTGCAGATCGCATGATGGAAGAAATTTAATGGCATGCTTAATAAGACCGAGAGCTCGTAGTGCCTTAGCCTTAACTTGTTCAATATGGCGATCCTATTGGAGTCTGTCATCAATTTGACCTCCCAGATACATAGCATCGGCTATCATATTGATCTTTTGATCACCTATTTCAAAACTAGGCTTAGCTTCAGTCTGCTTTTCGATCTTTTGAGTATTTGGTCTGGATCCAATAATCAAAGACGGTGTTTTTACAACTTCGAGTTGAGCCCGGTTTACTCCCTTCGGTATAATCAAATCCTATCAGCAAACAATGATAAAAGACCCAAATTATCAAAGACATAAAACAATTTTGGATTACTCAGTGCTCTCTAAGATGAAACAAAATACTGTGGGATACAACGTTATATCAGTGGCACCACCAGGAATTTTCATTCAAAGTTGGTGGCCTACATAGCGATATGTATAAATAAGAAAGCTGATCTAAGCCAACAAGCTGATCCAAGTCAACACTACCCCATACACCATCTATCTGTACCAAACTTCTCTCTCCTCGTTCCTCGTGGAACAGATCTTGACTTATGTCCTTCATGAGCTACCAGCTAGCAGCGTACATAGAACGGGAGTCGAGGGCTTCACCATCAGAAAGAATTCGAGTCAATGCCGTACAGATCGTCAGAAAATGCAATCAAAGCAGCGAGATTGTTGAAATATACAGTACAAATCATGCACAGTATAATTGCCAAAATCATCTGCCCTACCTCCTACTGCAATTTTTATACAGAAGTTAGCAAAATTAGAAAAGCCGTCCTGAAGAACATTCAGGGACGACCGCTCTACCTCTCCCTACCAGCGTTTCTGGGTTCCATAAACGACCAAAGTTTCAAAGGCATAAATATGTGGTTTCACTCCCTTTGTTCCTAGGTTATAAAGTTATGAGCGACCAGAGTTTTACAAAGGCATAAAAACTGTGGCTTTATTCACTGATCTTCAAGGCAACACAAAATGCTGCAAGATACATGGTCATAGCGGCAAAACGACCATAGACGACTAAAGTTAAAAATGCATATGAATCGTGGTTTTACTCACAGCTTTCCACGGCAACACAAAATATTGTGAAATACATGGCTTGAGTTGATGACATTTTCGCATTTTCATTGGCTTATCTTTGACTTTGCAATTGCTATTAGAAATGATTTTAATGTTGTCTCCGACTTTCTCAGCACAATAAACCATTCTCATTTGAATTCCATATCCACAGTCACGTGAACACTAAAAGGGCAAGATAAGAGCAATACTTTTATTTCAACAACTAGCAATAACAAAAGTCATTGTTTGCTGCATGCGATCAGGCCTAAGGCCTAGTTTTGAAAATCACAGTTTTGCTCAGTTGAATCTAACTGCGTTCAAAACAGTACAAGATGCCTCAAAGAAACTGGTTTGAAGTTTAATTAAATGCTAAAAAATAACGATACGCTGAATGGGCACTTGACAAAGTAAACCTTTTTCTTATATTTTTAATTAATTTTTGACACAAGAATGTTGCAAATCCGCTACAAATTCATGGAGTTACAAACCTTTGAAGTTCAATCATTTTTGAAAGAGCTGACCAAATAGGATTTGAGTAGGTTTCCGATATCCTAACTTTCAAGCATATGCATGTTTTGAGGAAAAGATTCAGTCTCTCGTTGATTATGTTTTTAACTGCCGTTTTGGATATATGCAATCTTAAGTAATTTTGAAATTGATTAGAAGGATGTTTTTATGATATTTTGAGGCATTATCTGTCAATTCAACTTAAAACAAGAGTAATACTTCATGTGAGTAAATTTTTACAGTCAAATCAGTACGATTGCTGTTTTGGCTAAAAACAAAGAAAATTGATGATGTCATCGAAAGTACAACAAATAAAGTGAAATGAATACAATATCTCGACTTCTCATATCAAATCACATAACACTGCCAAGTTTCTTCTTTCTATCCGTTATCAATTCACCCCGGCCTGAGGATGCTAAGAAAAGCTCCGTCCAGATAGGGTTAAAGACTATGTAACAACTCATTCTGACAACCCGTTTACACGGTAGCTGATGAATATTCGTACGATCCAAAATTAGTGGGCTTAATACATGGTACTGTACCAAAACTAGACCACTTAAGCAAAGAAAGAATTTTGACGATTGGTCTCATCATAAGATTTGGTTATCTTTCAAGCTTGAGTACTTCTTTGGAGCCACCCGGTATTACATTCGACACAGCAAAGATACGATATCTAACACTTGGCCTAAAAGCAGCAGGGAAGAGGGTCATGTACCATTTATGTCCCCCCCCCCTCCCGAGAGGGTATGTAACGTAACACGTTGATGCCACGGGTATAAATTCTATAAACAAGGGTCCTTTTCCCCCAAACTTTCCTTCCACATGGGTGGGTTTGCCTGAAATCTCGCCAAAACGTGATAAGAATGGGTACATTTCCGTCGAAATTCACCATGAAAGTGGGTCTCAAGGCAAGCCGTGGAAATTAGAAGAGGGTACCGTGCTGAAAAACCGGTTGACAGACCCCTGTAAATCCAAAGGTCATGTACCCCCAGGTTATGTTCTCATCATTTCATCTAGATCAAATATGGTGAAGGTGAAGTGAAGTTGCGTTTTTCAGCGTCAAGCGCTGGGATCGCAGAAACAGAGCAGACCTAATCGAATACGCAACCCCTTGTCATGACGCTCAAGTGGTGGGGCTCTACCGGGACTCGTACCCACTCCGCCTGACCTTTCTGGCTGCAATGTCAGAGGATTACACCACAGCACCACAACATCTTCAAGATACAAATCAATGTATTTGGACTGCCCAGTCCCCTAACTAGGTTGCTCTTAACCCCATTGCTTTACTTTATGCAGATTTAAACCAACATTGTTTGCCTAATCTTGGGCAGTCAGGAAGCTGAAACGCTGTAAGGGCTTCAGCCAGCAATAAAAAGTGACAAAAGATAACAGAACTTCAAAACTTTACGAGCCTAAATCCTTTTACGCAGAACGTCTTCAAATTAAAATCACCAAACTAAACTTTTTGCTATGATAGCCTTTTAACTCACTGCATCACAGGCCTAACCAAGTAACTATGGCTTTAGTGGTATAAGGTCCATTGGACCTTGAAATTTGGATCGGATTACCAACAAATCAAGATTCAATAGTACAACAGATGATCTGAATATTTTCAAATGAATAAATTAAGAACGGGGTTGCCCAAACCAGAAATGTAATGTGTGTTAATACAAAAGAATCTATAGTCCTTCTGCGAATAAAATCTACAAGAAAATTCCAAAAGAGATCCTTTCTTGCAATTTTGTAAATAATTTTCATTATCTTATCCATGTCTTTTTGTTAATTGATGAAGATTAGTTAGCTTTGTACATTGTGTAAATGGAAAGCTAGAAGTATCTTTCAATTTGAAATAAGAAGCTAAAAATAACAACAACAACTACGATGACAACAACAACAACAACAACAACATAACTTACCCTCGACCACTGAGTAGCATACCACATAGGTAAGCAGGGTCCAGAAACTAGACATTCTTCTGTAGATTGAGGCTTGAATGTTTTGTCACAATATCCATCTGGATATACTCTTGATTTTGAATTTTGGCAAGTGACTTGTCGATTTCTCATCCCTTTGCCACAATGAGCAGAGCACTAGAGCAGTTGAAGTAAGAAGATTTAAAGATATGAAAACAATGCCAACGCTACTCCAAAACCTGTTTTATGTTTTCAGGATAGATTTTGTAATACAATAACAACAGTAGCTTTAATTGACGCCTCAATTCAAAGCGATTTGTGACTGCAGAAAAAGGAAATTCTCTCAACCAGTAAATCAAAACAAACATGGCCGTAAAAGTTTCCCAGAAAGCAGTATGGCAAACTCTCACCCTGTGCAAGCGAAAGATGGTTTTAAGAGAAGTTATGTTCTTATGACAAAAGAAAAGGGATAAATCAAACGTTCTCTCTCGCAAATTTTCTTTATTTGATTTAGGAACTGCGTGATAATTGTTTTCATTGAAGCCCTAAAAAAATACCCGAGAATAAAATGCCCTCGACTCGGCTTCTGAATGAAATTAACAAAATCCGTGAGACAGAACGTTAGAATTACCGTTTTCTTTCGCTATAAGCATATAACTTCTCCTAAAAACCACGTTTCGCTTGCAAAAGGCGAGAGTGTGCGCTACTTGCTTCGGGGCAACTTTTGCGGCCGTGCATGTTTTGATTAACCAATTGAGGGAATTTCCTTTGACTACTGTCACTACTCGCTTTGATTTGAGGTGTGAATTAAAGTAAATGTTGCTATTTTTTTACAAAGCTGTCTTTGTTTTACAGCGGAGAATCTTGATACGGAGACTACATTTTAGGATCTTTAACATATCCTTAAACAGATATAACTGGAGGGTTTCGTCAAAGCATCATACTTTAGCATGCTGCAATTCTGTGAAACAACGATTGGAACGTTTCAGTTTTTTAAAGACAGGATCGGATTGGTGCCCTATTACGTCAAATGACTGGCCTTTATTTTTGGGTTATTACACTGTAAAAATTTTGGTTGAAATCCCTTTAAGTTATATAATTAAGATAAGGATTTACCTGGCTCCATGGTCCTGTGGTCCATGTAAGATTGCAAGATCCAAGATCACATGGTTCACGAAGAACTGGTTTAATTGTCATATCGCAACTAGCCTCTTCCAAAGAATTCGTCTCCAGATCTGATATTCCAACACACTGCACAGCCCTTGTTCTAAAGCCTGGGCCACATGACTTTGAACACTTTTAAAGAAAGAAACACAAGGCATGTAAAGACAGTCAATAATAATTTTGCAACATGAGTGTAAAACGACTAACGAAATTACTTGAAGAGGCCGGATAAGAAGGCAATTTTTTTGTCTACACAGCAGTGCATAGCATACTGCATGTTCCAAAAAGGTGTACCCCCTTTTAGGGTAACATGGGGTATTATGCCCCACAGGGTGTGGACGCCCCTGCCCTTTTGCGAGCCCCTGGTCCAGCTGACCCGGCTGGTAGTCCCAGGAAGGGTCCCTTACTCAGGGTCACGAGTGAAGGCCAACGGTGAATCCAACTTATTGTTGGTGAAGGCGGATGAGCTACGACCTAAGTGGTCAACGGCTGGAAGCAGGCGGAAGAACTACTTGGGAGAGAAATGGTGGTTTCTTCAGTCCACCCAGCAGAAGGCAACGGCAAACCACTGCTGTATCTTGCCAAGAATAACCATGGAAATACACAACTCATTAGATAGCAACAACAGCGTGAATGGGATCATCTCTTCAGGGGCTGATCCCTCGCTCGGTAAGGATGTCCATGTGCGACAGGTGGCACCGGACCGTCATCCAGCGACTGTTCGCAACAAAAATACCATCAGAATAGGGACTTGGAATGTAAGAACATTGTATCAATGTGGCAAATTAGAAAATGTAGCACAAGAAATGAAGAATTTGAATGTCAGTATCCTAGGAGTTTGCGAAACCAGATGGAAGGAAAATGGGGATTTTAAAACAGGAGACCATAGAATGATTTACGCAGGAGGAGATAGTCACAATAGAGGAGTGGGATTGATATTAGATGAGGAAAGAGCAAAGTGTGTCCTAGGATTTTGGACACTCTCAGACAGAATGTTGCTTGTAAAATTGAAAGGCAACCCATTCAACATCTCGATCATTGTAGCTTATGCTCCAACTTCAGGAAGCAATGAGGAAAGTATAGACAAGTTTTATGAGGAACTTGACAGGGCCAAGTCTCAGTGTAAATCCCAAGAGATTATCATTGTGATGGGTGATTTAAACGCAAAAGTCGGATGTAGAGGGGGAGATAGCATAGTAGGCAATTTCGGGCTTGGTGTCCAGAATGAGCGTGGCGAAAGATGGAGCCAGTGGTGTTCAGAGAATAATCAAGTAATTACAAACACTTGGTTTCAAGAACACCCTAGAAGACGATGGACGTGGAGGAGCCCAGGAGGAGAAACAAAGAATCAGATTGATTATATCACTATAAACAGAAGATTTAGAAGGGCAGTGCAGCAATCAAAAGCGTATCCAGGAGCAGACTGTGGCAGTGATCACTGTCCAGTGATTTGCATTCTGAAGGTGAAATTGAAGAAAGTACAACGTCAGAAAAAAACTCCAAAACTAGATTATGAATCCTTGTTGAAATGCTCTGACATCAAAGAGTCATACGCGGTGGCCGTTAAGAACAGATTTGAAGCACTTGCAAACGATAACGATAATGAAAGAGTAACAACGTGGCATTTATTGAAGGAAGCACTCGTCACAACTGCAGGAGAGGTTATACCAAAGAAGGAAGTACAAAAGAAACGGAAATGGATGACAAGCGAAATTTTAGAGCTCATGGCAGAGAGACGTAAAATCAAAAGCAGAGAGAGTCAAGAGTATAAGAAAATGGATCAAGAAATAAAGATCAAATGTAAGGAGGCAAAGGAAAAGTGGATTAATGATAAATGTAGTGAAATAGAGAGAAGCAAGAGATCAGATCCTAGAACTATGCACAAACAAATCAAGGAGTTAACTGCTGCTAGAGCTTGCTCTTCGGCTGGCTGTATCAAGTCAAAAGAAGGAACAATTATTGTAGAAAAAGAGAAAATTTTGGAACGATGGGCGGAATATATTAATGACCTATTTAATGACGACAGAATTGAAAAGCCAACAATACTCAAGAATATGGATGGACCCAAGATATTAAAATCGGAAGTAGAAAGTAGTCTGCACAAGTTGAAAAGGAACAAAGCCGCAGGACCGGACGAAGTAGTGACGGAAATGATGATAGCCTTGGAAGATTATGGAATTGATAAACTGACTGATATCGTTAATGAAATTTATGATACCGGCGTTATACGTGAAGATCTCAGTAGGTCAATCTTTATTGCGCTGCCAAAAAAACCAGGAGCAACTGAGTGTGAATTGCACCGAACCATAAGCCTCATGAGTCATATGACTAAATTAATCTTAAGAATAATTATGATGAGAGCCCGTAGCAGAATAAGGCCTGAAATAGGTAGAGAGCAATGCGGTTTTGGTGAGGATTCGGGAACAAGGAATGCAATATTTATGGTGAGAATGATCTCTGAAAGGGCAATTGAAATGCAAAAAGATGTTTACATGTGTTTCATGGATTACACTAAAGCATTTGATAATGTAAAGCACGACGAACTATTCAAGCTTCTATCAACCTTAGATATAAATGGAAAGGACCTTCGCCTTATTCGAAACCTCTATTGGGAACAAACAGCTTGCATGAGGGTAGGAAATGATAAGAGTGAATATATAAAGATCCAAAAAGGGGTACGACAAGGATGTGTGTTTTCCCCGGACCTCTTCAACCTTTACAGTGAAATGATATTACGTGAATTGAAAGATTTCAGTGGTTTTGTAGTTGGTGGAAATAACATTAACAATTTACGGTATGCGGACAATACAGTACTGATGGCTGAATCTCAAGAGAAACTACAAACGCTTTTGAACATTGTTGTAGAGGTGAGTAAGAAACGAGGATTGTCAATCAACTGCAAGAAAACAAAATGCATGGTGGTAAGCAAAAGAGAGAATCCACATTGCGAAGTGAAAGTCGGTGACATCGATATTGAGCAAGTAACTAAATTCAACTATTTAGGCAGTTTTCTAACAGAGGATGGGAAATGCGATATGGAAATCAGGAGGCGTATAGGCATAGCAAAGAACACATTTATGAAACTTGGAAAAATACTTAGAAATGGCAAAATTTCAATGCATACAAAGAAGAGAGTCCTAAATTGTTATGTTGAGCCAGTCTTGTTATACGGTAGTGAATGCTGGACAATTTCGGCCCAAATGGAGAGCAAATTACAGGCAACGGAATTGTGGTTTTACAGAAGAATGATGAAAATATCATGGGTAGATCACGTAACCAACGAGGAGGTCTTACGAAGAGCGGAAACGGAGCGGAAGATTATGAAAACCATAAGGAAGAGACAGATTGAGTTCTTAGGACATGTTATGAGGAAAGAAGGGTTAGAAGAACTGATGCTGACTGGACGTGTAAATGGGAAGAGAAGTAGAGGAAGACAGCGATTGACGTATCTTGAAAGCCTAAGCAAATGGATGACAGAACAGGTGGATGAAACAGAAAAATTGCAAGTAGCAAGGCTGAAGATCCTGAGAACAGCAAAGGACAGAGAGTTGTGGAGGACTATGGTCGTCAACGTTCGTGGAGAATATGACACATAGAGAGAGAGATAGAGTACCCCCTTTTGTGTGGCCACTGTGGAGGAGCTTCAATTACTTCGAAGTTTGCAAAGTTGCATAAATCAAGCTTCAACTCAGAGTTTGATACCTTGTATGAGTCAATCTAACTATTGGTTACTGTTTATCGATTTAATTTGGTTAGGATCGGGGCACTGTTTATCGAAAAAGACGCATAGCAAATGGGAGCGATTTTGATCGTGAAACTGGGAGTGGATTGCAGTAAAGAAGTTAGTATTTCTCTTCAAAACAGTTGAAGTAGGTTTATAGACTTTAAACTATCAGTTTGTGCTCGCCTTTTGCTATGTTTTGTAGGATTTGTTACACAAAAATGACTGCAATGAGATTTAAAATCCCACGAATCGGCTAATTTCAGCGATCGCATTGTGATACCGAAAACACTTATGGTCGGAGGTACGGAGAACCTTCTCCCGTTGAAATTTTGACGAAAATCAACATAGCCGAGTGTGCAATGCTATTTTGGGGATGGTGGCCAAAGCGGTCAAAATGGCCTAAATTTTACCGCAAAACGCGGAAGTAAACACAACGACGGCACCTGATTGGTCAGTTTTAAAAGAAAATGTGATCTGATCAGAGCGTGGCGAAGAACCCCACGGGATCCACGGGAGCTTTGGACAAAAGAAAAGATTTCTCCGCTAGGGTAAGGTGGGGTAACTTGGGTCTAAATTGGGCATTTTTCGAAATAAATAGTGTATCTTCGCAAATACGTTGGAAATATCGAAGATCTTTTTTCGTTTTACCAACATTGAATCTCTTTTCTTTCTTGGGAACTTGATCCCGTTCTTTAATTTGCAGTCTGAATATTCTTTTAGAATTTTTTAATTTCCTCACTTTTGCCTGTAATTTCAACCGGTCGGCGGGAAATTCGGGTCTATTTGAGGAAAACAGTATCTATTTCGTCAGGAGTGTTGTAAATTCACAAAAATAAAAATTCAGCATGCTTTCATGGATAAATGTGATTGGATTTTCAGAGTTTCGCAGCCTAAAACTTGAAAACTTGCCCAGAGAAAATTGAAAATAAATCGTACCACCATCGGCGCATACTTAGACCCATTCTCGAAGATGGAAATATAAACAAAGTTTCTTTCGAAATGACGTTTAACAGAAGTGAAACCTTGTGTCTTGTTCTGAAACCACTAAAAATGGACAAATAATTGTACCTTATTCTTTTTTCGATGTATCATTCATTTGCTTGCAGTATTATCTCCATTTTTGTTTAGATTCGGGAGCCATTGCCAATTCTTGCACAACGCGACTCATCAAAATCCTATGAAATCCCAATAGACCCAAATTACCCCACCTTGCAAAATAATCGAAATAAAATCTACCAAATCGCAAAAAAATTCGAAAAACTTTTAGCACCTTTCCAAATAATTGAACATGCGATTGATAATGATTTGTTGATGAATAGAAGTTGCAAGTTGGCATAAATCAAAAGTTTTCTATGCTGTCAGATCATAATAAAAGCTTAGGCCGGTGAAAATCAGGAAACTG
This sequence comes from Aurelia sp. 4 Dawson et al 2005, assembly GCA_964019985.1. Classification (NCBI taxonomy): domain Eukaryota; kingdom Metazoa; phylum Cnidaria; class Scyphozoa; order Semaeostomeae; family Ulmaridae; genus Aurelia; species Aurelia sp. 4 Dawson et al 2005. Next base: position 19,116,326 of record OZ026494.1, read on the forward strand.
AAGCACTAGAAATCATCAAATAATTCTTCGACGCCACTTAAACAACTCCTGAAAGTATAGATTTCGACACCCATAGAGTCATGAATCGAAATTTTCAGTTCACGATCGCTTTAAAAGCGAAAAAGCAAATAGACCCAAATTACCCCGTAGACCCAAATCACCCCACCTTAGCCTATGCTCTATTTTCTTCAATCATCAAAGGAATCATGAAGGAATCACGGCTTCGAATGTCCATCCCGTGGGATTTCAATTCTTCAATCGAATCGAAAATTCTATCACATCTACACTTTAACAATAGTAATTCACAAATCTCGCAATTTGATTGGTATTGGAGGAATTGCGAAATTTGGACCTAAATAGGGCCATGTTTTTCAGAGTAATACTATGAGTCTCTATTGCCCGATGCACCATCATGAAGTCAAAGAGCACAGGGGAACAAGAGACTTATCGTCATGAGTCTAGATTGGGGCTCTGTTTACATGACACCGTTTTCGCTTCATATCCGTTTGGGTTTCGGCTTTCTTCAGAACGTTTCGCTGAGGATTGCACTACATTTATTGTTTGCTTTTTTGCATCCACTGTGCATTCTGCACAGCGCCCCAAATCAATGGCAGGCTCGTAGAATTGATAAGGAGGTCCTATATTGAGTTGATAACTGGATTCAACCGTTTCCATTCGAAAATGCCAAAACGGTATGAATTGCATCGGATTGGTGCGTTCTCGTGAAAAAAGGCCAAAATCTCATGTTTTAATTTTGATCCTTACAGGGAATAGCAACCAAACAGATCCAAAACAGGGACTAAGAACTTACCAAGAATAGGGAGGAGGCTTAACCAAATTAAGAAATTAGTGACCTAATTGGTTGAGCCGTAAACGTGCAGGACTTGGCCTAAGTTAGTCCTCGCTTTGAAGCTACGTTGTCGTGAGTCTCTATTTGAAACCATCATCCAATTCAATGCAAAAATTGAGACTCATGTAATCAGTCTACAATCTGATATGAAATCGATCTACAACCCAGATCACAACACAGGTCTTGCCAGTGCAGATATTCTTTCACATCAATTCAACCACCTTGGTTGGCGCATACTGGCGCCTGTCAAGGTGGGATGGTGTCATGATGCATAGAGTGCTTAGGTTTGTTCTTTGATTTGTTTTTCGTTTGTTTTTACTTATATTTTCCCCTTTTTTTCTGATTATTGTTAAGGGAATTTTGAAGTTTTGTTCATAGCCAGAACCAGATGACGTCATGTCTATCTCTGCTATGGACGGCATAAAATATTGTATTGTATTTGTTTAGTTTTAATTTGAAATTGATATATAAAAAAACGTGGAATAAAAACCGTCTTGCATAAACAGAGGCCAATCCAATATGAAAACAATCCGATATGAGGTAAAAACGGTATTGTGTTAACGGGAACTAAAAACTATCTAATTCTTACCTCGATTCCAGCGGTAGAGGTATAGGAAAGTAGCTGTTTCTCTCAAATCATTCAATTCAAAAGAAATAGGGCATAGAATTCAGCATCAACGTCTTAAAACTTTTTGTGAATAATGTTTCGTTGATAGCATTCTGTCATCTGTCCCGACATTTGTTAAATATGTTTCTAGCAGAACATATAAGTAAGTGAGTAAGTAAAAATTTGCCATTAAGATGATAAAAAAGGGCTAAACGTCATAAATAATTTAAAGGAAAAAAAGAATCTAATCACAAATGTACACTGTAATAAAAATTTAAAAAGCAAAATATAGATTAAAAATACCCCCAGTTGAAAAATGGCAGGGATGGCATTAAAAGGTCAATACAACCTTGGTTCCATAATGGTCCCCCCATATCTATGAAGAAGTTGCTGGAGTCTTTGCATTATGGCTTTCAGGTTAACTTATTCAAGCTCCTCCTTTGCGGCTATCTATGACTGCTTCCTTCTTGACAGGATTCATGCTGCATTTGCATGCTAAATGGTGAGAGTCCGCTGAATTTTAAGGAACGTTCCGCGGGAAAACCCCGGATAGCAGTGAACTGCGTTGATTGCGTTTAAACGAACATGCATGTCATCATCAACATTGCCCGCATATGCTGCAATTTGAATCCCAGACACACAACGAGAATTGCCGTTAAAGCAAATCAGTTCTCTTGGTCGTGGTCTATCGTAGACATGTGCATGAACGAATACAACGAGATGTTCAAACTCAATTCAAAAAGTGACATGCAACAAGTCCATCAATGCTCGCCTGCGACCAACCGACGGGCAATAACGAAAATATGCAGCCTTTGTTCGACAACAACGACGCATAGAAATATTAGGATATCATCATTGAAATCGGTCCAAATGATTTTCTCCATATCTCACGTTTGAGAAGTGTGGTCGACGAAAGGAAAACCATTTCCGAGGGCAGACATAATCTGCTTCCCGATCGGGATAGCATTATGAATCTTTGGGAGAATTTGATTTTCACGGAAAGTGACTTTAAATATCTTCATTTGACATGTATCTTAAGATTGGTAGGAAAACCTTACCTCGGACCATGAATCGGTTTTCCATTCGGGACAAGTTTTCTGTACAGAACATTTTTCGAATTTTTCCGGGACATCACCTTTGCAATTAGAAAATGGCATCATTTCAATCTGTCCATTCTTAACTTCTTGGATACAGTGAACTCTACGAACTCTATCTCCAACTCCACACGTCTTTGAGCATGCACTCCATTCTCCAATGAACCAGCTGTAAAAGAATATAACCATTATACCGGTTGAGTAAAAAAAGCCCGACATCTGAAAAAATTGTTCTCCCTGAATATCACACTAATGATGTTGAAAACTACCTTTTTTTATTCCCGGTACGTCAAATTAGGTTCAGTAATTTACCCGGCTTTAATCAGCCATTCCCTCCCTTCGAAATGGGATATTTTCTGCAGAAAGCCCCTTTCGAAAACCTGCAAAAATGAGTGAAAGTACCAAGCAAGATTTCCCTTTGTTCTCCTTCATAGCAATGATGACACTTGGATGTGTTCATGTATTTTGTCCACTTGGGAGAATGGAATCCCCCTGAATATGATATTCATACGAGGGGAAGACTTTTCAAGCCGACAAGAGGGAAGCACGTGCTAAAGCGTGCTGAGAGCTATGCGACCAGTTTGACTTGATGCGTAGAGATCTCCTTCGCCAGCTTAACATCCCTGGTTTCGACATAAACAAATTGGATTCAGATGCACTGTGCACTTTGCTTCTATTTGGAACTAAAGATCTGAACATAGTTGAAAATAGAATCATCATAGAAGCAACAATTTCATTCATCAATGCAGCAAAGCGCTTTGATTGAATACTCAGAAAGTAAACAGCAGCGACCCCTCCCCCTATCATTGTCAGTTTTATCAGGTAGCTTCGTACCAAATAATCAATTAAACCTAGAGACATATAAACCAAATTGGATTTCAAAAAAGTTTTGGGTTTTTGTATTATTTGGTACAAAGCTACCTTGGAGTATACCTTTCTTTTCTTTGCTAAAGTATTAGAATTGTAAGTGCCATCCAAAGTGGGGACCAGATGACCTTGTGTCTATCCCTGCTTTGAATGGCACAGTAGAATGTAACAAATTTTTGTGTTTTAATCTTTTTGATATTGATAGAAAAAAAAGAGTTATCACTATGAGGTGAATACATCATGGAAATTTGCTCGTAATTTTAGCACGTTTTTAAGGTTTCTCGAAGGGAATCTTTTTAGAAAATCGCCTACAGAATCTGAGAGGAGAAACCAATTTTAGGTAGAAAAATTTCTAAAAACAATTGAACATGTTAGCTATTCAACCAGGTATTGCAAAATATCATTGCTTCTATACTCAGGGTCCACTAACTTTCAAACGCTGGGCGTCTTTTTGACTCATCCGGTATATGTTAAAGGACGATTGACTCAGTTCTTGGACAAAATTAGCACTCTATAAGTTTGAGGCATTGTAGACTATGAAACTCTTTTGGGGACTTCTGAAGAAATTTAGTGAGAAATAATAGAAAGTTATGTTTTTTAGCTGTTTTCGCGAAACACAAGACTCTTTATTTGTATGAATTCTGGAACGGTTGAGTCAAAGAGGCTCTGGAATATGATGCACTCCTACACAAAAGCGGCTACGTAAACTTTAAGTGAAGCTTTTGTTTGTTGCTAGAATGTAGACATTATTCATTTTCCATTCTACTTGAAACGTACTATTGTATCGATGTATTGTAGTTTATCTTGATGAAGTGGTCGTGCGGTAGACGCAGTGTCTATTCATCTTGTAAAATATATTTATATGTGTATTGTACTCTTCAGCGGAAAGTAAAAGAAAACGATCATGGATATTGGAAAATATCCATAAAGCACAGTTTTCCTTCTGAATCAGCTATGTTCTTCCTAAGCTATACTGTTACTTCTTGAAAGCTGCTGTGAAAAGAGTCGAGGAAGGTTTTAACTTTCACCAACTTGCTACCAAAGGAAAAGGCAAAAAGCATACCAGAAAAAAGAGGGAAAGCAAATGACTTGAATCTAAGGCAGACTGTTTGTGTAATGTAAAATTCCATCTCTGAAACAAACAATTGTTTTGGTTTAGATTCCAATATCAAGTATATCATGAAACAGAATCCAACATGGAATTTCCGTTCACAAACAGAGCCTTGTAAAGAACATTCTTAATTTAAGTAAATGTGTTCTAATTCACCAGATAAAGTTTTCACATCTAAATTAGCCTTTGACTGACAGATTAACAAATCAAACTTGAATGCTGGCCACATATCTTTCATTCCATAGTCCGCCAGACGTGGTACATGTTTGTGGCTTAATAGGTACAACAAAATTATTTGCTACATACATACCGTGTAGGGCATGGCTGTGTGTTACAATCTTCAACATCACTTGGGCGATCTTTCTCATCACACAAAAGTCCAGAAACAACGCGGCCATCATTTGAAGCAACGCACACTACCTTCCTTTTTCTGATTCCTAAAAATGGAGAAGATGCATGTTGTTAACGCTGTTTAAACGGGAAGAGTACTTGTAGAGGACACGCTTTGAGTATATTTATCAAGTCTTGACTAATCTTATGGAGATACTTAAAAGGATTTTCCTTACAAAAATTCCTGGAGAATTGCACAAGTTCACAATACTGTACGCTAAGTAGCAAAATGATTAAAGTATTCGGTATAACGTTAAATCTCAGACCCTATGTGCAGGCTGATTTAGAAAGGTACAAACTACGTAGAAATGCGCGTTTAAAAAGCCCCTGCTATGATATTCTGGTCAAAATTGTCTCTTATCATAACATCATTAAAAAGATACCAAGACAACAGTGCAAACTGGACGGGTTTGTAAATCGTACTGCGTATGGGTACTGTTTTGATAGGGATGACTCAAGTTCTTCTTCTTAGTAGGTGACGTAATTGGCTGCGTCACACTAAAATCTAATCCCGTTATAACATTGATTGTTTCACTTTATTGAAATTTGCCTTTGACGTCGGCTAATTCTTTTTGGTGCGACAGTGGTCGTCACATGATTACCTTGGTAAATCATGATTGGTAAATTGTCTAAAACAACGCTGCAATTTATCCTGCAGTTGATCGGCAACTTGTTTATCCCGTTGTTTTGGCTACTACAGTTTTCAAAGACTCTTGCCGAAAGAAGGAAATGTTGTAACAGCGTTTTATGTGAACAAGAAAAGGGGTAACATACAATAACGTTGTAAGCCCGTTAAGAATTAGCGGGATAAAGGACCTGGTGTGACCGCAGCCATTGCTTCAAAGTTAGATTTATTAGTATCCATGTGCTTGGCAAGATATCAAGATACAGTTTTAGGCAATTTGCAAGGTCAATATTTGCAACTTAGTGCTATGGCAGTGTTGTGTTGCATGAGCGGAAGTTAACTTAGAAGAAGATTCTATGTAATTTACCTCCAGCACATGATACACTGCAATCCCCACGTGATTTGATCTCCCAGCTGTAACTTGTCTGTGGAATGCCATTACTTAACTCATTTGGAATATAATACTCGTATGTGAAGTTCACTGGTCCATTTAAAGCTAAGGTCTGCAAAAGAAACGAAAGTTATTGTAGTTTCAAAAATATTGCAACCTCGTTCCACGTACCAAACATTGAAAAATTGACCTTGGAACTGGAAGTAAAAAGCCTGGAGATGTTCTTTCATTTAAGAACATTAAGAAGTTATCTCTTCATTATTCCCATTTGGCCATTTCAATGTGTTTCGAATGAATTTGTAAAATGAGTCAACATGATCAGTAAAGTCATGAAGCAGATTTATACCTTATAATTATGAACTAGGGTATTAGGTTCAACAAAATACACCTTAAAGTCTAAAAGGGTCTAACTGTTACCTTTGTTTTATGTAGCTAACGTTACCACTAACAGTATACAGCTTCATAATATATGCAATTCCCTGTATTGGCTCCTCAGTAATGATTAGATTTGATGAGAAAACTAATGTATAGAAACTGAATTTGCAAAGTCTATTGTAGTTATGTACAAGCTATCAGGCATCAGCTAACTGGCACATGCAAAGTTGGAACAAGGATATTATCTAATAAAACCTAATCTAGAAACAAAAGCCAAAAACCAAAAACAGTGATTCAAGTGTTATTTAGTTCTACATAGCAAAGCGAATCCCTTACATTGTCATTATTGTTTGTTACATTTGTAGCTCTTGCAAGCTGGTGATACTATAATGACAATTAACAATTTAGTAAATGAAGACGGGCGTCGAAAATAAAGAGGAAAAAGGGATGAATTCTTATGTGAAGATTTTCGATGGATTTTCAATCTTTATTGTTTCGCTAAATCATCACTCGCCTATCTCCGTTATCCATGAAAAAACAAAGACATTATTACGATGGAGGCTGAAAATTTAGCTACCAAAGCAAGCAGCGTTTTAATCGCTAACTTCCGGTCACAAATGTATTCAAGGTAAAACTCACCTGACCAATTGACCGGCCCGCCATAAAAAAATTCCATTCATGATGAAATGCAGAGAACTTTTTAACACAATCCTTTTTCATGTGTTGCTCTTTTTCTACTTTAAAATTGAGCAAATCAACTTATAAAGTCAAGAAAAAGTTACCTGGCAAAGAAGGTGTCTCTGATACAAGCTGTATCTCAGGTACAATTTGCAATCTTATTGTTTGCAACAAGTATTAGCAATTATTATATCTCCTTGTTGCTTCTTAGAGACTATAAGTGGTTTGTTTTGTGCTGCCCAAATTTGCTAGTTCCCTGGACTTGCTACAAGTCTATCCTTTGGTCATAAAAACGAGAGAAGGAAAAAAGAAAAAAACAAGAGAGAAAGAAAGATAGACTTGTAACTCTCGTCCACCCAATCGAGGCTACATTCAAGTTTTCCTGTTCACCGTACAACATTACAAATCTATCTTTCCTTCGCTCCTTTTTTCCTCCTTCTTCTTCTTTCCTTCTCTTGTTCTAATGACCAAAAGATGGACTTGAAGCAAGTCCAGTCGTTTCCAAGTTTATTGATAATTTCATTCCAATGGTTTGAATGCATTCAAATACAATCGGCCTTCACGCCATTTCATCCCCATCTTTCGACCACGACGTCTTTTGGAGACAGCTGGATATACAGCAAAAGCCCGCAAACAACAACATAGCAAAATAAGAACCTGCTGACTGATTTTGTGAAAAAAAGACACCCTAAGATAGGAACCAAAAACAGACTGATTCACTTCAATGTTCTTATGAGATAGTACATTTAATTGAGAAATGTCATCACATCAGTGTAAATAAAATCCCAACTATTGATAACTGAACACCTCTCTCTAACATTTTTTCAGGGACATGGAAATTGTTTCATCAAGCTATATGATATGAATTGCTTTGTTAACAACGAAATACCATACCCTCTAATATTTGAATGCAGTCTTTCTACCTTCAAGTTTATTTAACGCATACTGTACCGGGTGAGTAAAAGAAAGGTTTAGGTGTTTGGAGGGCTGTGAAATAAAAAGTATGTGACCGATATTCAATACTGAATTGTTCATTTATCAGTCAAAGGTCAACTTAGATCAGAAAATTTTGTTTGGTAGTATCCCTCATCATACAGACCCAGAAATGAGGAAAATGGTGGTAAAGGGCATGTTTGGGAACAACCATTCCACATTCCATTCTGGTCCATAATTTACCTTGTATTTAAATTCGAATTCAGAATCTCAATTTTTCAATGTGAACTTCAGTGCCACATAAATCATGGACCAGAGTGGAATGTAGTATTCTCGATTCCCATACAAACCCCTTACACGCATTCTGATTATCATTGGGTCTTAAAGATGTTTCATTTAACAAAACAAAATTTTGTCATCTAAGTTAGCCGTTGAGTGATAGATTAACACTTTAGTTTTGAAAATCGGTCACATACTTTTTATTCCACAGCCCTCCAAACGCCTAAACTTTTTTTGACTCACCCGGTATATGTATTCATCATAGTAACATCTGCCCTTGCGATAAGAACCAAACCTTGAAAAATCATAAGCACCTCTTTTATAAGAACCTAGTCAGTCTGTTTTTTAGCAAAGTATGTTCTTGTTTGCGGGGTTTTACTCATCTGCTCTTGCACAAAATATGAGCACGACTTTAAGTTCAGTCGTAAGAAGGAAATCTCTTTCCATGCCCTCAGTCCACTAGCGTAGTTCTTAACAGCTTCCCTGGGACCACTGTCCTTGTGTTTCCTAATAAAACAAAGAGTCAACATACCTCGATGGTTATAGGTGCGTCAATAGGCCCTTCTATTTTTATACTATTCTCTTTACTCGATCTCTTGTATACAGCATAGTGTCCGTTTAGTTTATAGCTTCCAGATCGGCCGATAATCCAATCACCGTTCAGTATATAGTCACCTTTGTAATTCTTTAAAGCTGGCAAATGGAGCAAAAAAGCTTTATATACCTATCCATGACATAGTAAGATTGTTCCTTTTATTGAAACTTTATAAAAAATACCACAGTCTTCCGGATATCATGAGCTGATGAATTCTTACTTGAAGTCTAAGTAGAACCGAAAATATTCGGAAATCCCTGCTTTCTTGGGGTAGCAGAATGATCATGATACATTCATTTCAAGCTGGCGAATAACAATAGCGATGAGCTGATTTATGTCAACTATACAAAATATAAAAGTCTAAATGAAACTAAAGGATGCTCCAAAAATATAGATTAGAATCTAGATTTGATTTCGCAATTCAACGTGAAGAGTGAATAATTCCTGCTAAAGGTAAAGAAAGCTTTACGCGACTATCTTTCGATTAAGCTAAAAATCATGGATTTACTATTGATTTTGGCTGACTGTTGGTGGATCAATACCCTGCTTCGATTCCTTGTGGGATTCATCAAAGTTGTTTTGTCTTCATGCATAGCAGTACTGTAAACAGCAAAAACCTGATCCTACTATAGCTTTCATGGTCATAAAGCAACGAGATGCACTGTGTACACGGGGGGGGGGCTTCTTCCATGGTAAAGGTACCTGGGAATGTGCCGCCCACAAGGGTATACTCTTTTGGACCTCTAATCTAGCCAAGGGCATACTTTTTGGCAAGTTTAGTCGAGTTTAGTCTAGGCAAGGGTATGCTTTTTGGCAATTTTGGTCAAAGAACTGTAAAAGTTCAGTAATTTCTTTAAAAAACCAATTTAAAAAAATTTTTTGTACTGAGAATGCGAAAATTTGGCAAGTTTTGTCTAGAAAACGCCCTTTCAGGGCACTTTTGATGGAGAAATTAGTCTAGCTAAGGATATCATTTTCACAAAAATTGGTCTAGCCAACGGTTCCATTTTGAAGCTGTAGGCGGCACATCCCTACCCGAAATTTAGCCAAGAACCCCCTCCCGTGAGTGCATATGAACTGAGCGCGTACCGTTGTTTCTGTTTAATATATCATTTTCTGGTGATGGCACTATTGATATCATTGACGCACTAGACAACAGCAGTGGGATAGTTTGGGATGGTGGTGGTGCGAAGGGGGCTTTGGTTCCTTACATGGTTATTACTCGTAGGGCCTGCATTCCATGCTGTTTTGACATCGTCTTGGATAGTCCTGCTGGCTCGGGGGGGGGGAGCGTACCTTAATTCGTTTCGTGGTACGAAGACGTGCCATTGTTTAGGGGTACTTTTTTCAAACTGTTACAGAATCATGGGTACCACTCTCACAATTTTCAGAAATGTCACGGAATTATGGGTGTCCTTTTTAGGGTATTTCTCATAATTTGCGGAATTATGGCCCAGATTTTCATTCGATTTGCGGAATCATGACCCTAAAATCCATCAGAATTTACGGAATTATGGGCATCGATTTTTCAGGCACAATGGCACGTCTCCGTCAGATGATAGGTTGAGATAGCCCCACCCCCCCGAGCTTGCTGGGAGGAATTGCTCCTGAAACCTATGCTCATTCTATGTTTAGTACTGTACTGTGCCTCTTTTCCCATTTCCTTTATGTTTGGTTTAGGTATTTCTTGTAGTATTCTGTGTCTTATTGTCAATCATGTGATTATTACTGGTATGATCTAATTTAGGTAAAGTCGTCTTGCATTCTTTGATGTATTTAGATATATTAGTTAATGAAAACTGAAACTGAAACTGAAACTGGCGCACTTATGACTGATGAACTACACTATTCTTACTTTCTTATTCATCTTCTTCTGCAACGGTGCTTTTCATTTTTGGCACGTACATACATACATACATACATACATACATACATACATACATACATACATACATACATACATACATACATACATACATACATACATACATACATACATACATACATACATACATACATACATACATACATACATACATACATACATACATACATACATACATACATATACATACATACATACATACATACATACATGGTTTTTATGAGCATATCCACAACTAAAGTGTGGCTCTTCAACTCTAGCTAAAAAGGTTTTGTTCCCTATGTTTATAATCAAATTGAAGAAAAAGTAAAATGAAATTAAAAATGAAAGAATTGTAAAAACGCCAAAATGAATAGTTATTAAAGATTTAGAATAAAAATCAATTGGCAAGTCGTTCGTTAGCTTGCTTGAAAAGATGTTTCTGTAAGCTATTACAGAACGAGGGTAGACTTGTTTCGTGTCGAACAGTAGATGGCAGTCTGTTGAATTGTTTGCTGGCTTGATCTTAAAACGTCCCTTTTATCATCGAGGACATCAGCTTTAAGTCGTTACTACTACGGAGCATGCGTCCTGTCGTTTTGATTTCTATTTGATTGATAGTTGGCCAGTTTTCAAAATGAATAGCTTTGTATTTGAGCTTCATGCAGTTGAACGCCCGTCTCTCTTCTACAGGAAGCCAGCTCAGTTTTAGGATATCTTTGGTGGAGACATATTTGCCGAAAACAAAACGTACAAGAATGATCTTAATTCGACTGGCAAACACTTTTTATAAGCACCGTTTATAAGAAACTGCGACTCTCATTTTACCAAAATTTAAGGGAATCCAGCACGTTTTTCTTTATTCTCACTTGTTTCCTGGATCATATCACTCGTGGGGTACTTGGGTAATGCCTAAACATTGGAAAGGCTTCAAAGCACCTTGTTTTCAAAAGATATATCATATGCACGATAACTCACCAAGGTAGTTGCGTGGACTGCCTTCTTCTTTGACTGTAATTGATGTTGTTCGAGCAGGAATGTGCAGCATTTCTATATAGTCAGCTACAAAATAGGCAGACTATTATCGTAAATTAAACGCTTTTACCAAAAATATAATGAAGCAAACTACCTACCGGTTGAGGCAGAAAAAATTCCTCCTTTGGAAAATTCATAGCACCAAAATTACCTCACGGATTCGAATGATTCACACTCTAGTCGAAAGCCGAAAGATCGAAGTATCTTTGTGAGTTTTCTCACCTTCTTACAAGCTCTGGAAATATAGGCAATTTAAAGTTAACAAATTCTCATGGTTGTAAAATGACAGAAAAAGGGCCTACAAAATGATCAAATCGTAAGGATTGTCCTCACACAGAACAACACCCACATGTGTATCTCAACTCTTGTAAGAGTTACAACAGTGATTTCATCTGGATGACACAAATTCTTAAAGTCATTTGAGAGATCTCTAGAAAGAGGATAAGTCCACCAAGACTGGCCTGCGTGCAAACTCTACAGTCAGTGTGGAGGAGCGAGAAGTAGAAGAAAGCTCCCTGAAGAGTCTGCGCAGTGGAAACCAATTCTGTGTTTTGAGTTCTCAGATTTGTGGAACCGTCTGGGATTGGCTTCACGATTTAACTATTTTTCTTACTAGTGTTCAGCGTATTTGCGTGTAGCAAACTTGATTCTAGAGATTGCTGCAAGCAGACCGACCAATCAAGAATCGATACCTTAAATACACACAATGACGTGATCAGTAAAACAAAGTTGATGAAAATATCAATACTTACAATCAAATTCTTTCAATACAAATTTTCCTCGAACAGGCTTGCATTTTTTGTTGTTTCCATTGCATTCCCTACATTTATCAAATCTTGCACTTGAATTTAATTGGAGATCGCAACCAACATGCTACGAGGGAAGTTTGAAATTTACATAAGTAAAAAATGACATTTACGTCATAGTTTGACAGATTGACAGCAATTGGGAAACACATAAAACATATACAAGTTGTTTCAGAAAAAACCGCAGCCCAACAGTAATTTAAAATTCTAAGGAATTGACAAAGTTTCAGTAGATGTGATATATACCATCTGAAAGTACAATATTTCTTCTGTCTAATAATGTGCAATTTGGATACATTAATAGAATCATTCATTATCAAATCGATACGTTCTTTAGTAAGGCCGTTTTCAAGCTGCAAAGGCAAAATCAACCCCTTTTTCCGGTCAAAAATTATTAAAAATTAATTGCATGACTCTTCTAGTGAATTTGAGATCGAATGGTGAGGCGAAACACTCGCGGAGTTGGTAATTTGATCGTACTGTACACTGGATAGGTAGAGGGCCTGGGACGAACCTACATTGAACTAGGTATCATATTCCTTTGCTTAAACAACCAATACCGGAGCCTCAGCGTTAAACTACATTTACTAGCGTAGCATGCTCGAAAAACTTTTTTCAAAAGTATTTCAGGCCTAGAAGCACTTGAGGTGATGCCTTGAGGAGGGAAAAAGACAATTTCATCTTCCTAAGATGCGTTCGTAGAAAATAGTAAAATATGCTCTCAAAAATGTGGATTATCGTCTATGTAAGTGCTCTATCACTTCTGGCATGTAAAATAGGCCGTGCTTACGAAAACTTCAATTATGCAATAAAATAATCAATTAATCCATCCAGCTTGGATATCATTCGAAAGAAGATAGATAGTACTTTACGATGGTATGCCTCAAATTGATTCAAACGATATCATTTCCTGAAGAATTTCGAATGAAAGTGGGCTGCATTTTTTTTTTAATACCCTATAGTTACAGTTTACGATCAACGATTGTAAAATAAACACCAATAGGATGCTAGCATTGATTAGTAACCTCTCAATGGCCCGTATTGCTCGAAGTTAGATACTTTCTTCGCAATAACACTCAAGGAAACAAGTAAAGATGTTAGCACAACAGACTGACGCAAACGTTGAACGTTAATGAACGTTATAGCAGATAAATAACCATCTTATTGTCCATTCGTTCAACTGATGTTCACATACATAATCAAGCACAATGAAGAGATGGTCTTCAAAAGGCAAATCGAAAAGGCTGTAGATACATGGCCCCTTGAACACAAGGCTTTGCTAAATGATTGGAATTATTTAAAATGAGAAGTGTAGGAAAGAAAAAGTTCTTGAAAATATAATGCAGGGGACGTTATGAAGAAAAATATGCCTAGGTTTGATTACAAGCAAATCAGTTCAAGTGGTCAATCCCTCGATAAAAAGCTTTTTGATTTCCTCAACGTATGCGATGCCATAAATGCAAAAATTGGCATAAACTGAAACCTCCAAAGAGCTGGTCACATGACTTGCAACAGGTAAAGCAAACCCTAGACGGTTAGATCTATTTTGGCAGGTGCAAAGAATTCTCTTCTCACAGTAACCAACTCATTCCAAAGGTCTGCTAATAAAAGGTGCTATCCTAGGTGCCAGACCCTTTGTCCCATCGGTTATACGTAGGTCTGGCACTTTAAGTACCGTGATATCAGCTATCATTAAATGATAATATTTGATCACGTGATACTTTCAAGAATCAGATTAAAGAACTTCCATCTTCGGACACCTACTCGTTAGTTTTGCAATGTAGAGCTGTGCACTGTTATGTTACCTTTGGTTTTTTCTGATTGATTATCAATGATATTTGAAAAATAATTTACCGCCCTATGGTAAGCAATAAAATCAACTGACGAGACCATTATGTTTAAAGAAAGAAAAATTGGAATGACACAACATCGTATTGGAAAATGCAGAAAGCACGGTCTCTACATAGGTCTTTGCTGTTGTGCATGCATTTATAAAACAGTTGCACAGAAGGAATAAAGTCCTTTAACAGGACAAAGAAACACTTTAAGAGTATGAGGCTACTGTCAAAGGTTTCTTACCTCACATTTGCCATCGATGCAAACATCTAAAGATTTCTTATCACATCGAGTACCATCAGCTACCTTGTCAGCAAACTTTACCAGAAATCTCTCACCCTTTGGCATGCAAACCAACTCACATTTAAATGGACCTATAAAGAAATATATTTCAGAGACTAGACAGCATAGATGTTATGATATAAAGCATTCAAAGGGAAAGCAGACTTGGGGAAGGTCGAAGAGAAAAATGCTGGCAATTAAACAACTAGAGGGGATTCGAAATTGCAAACAGGGACGTTCGAGCGATGGAAAAGCATACCTAAACTTGCTCAAATCAAGAAGAGTTAAGCAACTGCAAGACAACTATGCAGTCGAAGAGTATAAACTCAAAATAACATGTAGTGTTGGATCAATATTCTAAACGGTACATTAAAAACGCTACTAGCCGAAATATCTTAAATTCTCAGGAAAGAAAGGTATGGCAAAAATGAAATAGTGTTTTGCTGAAAGCCCAGCTCGCTAGCGTTCATTTGTTGCATAGTTTTTGCAAATTAGGTTGCTACGGAAATCGAGCGCAAGAAGAAAATGACTGTAAGTCAGAATGAGGTAGCTGTTCAATTAATTTTTAACTGTATCATTTGATGTAAATTGGACTGTTGTTCATTCATTTTGCATTGGTTATGTCATCAGGGAGATAGATGGCAAGTAGCAAGTTTCATATTTGCGAATAAAGCAGTTCTTCGTCAAAATATGCCCCACACAAGAAGAAATGCTATGATTTTCCTTTCTCAAAATGCTAGTGCAGCTAAGTTATTTCACATGCTTGTCATTTGTCGTAAAGCTTTCTTCAGTAACAGGCACTGATTTTGACAGTAATAGTTAATTCATCTATGAATATCACTGTGCAAGCTTGTTGTGGTGATTATGGAATGAATGAAATCGAAATACAGTTCTTTCTTTCAAGAAACATGCAGTAGACGATTATGCTAAAGATGGTAGCGAGAAACTTCATACCAAGATGCATTGTGCTCGAATTACGAATCTTTAACGATTTCATCGGACCCCTAAGAACGCAATGCATCTTGGTAAAAGGTTCCTTGACACCGTCTTTAGAGTAATCGTCTATTGAAGCAATATTGAAAAGAGCACTACCTCACTCAGGCTCATGCTTGCATTTCCCGACAGAGCAGAAACTGTCCACGCATGCCTGAAAACTTGTAACTTGGAGCCCTCCAACTTCCTGCAACAGATTCCAAAATTTGGCAACACTTGATCTAAGACTGATCAATGACGTCACTTTACGCAGTTTCCACTCTGTTGCATTTGCCTCTTTGCCCATTCTCTAGACATTAATTTTCAAAACCTGTACGCGGGTTGAAAGCATGCAAGTTGGACGTCCAGGAAGTCACTATCTCATTCATTTCAGTACTTTCGTTCCAGACAGAAGTGTAGTCTTTTCCACTGGTAAACTTTTTCATACACTCTATAGCATCTTGAGACAATAATTAGTCAGACAGATGAAATAATGATGAATACTGACCAGTTGTAACTGGAACCCATTTGAAAAGCTTTCCTTTGAATTTTTTGCTATTTTGTTCAGCGCATTGTGCGGCTCTGAAGTCAATGGCATCATTTGGGCAATCCTGTAATTAGAACAGAATACAACGCTCAATACAATAAGAGCATGGGTGGCTAGACACCGTAGATGTGATGCATTGCCACTGCTTTGTTCCTTTGCATAGGAAAGATCATTTACTACTACGGAGGAGCTAGCATAAGAGACCGGAGGAAGAAGAGAATCACTTTTCCTTCGAAGTAACTCAAACATCTTCTCTGCGGAAAGATATACAATTTCCTCTGCAGGAGCACATTTACTGAAACATAACTGCGGTGTCTAAGTACGCATGATTAGAAGAGAACATAAGAGTTGTCGGCACAGACAGTTGAAGTGTATTGAAACTTTCCAATGGTAAACTAAGCGTTACAAGCTCAATACAGCTACGTTTTATTGAATTTGCAGCAAGAAAGTCCGCTGGGAAATAGCTGTTAGCTGTTAGCGGTGGTCTCGTGAAGATATATTGTACTCCTTGCTCAAAAACAATACATTTTTGCGATATTTGCGTAACGTTGGTGCTTTTCGCAATGAAGACGATTTTCTTGTAACGATGAAGCTCGAACTTAACCAATTGACAAAATAGTCTATTACATGAGTTTCGTGTCAAATTGAAACGAGCTTGAAAAACATTTCTCCAGAAGCACGAATTTCTACCAATTTATGAGGCTATCATGAAGTAAGCGAAAAATGCAGCATTGTATAAAGAAAGGACAAATCTGTGCACTTTGTTCGAAGGAGAGAAACAAAATGAATG
Organism: Aurelia sp. 4 Dawson et al 2005; assembly: GCA_964019985.1. Taxonomy (NCBI): domain Eukaryota; kingdom Metazoa; phylum Cnidaria; class Scyphozoa; order Semaeostomeae; family Ulmaridae; genus Aurelia; species Aurelia sp. 4 Dawson et al 2005. The sequence goes on from OZ026494.1 coordinate 19,133,253, forward strand.
GCAGCATACACATGAACACTTACTTGTATATTGCAAAGTCGATTTCGTCTCTTTTCACCCTTACAAGTTGTGCCCAGACCGTTAGTACTAGGAACATAAATAAGGCGATTTAGATCTAGGATAGCATTGAAAACACTGTAAATATCAAAAATTCAAATGTTAACTTAAAAAGAAAGCAAAATTACAGATAAAAGTATCCAAGGGGTCCAAGTTACCAGTTACAGACAATGCGAATGTAAACAAACTTGATGTAACCATTTGTAAACAAGCTCAACTAGCAACATGGAGTGCAGAGAGACACAGATAAACAAGTTAGATTTTACGGATACTATGTGTAATCTTAGTATTTGCTCTGGATAGCTTTGTTTATACGTATTTTCATGTAATAATGAAACAAAATATGACGAGGTTGGGCACGTGCACTACAATTCCTATCTACTTAATGGAGATTACAAAAACACCATGAAACAAGAAGTTTACAGCAACAAGTTGAGCTACAAGTGAAGATTGCTTGAAACTACTGGGTGAGTCAATAAAAAGGCCCAACGATTGAAACAATGATGCTCCCGGACTATCGAAGCAATGATGTAGAAAACGTCTTGCTTTATTCCCGATATGTCCAATTAGGCTCAGTAGGTCAGTAATTTACTTGACTTTAATAGGCCCTTCCTAGCCTTCTAAATGGGAGATATTCTGCAGAAAGCCCCTTTCAAAAACCTTCAAAAACATGTGAAAACAACAAACAAGATTTCCCTTTGTTCTCCCTCCTAAATCTAATGACACTTGGATGTGTTCATGCATTTTGTCCCGTTGGGAAAATGGAGTTCCCCCGAATAAGATATTCATACCAAGGAGAAGAAGAAGACTGCTGTGAAGGAAACAGGGAAATATATCAGGAAACTTGCAAGTAATTTTAGCTTATTTTTAAAGGTTCCTCGAGTGGAATTATTTTTACAAAATCCCCTACAGAATCAGAACGAAATGAGCCACTTCGGCCAGGAAAAATTCTAAAAATAAAAAAACAAGTTAGCCATCCAGTCAGATATTGCAAGATGTTGGTACTTATATACTCAGGGAGCAGCATCCCTTAAAAGCCGGGCATTTTTTTACTTACCCGGTACATATACGAAAATTTTGGCTTACCTGTTTAGACAAGTCCTTATTTGATATGAAACACCAGCACCGCAAGTCCGTGAACATGATGTCCATTCCTCCCAGTTACTCCATTTATCAGTCTGCAAAGCAATTTGATCAATGAGGCACCGATGGTGAAAAAGTTCATGTATCCTTGTATCATAAGCAACAATTAAAAGATCTAAACGTTTTACATTAGCTATAATCTGCAAATCTGCTTAAACTTCAAACATGGACTTGTAAGATATGGGTTAAATAAAATTTCTTAACAACTGTATTTGTCAATATGGTGAAATAATCAATCTGAACTTTTTGTGTATCTGCCCACTGGTTCGAAACAATGAGTATCATCGTCGTAGTTTTACTATTACAATTTGCAAATTTACATAACAGTCCCTTAGGATTAGACGAGAAGAGCTCAAATCAGCATAGAATTGCTCTAAGTCGATTCCATGCTATATCAGGGCTAAAACACGGTAAAAACCAATCCGGGGGCACAAGGAACGAAGAGGACGCGTGAAGGGACAAATGAAAGTTAATAATCCGTCTTCTTCTCGCTCATTTTTCGCTGGCAGCGTCCTCTTCATGGCTTACGCTTCCGCAGAGGTAATTGTGTACCTTAGCGGTGGCAAATTGCAAATTAGACTTGTAAGACTTGGAGCAAGTCTAATATTAGTAGAATTGATTGAAAAAAAGCAATCAATTTCATTGAAAAATGATAAAATAACGCCATACACCTCTCTTGCCTTCTAAACAGCCTGGAGCTCAAATCTTTAAAACGACGGGAGTGAAATTCCGTTTTATTTTTCTCTGAATTAAAGTGCTTGAAAGATAGTTTAGCTACTCTGCTGTAAATCTACCTTGCAATATTTTGATACCTTGATTTATTTCGAAATGGCAGCACTTATCTATTTTGAGGCTGTAACGTCATCGATCTTCTAACTCCATACTAGAAACACTTTACAATTTTCTAATCATACGCAAAGTTCGTGATATGTAAGTCAAGCAAAAGCACCACAGCGTCAACAACAAACAACAGCAGCATCAACAACAACAACGACATGACAAACGGATTTGACTTGGAAGGATACAGGAAGACAACACAACGCATCAACGAAAGAAAAAATTTTTTCAACCTTTTAAGGGCAATAACGATACAGTTGAACTGCATAACCTTATTTGGACTTAGCTTCTGCTACAAATAGTGATTACTTTTTAGAATTTAGTCAGTTGCTCTGAAGATGCTCTAGTTGGTGAAACTAGTCAGAATTAGCCTACGCGTAGACCCGTTATTCAAAAGAAGAAAGGGTCTACGAAACAATGAGCAAAAGCTTTGCTACAGCTAGTTCCAGATTTCTAGAACTTAATTTATGCAGCCTTTGTTGAAACGCGTATCGCACATTACTTGAAAAGCGGATTAGGATAATTTAAGATAATTACTCTAGTGGCCGTAGCAACCTTTCACTCGTTGTTTCGTAGACCCTTTCTTCATTTGAATAACAGGTTTACTCGTAGGCTAGTCAGCACTGGAAGAAAGATAAATGCGCAAAAGATCAACTTGACGCCTCCTTTCGTATGTTGTTGCATGCATCTTCTTCAATCGTACAATTCATACTAAGAAGAGCGACTTATTTCTGCTTGCAACCATCTTGTAGATGCAGACCTTCATGAATTATGGCTTTCTACAATGTTGTATAAAAATTTGTCAAGTGGTTCGAGATTTACGATTATTCTAATTTTTTCAATATTTTCGATGAATTTTTACAAAAATGATAAAAATGCTACTATTTGGAAAATAGATAGGATATTGAAAAATAGCCACGGCAGATTTACAGCAAATTACGCAAGGTTCCTTCGAATCGATTCACTTCATGGATAAATGTGATACAATTTTCACCCACCTTTTTAAAGATTCGAAAGATTTGAGTCCTATGCTCATATAAATCTAATTTGATTTAGTTGGTAAATGATATCCCTCTACAGGGTGTTCCAAAATAAGTGTGCCCGTTTGTGTAGTTACTGTGGAGGAGCTTTACATACAATTAGCTCGATCTTTACACAGTTGCATATGTCAGGCTTCAACTTGATGCTTGAGAGCTTATTTGAGTCAATCTGAAAAGTGGGTTGTTGATTTATGGCAGATGAAAGGCAAAATAAGTGGTTGCTTCAAAAAAAGCACTTTTGTTGTTCTCCAGCAATACCAAAACAAAGTAAGTTATCAAAGAAAGGACTCTGGCATCATCGTATTAAAACTTCACGACACTTTTTAAAACATAGAAAGTGCTCTCTAATGAATAGAAAACACAACTGAATCTACGGCTCCGCCACAGCAGCAACAAAAACAGGGCGCAATTCTTGTGGGACAACCTGCAGTTTTGGAGAAACCTCTGATTCTGAATTTCTTGCGTTATAACTTAACGGTGCAAAGCATCATTGTTTGCTGCACAGAATGTGTGAAGTCATTCTTCAAACTGCTTTAATCAGAAGCGCAGCAGCAACCAGCCAAACTGGGCTCGATTTTTTGAGGCTGTCAAAATGCGCCCATTGTAGAGAATTGCAAAGTAAAAATAAATTAACGTACCGCAAATACAGAAAAGAGCAACACATTCAACCAGACGAGAAAGCAGTTGATGGAATGCATCTTCTAAATATCTAAAAAGAACACAGGTACGTGATATTTTATCTAGCAATAGGCAAAGTCAAGTCAATAAACTTTTGTTCTACCAAGTTGAAGTCATGTGACCATACTCTTCGGCAAGTATTATACTACGGTTCATGGCACAAGTTCCTGGCACAAAATTTGTCAAAAAATTCAAAAGTTGTCTTATCAAGAGATCAATCACCTTAACTCGAGTAGGTGCAAACAAACCTTTAACAATTTGTTCCTATGAGTATCTGAAATCTATCATCGACTCTGTGCATCGATTAGCTTAGCAAGTGAGGCATGCACTACGCCTTGCTGGACAGTCAATAAGCAACACACAGTTGAAGTAACCTCTTTGAACACACACCACTGTATGTCAAGTATCAATGAACGAAGGACGGAGTCAAAATTACTTTATGGTTTTTATAGAAATACATAATTTTTATGTTTTCTTCTCTGTTTTCAGATTTGATAAGTAAAGAATGGGAGTACATCAGTCACGAAATCACGTAAGATATTTTGACGTTATGGCTGTGGGATCTACTTTAATTCAATAGGAATGCCAAAGGGAAGTCTCTAAATTCTCGCACGTGAAGTTGAGGATCTACTTATTAGATTGAGGGTATATTCATTAAACTGATGATAATAATGACGACAATCTCAACGATACAAGCTGAAACAGACAAAAATTTTTGTTGTGACTTGACTTAGACTGCATTCACACGGTGCCGGCGCATTTTGAAAACGGTGAAAAATGTGTCGGCTGCAAAATTTGAGCTAGAGTTCGCACGATACCGGAACAATTTGAAAACGGTAAAAAATTAGACGGCAACAACTCGCTGCAAGACTTTGATGCTAAAGAAGTGTACCTACACCCTAAGAATCGACCCGTCTCGTTCCAAAAGTGTCTAAAAATGTTCTATTTTTCATCATTTTCAGGTGTTTACACGATGCCGTTTCCAAAATGTGCCGGTTAAAGTTCAGTTTTCAAAATCTACCGTTTTCAAAATCTGCCGGCAAAAATGAGCCGTTTTCGTTTGAACGGGAGGCCTATCCGTCACAATTTTCACCGCTCTCAAAATGTGCCGGCATCGTGTGAACACAATCTTAGCCTGAGCAAGCAAGTAAGTTCAGTGAATAACGAAGGTCCTCATACCGGGTGAGTAAAAGAAACAATCCACGTTTGGAAGGCCATTGCCCCATGAATATCAAGGCAATTATGTTTAAAACATGTTACCAATGATGGAAAAAATCAAGTCGATTTCAAAATCCAGCGAACTTAAATTGGCCACCCCGTTGAAGTTGAGAATTTTACCCAATATAGCCGTGAAAACGGGCATGACCACTTCTCCTATAAATTGTGTCAGTTGCAACACAATAACAAACATGGCGAGACCGAAATTGACATTCCTATGAATGAACAGTGTTTTGACTGCAGATTGGACCATGGATGGACCAATCAAAACAAACAATCGATAACCCAGTTTAGGTTAAGCTAGTTTCACTTGGCAGTGTGAATGGGGTGTTAACGTGGTAGATTAACATTTCAGCTTTGAAATGGCCGCATCGGTTTTATTTCACAGTTCATCATACGTGTTACATTTTTGCCACAGCTCACCATATGTGTTACATTTTTTGACTCACCCGGTATATTGAGCAAAAGTTATGTTCAAATCAAGGTCCAAGGGCACCAGATTAACCAATAAATGATTGTTATTTCTACTTTCCACATTATTTACAATAGTTGTCATAAAAAAGGATAAAAAGTTATACATGTACGCAACAAAATATTTACACGCATAGCTAATAAAAGCCAACTACTTCAAATCACAGCATAAAGTAACAACGATTGAAATTTCTCCAATAACACATTACAGCAATGCAAAGTTTGATATCATTTTGCACAATACATGGGAAGAACATAGAAGTAGGAACCTGGGAGGACATTGGGGGAATAAACAAAGAAGTGCCCTTTTTATTTTGGAGAATGGCCTCTTTTCTTAAGGAAAATGGTACCCTCGATGAGGTGTCATGCTCCCTAAGTTTGACATGCTTCTTACGTCTCTAGGAAAGTGTTCCAATATGACCCAAGCAGTTTTAAAAACAAACAATCTGACAATCCCGAAGATGACCACTGAGCACGCGAAATCCATCAACAAATGTTATCTAAAATCTACATCTTGTTTTGCGTGACAAAATGGTTCAAATGCTTTTCAAGACTGCACATACATAATTAGGTATGCAGTGGATTGGTTTGTAAAGGTTATAGAAATCCGCACCATAAGCTAACACAGTTTAATTGTGAAACCGTTGCAAGTTAGATTAATAAGATAGCAAAGTCTTATCATGTCTAAGATTGAATTATAGATTATTTTCATTCCAGTGGCAAACTTTATTGTTTTGAAAGATGAACAGTTGTTCGGTAAATACACGATGCATCCCAGTATTCAACGCGCTCTTTAGGTCGCCGCTTTATCTAACTTCAAGTGGAAACGACAACGGCTTCGAATCTTAGAATCTTTGCAAAGCTTTAAAGTTTATCGAGTATATTATTATTGACCATTTATTTCAAATGAATAGACAATGTCAGCTAAGGTAAAGTCTGTTTACACCCATTTCAAGTCATGTTATCAATCTCTTGACAAAATATCTGCTGACCTTTTTTGATAAATTTCGTGCCAGGAAAACTTGTGCCATGAATGCAAAAGTACTATAATACAACATTCCCAAACAGTATGGTCATATGACTTGATATGGCTAAAGAAATCACGGCTGATTTTGTCTACTGCGTGAAGAAACTTTAGGCAGCTTGCCATGATCCTAGAGAGAGAGAGGGAGAGCGAAAACTTTTGAAATCGCCATTTTTCAGAATTAAAGCATTTTCAGTGCGTTTGCTAGTTTTGAAGTAGCTTAAACGTCATGAACCTTGCTAAATTGTAGACCATACACAATAAACTACAAACTAATGCTTGCTGCCACATTTTGGACATCCAAAACTGATGTTTTCTTGTATTGACTGTATCAGATCAATTTTCCTCAATCAGTTTATAACTTACGGATGTTTTAGAGTCTATCAAAGCTGCAGATATGCTTCTTCACATATATCCTTTGATAAAACATAACACTATGATTCTGAAAGTAAAAACAATGATGTTAAGAGAAATGCTCTTTTCGGAATCATAGCATAAAATTTACCAAGCGGAAACCCACAAGGCAACTGGTCGTATATTTTAAGTCTACCACTGCAGCGTCGCACAAGATACGCTCGCTGATCTTTGGATACGCAGAATCCAGAAATTAAATATCAACAAACTTGTGTTTCCTTGGCAAGAAAAGCAAACACTATTCGGCAGCAGCAAGAATAGTGGGCGTTGATCAAAAGCTTTATAAACGTGAACTTTGCCGCAAGAATCGCTTCGCATAAAGGCAAAGCAGCTTTGGTAGAGTAGGTACCTGAACATCCTTAGCCTAGCCTGTCCGAAGAGCGCTGTGCACAGGCGCTAGGATAGGACAACTGTTACATAACTTTAAGCACTTCCTATTTCACGTACCTTCGGCTGTGGCAAGCTTACCAATGAAAACAAGTTTAGACAATATATCATTACCGTTTTTGGGAGGCTGAAATGCGAACACGTTGATCAAGCTTTTCAGGCCGGTCTGAAAGATTATCATAAAATGCATATTCACTGTGAAAATAATAGGAAAGCATAATTACCGTTGACTTGGAAAATATGCTGCCATTTTTGAATAATGCACCAATAATGCCGTGAAACGGTGCGGCCACACGTTCAGAAATGCGACCGCACACTGCAAGATCCGGCTGCACATTACATCATGCGGCCGCATTTCGTGATGCGTTGCCGCACATTTCACCGCGATTTTTGCCGTGTTGTTCAAAGAATGGTGGTATTCTTTCCAATTCCGTGACGGTACATCATAGATTTGAAATGGGCTGAGAAACAGAGGAAGAACAACATGGAATAATTTTCGGGGGATGGCGCAGACCGCAGACCTTGAACCTTAAGACAAATGAGCTTTTGGATTAGATTGCTGAATATGATGAAAATTGTCCAAACTTGCCAAAAAATTGAAAGTTAGGAATGCAGTACCCTCCACACCCGTGCAAAATACAGCCCAAAGAAAGATATTAAATCTTAAATTTCAGTCAAAAACTAATAACGTCTCATTGTGAGATTTATCAAAAATGTTCACCTTGACTTGAAAAGGAAAGCCGAAATCCAATGTGGTTTATAGTCACCAACACTGTATCATGACAGCAAAGACAAAATATTTCCTTTGCTTCAAGGATCTGTGTCATCCATGATTTTTTGCACTTGTCATCCTGTCGCTGTCGCCATTTTCATGGGCCATTCATTCAATTAGCAAAAATAAAGGCCAAAGAAGCGATGGCATGTACCCAAAAGGACCCTTAAAAGATCTCGGGCAACCAGCATGGATTGCGATTGTCTGTTTTGTCCGTCGTAGATTTCATGGGTCTCGTTCAATTCGAATCAATATGGCCACATTAGGGGTAGCAGCAACATGCTGTTGACTGGAGCAAATGAAAGTTAGGACAACAAGAGATGACTTGAAAAGCGTCATGTTTGTGATGTAAAGCGAGGTTAGCCAAAGGCGACCAAGTGTAGATGATGGCATTCGAATGAAAATGTGAAAAATCATCTTTTTTATCTTGCACCTGTGTTCTTCCAAAATTTTCAATTCACACTGATATTATTGCCTGAAGTCAGATACAAGAGAGACATTAAATTTTTCTTTGTAGTTGTTTTTCTTTCCTAATGAATCGTCATTATTGAGTTGTAAGTATCTTTCATGGTGGGAACTTCGGTGAATTCCCGCCATGGGCGGCACAGAGTTGTATTTTTTGAGTTCAATTCTTTTAGTTGATTATAAGAGAAATCATCTGCTCAAAGAAATTTTAACAATTTTCTCCTATGATGACTTTAACAACTGTTGAACAGATAATGCAAAATAAGGAAAGCATCGAAATGATTCAGACAAGGGTTTCGCCACAACCATGAGACCAATTTTTAACAATTGTTTGATGAGATCAAGCCAAAGGGTACTATGAATATTTTGAGCACAGGGACGTGCCATGGGGAAGGATATTTGGGACACGAGACAGGCTTTGTCCGAGGAAATCTATGTGTCCCCCTTGCAGTGGGTTCACGCTCAAGCGCAGTAGAGTTTGGGGTTGGAGTGCTCACAGCCCCAACCCCATAACGCTACTGCGAACGAGCTTCAACCCCCTGCAAGGGGGGCATGAAAGTTTTTCAGAAACAGGCTATCTCGTCTCTCCAACAAATCTTGGAATGCATACTTCAACGGAATAAGTTTGATACCGAAATAAGAGAATACCCTTCTGTCAGCACCCTTAAGAAACAATCTTCGCAGATAAGGCCTACTGGTAATTCCGTATACGGTATTCATGATCCAAAAGGGGTCGTGTATTTAAATCAATGAAGCACCGGTGGCGGATGATAGTTCAGAAATACTTGTACGATTCAGCAATACATACAAATGTACTAAGATTTGATCATAACTGCCAGTTAACTGCGTTAAATTTCTCTTGAATCCTTTATCAGTTACACAGACTCCCATCTCTTCATCTCTGTTGCATAAATTGTCTTGTGTTGTTGCAGTTGTATTCAATATATGGTGTGTACACTATATATTCTAACTATATACACAACTATATAACTATATACACTATATACACAACACAACCCAATTCATGGCCTAACGAAAACAGAGATGTACAGATGAGAGTCTGCGCGACTGATAGAGGACTCTAGAGAAATCTACATCTCTATATCTCTGTTTTCGTTAGGCCATAAATCACGTTGCGTCGCTGCAGTTGTATAGTAAATATGGTGTACACACAATATATTCAATACAACTGCAACAACAAAACACAATTCATGGAAGAGACATGTAGAGATGGGAGTCTGTGTACCTGATAGAAGATACCAGAGGAATTTAACACAGGTAACTGGCCAGTATTATTAAATATATTGGTGCATTTGTATGTATTGCTGAATCGTGCAAGTATTTCCGAACCATTCTCCGCCACCTATGAATGTATGAATGAAGAGTTGGGTTAAGCAAATTAAATCTCTACAAATTCAAACATAATTTTTAAGCAACCCAATATGTCCAATAAACGATGGCATTGAAGGTACCAAACACTCCTTGCTGCTTCGTAATTCCTTCACGGAGCATAGACGCAATCTTCGTGCTGGTTTCAATGATATACTCGAAGCCTGCAGACAATCTGAGGCTCCATCAAGGATATTCTGCAATAGAAATTTGCCCTTGGAAGCAAACAGATTAATCTAGATTGGAACGATGAACTATATTTTAGAAACAGAACGCTCTGAATAAAGGATACTTGTATCCCTACAAAGAACACCCAAGCCCTTTTCTGTTAGCCTGTGTTCCACACCCCATCATGTTATTATCTGTATGTGTTGGTGTCAGTTGTTTCCTTTTTTGCAATAATGTAATGTAAAGTGTTAAGGAAGCTTGCAGCCAAGTAACCTTATTCACAATTCTACCATATTCGATTCTAAACATACAGACCTACAAGCAGGATCGTCAAGAAGGAGGGGTTAAGGGGGTAAAAGGTCCAGGGCCTGGGTCCAAAAGGAGCTTGTAAATATTTTGTGCCGTAAAAGTTTATTATTGCTTCTTATCCCTGCAGTGCACTTTTATGAAATTCTAGCCGCTGTAAAAGAATACTTGCAAAAACGGTTGACTTTGATGACAGTATACATGTTACAAACCAAACCGCCGTGTTGATATTTCTATCCTATAGGAGACTGGTTCTTTCCCAGCGAGATTGGTGCCGAAGGGTCGTTGATTTATTACAGTTCACATGAAATCTGTTTGGTTTGGCCTATTGAGTCTTTCGTCCGCTCTGGCACCTCTAATATTTCAAGAGCGTTTCCCTCATTTCTATGGGAGACTGAGGGACGTGGTCGCAAAACTAAGCCCATAAACTACCCTAGAGCCCGTGCCCCTAGATCACTCCAGGGCCCGAGCTAGCTCTCGACGGCCATGCCTACAACAAGTGCAGTTACTGTATTTGGGTGCAGGCCACCTTCCCTCTGTTTTTAATGATTCCTGTTTGTGCTTGCTAGATGTAGTTTTATGTTATATGGCTTTTAATTACTTTTAGAATGGTTGCAGGGTAGACATAATATCTAGCTCCCTGTGGTATGGTCTCTTATTATCGTATCGTAGTTTTTAATCAAATTCATGCAAAGACATTTACAACAAGAAAATTCAAGAAAATTCAAGTCATAGATTCTTGAATATATCGTAGTTTGCACTTATTTCAATTAATGACTATTTGTCAAAATTTTAACCCTAATCCTGCCGGGCTTTTTTTGATCTAACATCTCGTTTTTTCCACCCCCTGTTGAAAAGTGCCTTCCCGAATAGCTATCGCTGCAAGATTTGGCAGAGGCATTAAATAATGCTTTGTTAACAATTATGGTGATTTGGGTGTTTCCAACACCCACTGTGACGTCACAATGACGTCATAACAAAGACACACTCCAGAAAAATTTCACTTCTGAATGAAGATACCATAAAAAAACTGAAGATTTATAAGCATCACTGCTACACAAAATATTCAGCTTCTCTATAAAGTGAAAGCATATGTAACAATTCCAGAAACAATTAATCCAATTATGGATGCATGGGAAACATTGTAAGTTCCTCATTAGGGACAAAGCTTTCACGTGAAAACCAACCAGAAAACCAAGAACTTGAGAAACGCAGAAAAACGTGTTTAAAGCTTGCTAAAGATACAGAAATATCACGAAACGATCAAGTTTTGAATGGTGAATATCAAAAAAATATTTTTGAAAATATCTGACGACATCATCGGTAATGACGTCATCTAATGACATCACACAAAATAGAGGATACTAACGTCATCAAATTCTAAAAGTAAACTACAAATTTCGGATTTAATTAGTAAATTCTATTAGCTCACAAAGAATCAACCCATTTTCGTAAGTTTTACTGATAGAAATGACCGAGTAAACCTAACTTCCATTGACCACTCTCCAAATTTGGTGTTGTCACGTGACATTTGGCTACCATTTTGAAATTTTTTTTCCAAAAATATGTGGCTAACATATAAAAACTAAAAGTCAGTGAGTTTGGGGATATTTTCTCATAAAACAAAGAAATAGTGATTAAAAAACCATGAGGGGGGGTGGAAAACACTCCCCCCGACAGGATTAGGGTTAATGGAGTATAACAAAAATTGTGGTATTTAAAGAACGGCATCTGAGCAATTTTGGTATTAAAGAACGAATGAACGTTTAAAAGCTTGGTACAAGGGAGGGTATACACTTTCGAACAATCTGGCATAAGGCTGGGATTTTGAAACGTAGGTGATACGTCCTAACCAAGATTTGGTTAAGTGCCTCTTGGAGATCAAAGGCAATCATATATTGTTGATCAGAAAATGCCTTCAGAAGAAATTTTTCACCATATTTCATGCTTCAGTTCCTCATAGATCAATAAAATTGAAATCGAGGCTTGTTCTTCAATCTTTCAAAGTCAACACGACAAATTCATTGGGCCAACATTCTAAGTCACAAAGTTTGACGACTAACAAATTAGCTACAGCTTAGCTTTGAAAACACATTTCAAAGTCTTGGCCTTGGCCCCAAAAACCCAAGTGAAGATGAAAAATATTGAAGGAAAAGCTAGTTGAATTTCATTTCAAGGTCGACAAATTCCTTAGTCCCCTTACTTCTGAGCTTCTCATCTCATCTCATTTGGGAAGACAGTACCTAGTTTATACAAAAGCCAGAGTTCCAACAAAGTTTTGTTCTGTATTCTTGGTTTAGGCATCAACTGGTGAGAGCAACCATTAACACTGAATTATGTAACTTTTACTAACGTGAGGTCATGCTTTAAACAATTGACTGAAAGATAAGCTTATCCATTTCGAGGTTTCTGAATGCTTGAAAACTGAACGAACATAGCGGAGCATTCTTTTGGTGCTGCAAAATTGTTGGAGAGTTTTCCAAACTACAATCATAGTTGAACATGATCTTATGCCCGTATGCTGTTCAACCATTTACCGATAATTTAACCAATTCTGATTAGCTAAATTCCGGTTAATTCCATATGAAAAATGCGAAAAAACTCCATCGACTGTTTAATAATTTCTGTGTACTCAAAATTCCTCGTTGTTTTCACGAAAACTTGATATCAAGCTGACTCAGTTGGGAAGGAGACTATAGGAATGGAAACAGAGGGAAGAACGCGCAGTTTGTTTGACATCAATAAGGAACTTCTCGAGGTAGCCCTCACAATTTAATTATACTACAGAACGCTTTTAAATTTTCCATCGCTGCAACCTCCCGGCAATACAACCTACTTTGTGACAGCTGACTTTGCATTTGTGTTTGTCTTGTTACTTTTTACTGGCATCTTTCTTCAATGGCCGTAGGATTGAGATATTCCCGCTGCAATATCGCTTTATTAGTTTCCTCTTGTATTTTCATGAGAATGTTTAAGAAAGAGAGAATAATTGTAGGACTCAAAAATATCTTCCTTCCTGGTAGAAAGCCGAGCACGTTCATTTCTTTTTACGCACTTTCTTCTTCTTACCACCCCATATTCCACCTCATTACATCCCTTCACCTTTTCGCCTTCTTCCGCCCCCTTCCTTTCCTTCCTCCCTTTATTTCTTTACCTTCTTTTCCCTTTGCTTCCGTCCCTTCTCCCCTTCTTCCTTCCTGTGAAATTTGAGCATTACAGCTACGTTCCTGGCAGCACTGCTACCACGCTACTTCGTTCTTCTTAGCCCTGAATGATTTTATCTATATGACAACGCTGTGTCACATGATAACAAACTTTCTTGAAAAGAACTTGATGAAATGAAGAATATCCTACTGTTGCTGTATGATGAAATACGTATCACAAAATCATAGCGATAACTCATTTCAATAGCTTAGCTCCTCACAACTACGAAGACTGTACTTACTTGACTGAGATCTTTCCGACTAGTTCTCTGCCTCAAGCAGCTCCACAGCACAAGGATGTTTGCACCAAGGACTCTACTCCTCTGTTGAGTCGACTGTGGCTCTGCCCTGCTTAAAAGGAAAACATTGGTTAGTCATCTGAATTCTAAAGGCAGCTGTCGAAAACAATGTCTCATATTTTTGAAACTGAAACCGCAGCAAGCCTTGAGCAATTCATTTCAAGCGACATTCCTTGCATAGGCTAAAGATACGATCAAATTTTTTGCAAACCAACGCTTTGTGCTGAAGCAAGATCGTCCCATATGATAGGAGACAAAAGACAACGAAAACGTAAGTCATTTAGAAATCAGTGTACAGGATTTCTTCAAGACGGATGTGGGATGGTCCTGCCATGGAAAGATCATGCCTGAATTTGGGTTGATTACATACTCTTTTGGAACATTGTCAATAGAAAAGCAGCGTCTATCTAGTAGTTAAATTTTGCACAATGCTTTGTGTAGTAGTAGGATAGTCATATTTGGTAGTCACTTATCGAAACTCATAAATCAACATGACGGACCACGGGATTGTGGTCGGCATTGGGGTATGACCAGTCCCCAGAGAGACAATGTAAGGTACGGTCAAAGGCTCATGATTGTCCCAGAGATTCATACTTGGTCAACAAAGGAATTTAAGTCATAGAATCTGGTGGTTGCATAAGAAATGAAGCCACTGCATTTTGGCCAAAACGATCAAGAATCTTTACTTGCTTCAGATTAACGTTTCCAGCCACATATAGATTTACACGTAGATTCTTTATAAGAAAATCCATATAAGAAACTCAAGATCATTAAAAGATTAAAAAATTTCAGTCCTATGACAAAAATATTTAAGGAATTCTTTCAGGAAGCTCCCTGTAGTCCAGAGAAAGCTGTCTTCTACTTTCGCTCCCTCACACATTATGGAGTCTGCACGCAGGCTCAGTCCTAGAAGAACCAAGTGAAAGTAAGGCGAAAATAAGTTATGTATTTCCCCAACTCTGATTTCCCAAATTAAAGAAAACATTCCTTCAATGATTTTGCTCAAGTACTGGGGTTGCTAAATTTTCGGTGAGCAGATAGTTGAACTTATTGTATAATTTCGGGGATGAATGACCAGTCCTCAGAAGCAAAGGGAGTGCCCAGGACATCAATCAAATCATTTTGCTTTATACAAACCAAAAAGCGATTCAAAATTAAGGAATCCAGTCAGAGCATGTTCAACAAAGCTCCAACCTCTCTACTAAGGTAAAATTGATTGAGAGATACGAAATGTTCCAATATAGCCAAAATATACGGCGGGTCTAAGACATAAGCCGAAATCACTCTTCCATATCATTTAGGGTTGGAGCAAGCCAAAATTGTGAAATTTGGCCTGAAAGTCACGATCACAGCCCTGCCTTAAGGCTGCAAGTTGAAATTTCTGTAATTTAAACCTTCTTTACAAGATTATGGCTTCTGATAGATACGCAAATGAGCCTTATACGTTGTTAGAATTCAATCTCTTTGGAATGTTTTTTGGCAGAAATGTTAGTCACAGACCATTGGCTGAATTTTTGTGGATCAAGTGAAACTGGACCTTTTTGCAATCTCGCTTTGTTTGTTTGTTTTTAATTTGTTTTGAGTGGGCTTGTCAGCATTTCTAGCTACTGAGAGCTAATTTAGGCCCACTGTGCATGCCGCATCCAGGCACGGGACCCCTAGTTTAACGTCCCTTCCGAAGGACGGCGAGGTGAGTTGCGAGGTCAGGCCTCAGTGGTCACCCATCCGAAATCTGACCTCGGCCAAGCTTAACTTCAGTCACCTGACGAAGACTGTATAAGCCACTCGGTCACTCACCCCACCTTGAAAACTGATACTCGAAGAACGCAGAAGAGCAATATTTTCTAAAGTTATCAACCTCACTGTTGGAGAGAGAGAGAAAGATCTGGAGACGAGGAAGGGTTAAACTAACAGGCCAAACACTTTCATCGGTGTCCAAAGTAGAAAGTGTGCATATTTGGTTTGATCTTTTGATGAAAATTTAGCTGTGATCAATGGCTAATCAGTTTCAATATTTCCATCAATAGCTGACTGAACATTGATACTTCATTTGTTGATATTAGCACTTGGAGTATAGAAATGTTAATTCTGAAAGTTAAAAGTTGCTACTGCCTCACCTCCAAGCCAGAGCTTTGAAGTTTTGGCCTAAGCAAACTCTTGATGTCTATCAAAGTAAAACAATGAAAATGAGGAAAAATTTAAAAAGCTCAGCAATGGATGACCTACACGATATCCTTAAAATTGGGCCTAGTTTGTGTTGCTTCTGTGGAGGAGCCGAAGATTCGATTATTTTGGTTTTTGCATTTTTACATGTTTCAGGTTTCAACTTAGAGTTTGAGACCTTGTTTGAGTCTATCTGACACATGGTTGCTGATTTATGGTAGCGAAAAAGCAAATATAAGTGGTTGCTTCAAAAAAACAGCACTTCCATTGTTCTCCAGCAATGTCAAAATCAAGTCAGTTTCCCAAGAAATGGTTCTGGCATCGTATTCAAATGTCTTGCTAATTATATTAAAGGGTTGACAGTGTTTTCTATTCATAAGAGAGCACTTTCTGTCTATTAAAAGATGTGGTGAAAATTTTAATTCGATGCCAGAGTCCTTTCTTTGATACCTTACTTTATTTTGACATTGCTGGAGAACAATAAAAGTGTTTTTAAGCAATCACTTATTTTGCCTTTTCAGTGCCATAAATCAGCAACCACTTGTCAGATTGACTGGACTAGCCCAAGTCCTTGGGCAATTCCACAGATTGACATAAAAACAAAGTCTCAAACCCCAAGTTGAAGCCTGACCTATGCAAATGTGAAAAATCGAGATAATTGAGTCTACAGTTCCTCCACAGTAGCCATACGAACGGGGCATACACACTTATTTTGGGATACCCTGCATAGCAAATAGAATATATCAAAGTTAAATATTTTTCAAATCGATGGTTTATTCGAATTTGTTTAAGCCCAAACAACAACTTCAAGTTTGGAGGTGGACGCAGATTTGAGCTATCAAGGTAGAGCTCTCGACATTTCTACTCTCAAGTCACCAAAATTAACGAACAAGGTATCTATGTTCCAGTTGACTATCGAGGAATATTCTAAAACTGATCAGCAATTGATGAAAACAATATTAGAATCGCTGGCTGGAACCAAATTTATATACTTTTTTGGGGGGACATCCAACATATGTGTGAACTGACAGAAGACCCGCCGAGCACGCAAATGGCAATTTATTTTCACTTTAAAAAAGCAAATATGTTTTCCCCCGTGTCATCACTTGCAAATACAGGCGAAAAGAACATAAATTCTCAAAATACTAAGTGTATTAAGTGTGAACTATTGCAAACCAAAACTATCGTGTACAATGTAGTGTCTGGTCTTGTTGTTTCTATGCTTTTTGCTGTGCAATCCCAGACACATGTTCATAATTGGGTACGAGGCTGTGACTGCCTACCGCAACGGTATCGTTTTTGTGACTCTAGTTTCGAGAACGGTATCCATTTTAGTGATTTTGGTACGAAGGGCAAGTATATACCTAGGCTATTTCAAAACATTAAAAAGATGTCGAGTACACCTTTTTGAAAACTGGTATAAACAACGCCTGTGTTGTTTTGAAGCTTCATTCGAAGCTGGGGCGGGGGGGGGGCAGATTAGCAATAAAGATCTGGCCAAGTGTCATCGAGCCTCCTTATCTTCTTTCTTCTGACCCCAAACGTTATCTCACCGAAAACTAGAAACTAAAACAGCCTTAATACTTCCCCCCAAGCATAACGCAAAATAAGTTTAAGGCAATTTAGAGGATGAAACTAGTTCAGGAATTGGGCGGTAGTGCATCAGCCCATAACTGCCTGAAAAATTCACATCTTTACGGTCGGTGATTGGATGGTAAGAATTACCGGCAGGCAACCAATGCACCTGTCCCACAGACTGAAAATCTGTGGAAAGGAAGTAAGAAAGCAATAGAGAATAAGTGGGCTGGGAGGGAGGGGAAGATAAAACTCATAAGTACATCGATATCGAAAAAACGTTTGCACGGCCTATTTAGTTCTGGTGAAAAACGAAGAAGAACTTCAGCTCTTCTGGTTTTGAAAGAGCATGTGCTGAAGAAACCAGACAAACAGGTTTGACGCTGCCCCGCAGAGGGAAGATCCTGTGCATGGTGGAGTATTAACTACGGTTAAAGGACTCTAACCGCCATTTTATGGATTCCCGCCGAAGTGAAAAATACAACGATGTTTTCAAACTGATAGATATCTGTTTGAAATATCATCAGACGAGGCATTAGGTTTTCAGCATTGCTAATAGAAATAGGGAAACTCAATCTTTTGTTTCCATCAAAACGGATGTACTATTTTGCAAAATAGAGGCAGACCATTGGGTGTGGCTCTATTACACTGCTTGAAACCTTTTTGAAAAGGCTTACAAAAATAGATGCTCTCAGCTACAGACAAGACATTGCCTGCAGCTCTGCCGAATAGACCAAGATTTGCACTCATTCTTGAATAAGATTACTTGTGCTTCTACGGGATCTCCTAACATGATTGAAGCTCAAAAACAAGTGAATTACGAAAATGGATTTCCGCATGGGATACCATCCAGCTGGGCCCGGATTAGGTCAAAAAAGATATATAAAAACGAACGTAGTTTTGTGTCGGCCACCTTAATCTGTGATTGGCATGTTCAATACACGCTAGATCTAATTTTCAGTAAATGGCCAAAATACCATAATCTTGAAACATTCAGACAGGCTCACAAATCTGGATGCGAAATGTCAAATGATTAACCACCGTGCAAGGAATAACTAATTAATCCTAACTAGATTAGTCAAGTGACTCATGATAACTTTTTCTCCTGGAAAAAGCTTCGTATATCCATGGTATATCGCCTCAGTTTTGCCTCAAAAAGCGTTCCAAACTTAGACCCGAGGCTTAATGCATTACATGCAGTCGAAAAGTAGATGGAACTTCATAAACGCATCTAAGACTACCACAAACTAATGCCATGAATATAATGCCATTTTCATTTAATTTTTCAAAAAGCGAATATCTCTAGCGGTATGAAGTTGGCCTAATTTTATAACACACTGCATGTTTTTTTAATAAGAAACTGGTTGATAAGAAACTAGTAATAAGATGGCCAAAATTTTAAGAAACTCTAGTACTATATCTGAGAAGTGCTAAGAAACTTTTCAAAGTTAAAAGCATGGATTTTATAGCAAATAGATCTTTGAACCTTTATTCTAGCAATATTATCTAACCATTTGTGTTTTCAACATAACAGAACACTGCTTATTCCTCTACGATGCTCATATTTGCCGCAATCTTAGCGACCACAATGATAATTCTGCATTCAAGAAATAAGAAACCAATTAAGAAGCTTTTTGTACTAAATGGACAAAATTTCATGTGAAATTAAGAAACTTTAAGTACTATGGCCTGATCCAAGTTTCTTATAAAAAACGTGTATCTTTCTTTTATAAGCAACTGCGAATAAGAAACTCGACTCTCAGATCACCATAGAATTAAGAAACTCCAGCAGTGGGAAGTTGTAACTTAACAAACCATCTATTTTAACAAAGGAAATCTTTAATATATTTTACATTATTTCACTTTACCATATTACTTGAAATGTACCTGAGGGACGTCTAAAGGTCAGAAAGGCTTTGAAAAGTTTACGGAGGGCGCAGTTGGTGAACATGAAGATTGTTATGCAACCTTTAAGAAACTCGTAAGATACTCTGAGTACTCAAAATCTGATTATTTTAGAAAACTTTCAGTACTGGCCTAAATTATCAGTCTTATAAAAATATGTGTAACATACCAATCAAGAAACGGTAACGTACGTGATAACATTGCAGCAAAAGTAGCAATAATTTGAAAGAAACGTAACAGTAACGTGACATTAACCTAAAATTAATATCATAGTAGTATGAATATACTGCTGACTAAACTGAAACGTATAACTAAAAACCAACAATAACGCGATAGTAAAGCAAAGATAATGCAATAGAACGCAACATTAAAGCAATACCAGCGTAACAGAACGTCACAATGACGCAATGGTAACGTAACAGTGAACTAACAGAATTCCAAGATTTCCAAGAGAGACTCAACTAATAATGCAAATCAAATCAAATCAAATCAAATCAGATCAAATCAAATCAAATCAAATCAAATCAAATCAAATCAAATCAAATCAAATCAAATCAAATCAAAACTTTATTAATGTGTCAAAATATTTAGCTTACAGGCTAATTGGAGACACAGCAAAAAGGTATATGAAATCAAAGCAAAATGCAATAGATAACCTGTACCAGGTGTCGTGGGTAGTGCGCTGGGGGGGGGGTTGGTTGCACATTGCAATAATAACGAAGAGAGAGCGCAACAGTAACATGACAGTAACTGTAGCAGAAGTGAAGCGAATGATGTAAACAATAGTCCACCAATAAAGAAAGAAGTAACGTAGCAATGACGTAACAAAAATGCTAGAGAAAAGCAAGTAATAATGCAATGGTATCGCAATGGTAGCATAACAATGACAGATGGGGTCCGAAAATCTTTAATTTTTTAGATCAGATGTATATATTTTGTGTCATCTATTTGTAAATAGTTTATTAGGTACTTTGCTTTGAACGAGGTCAAATTGTAAAACAAAAGACTTATTGAATTTGTAACCCTGCATAAATATGTATAAATATGTTTAAAATATGCAAATATGGACATATGAAATATATGAAATATAACAGTAATGTAATTGAAATGAGACGAACAATGTAAACAATAGTATACCAGAAAGGAAAAGTAACGTAACAATGACCAACAGAAATACAAGAGAAACGCAACTAATAATGCAACGGTAACGCAGTGGTAACGTAACAGTAACATGACAGCAATGTAGCAGAATGCAAACAATACTGCACCAGTTACAAACTGTAACGTAATAATGACCAACAGAAATACAAGAGAAACGCAACCAATAATGCAATGGTAACACAGTGGTAGCGTAACAGTAACATGACGGCAATGTAGCAAAAGTGAAACGAATAATGCAAACAATAGCGCATCAGCAACAAAAAAGCAACGTAACGATGATCTAACAGAAATATAAAAGAAACGCAACTGATAATGCAATGGTAACGCAGTGGTAGCTTGACAGTAGCATCACAGTGATTTAACAGAAATCAAGCGAATAATGTAAACAATGGTGCATCATTAATGAAAAAGCAACGTAAGAATGGCATAACACAAATGAAAGAGAAATGCGATTAATAGTGCAATGGTAACGTAACAGTAATGTGACTGCAATGTAAGAGAAATGTAACGATTGATGAAAAAGATATCAGATGAGTAACGTAACAGAAATATAACAGAAATCTGACGCAACACAAGCACAGCAATTACTTAACAGCAATGTAACGAAATCCCAAAGAAAGTTTTCTCTTCTCCTGGGAATCTCATAAGGTTTTGAGTGAGTCGATACACCCTTCAGATTAAAACGCTCCTTACGTTCTAACTAGTCCAGTAGTGTTTCATTCCAGGAGTAATCGGATATAATTCCTTACACAGGATCTCACCGAGTCTCAGATGGGAGGTAATTACTAAAATAGAAGGTTTTCAACTGTTTAGTCTAGCCTGAAACGTTAGATACGAGTGACACCGCTAGGACTCTTACAATTCTAGCAGAGAACAAAAGCAGTCCTCTCTTTCAATCTTAATCGCAACCACAGAATCCTGTTGTTCTAGAGTTTGGCTTAGAAGCAATTATTGTGAACAAAATGAATGTAGGTAGGACTACAATTCATATATAGTCGATCACTTTTTCAATTGGTTGAGTTGAAAGGTTCAAATCCTAAATGGCTGGATTGCTCTGGAAACGCAGGATTTAGAACACGATGACCGCTCTTAGTTTATGCATTTACTTCTTTACAAGTCTCTAAGTATGAATGAGCTGATATTTTTGGGCTGCAATGAAGCTGAAGTGATAGTTTTGGGTTGCCTCAAAACATCTTGGACTGACGCTCACGTATGCGTATGTGCTGAGTGTCCCCTTGGGAAAAGCTACCATTTGGAACAGCTACATTTGAGACCCATATTTGAAGGTTTTTGAGGCTTAAAGCCCAGGTTATTGATTTATGCTTTGAAAGATGGAATCCCTCCCCCCACCCTTCGGGCAAAACCAAATGTGCTACAGATTGAAATAAAAACTGAAACAAACCTATGCTCAAGGGGTAGACGTCTGCTAAAAGGCATTGGCTAAGGCGATTTCTACAAACAAACACCTTCAAGAACCCTTCTCGAATCATAATGACTCTATTGCCCCAAAGAAAAGAAAAAGAGTCAGATTTTTTAAAGAAATCTCTCCCGAGGTTCTTTACCGTAGAAAAGCACAAACTTGGGAACTGCTTGGGAAAATAAAACAGGATGACACATGCTGAACTTGCAGTGTCAAAAAACTGGTAAATTTTTTCGAAGTTAAGTTTTGGTTTGAAACGAAGAACTCAGATAAATTTGAATCAGCCCTTACGAAAAATAACAACGTTTATTTTTAACCAAACAAAACAAAACAAAACAAAACAAAACAAAATAACAACGAGAGCATTAAAAAGTAGAATAATGTTGGCAAAGTTGCTTTTGTGTATCTGGTGCTGTATGATTCTGAAAACCGTCATTTATTTGTTTTGGAAACTATATCTCAATTAATTGTGAGCATCATGAGACGGAAAAGCTTGGAGTAGGTTCTAAATAAAGAAAAAAGACTTACCAGCGAGCAGCGAAATCTGAATATTGCAGTTCCAATCCCAAACTTTGATGAGTTGATAAATGGTGACTTTAAAGGGGACTGCAATGCTGAAGGCTAACACGGTCAATGAGTGTACAGTTGCGGCAAGTCAGACACGGCTGCTGACAAAGAACAAAGTAGGGATTACGGAATTTGTTAGTCCTCATATTTTCATTAAGGATCGTCTGGTTATTTTCTGGCTTACAACACCCTTGCAAAATGAAGAATCGTAAGGAATTTAGCTGTTAAGTAGCAGTTTCACGGGGCGTGAAAGCAGTTCTGATCGTCTGGTTTGGTTTGATCATAATCAAATAACAGTATGTCAGGATTTAGGTTTCAATCTGCCAATTGTTTTCAAAGTAATACAGTACATATCAAGCAAAAACAAGTTAAAGCCTGCAATGTGGAAGTATGGAAAGCAGATTCGAATTTGACCAATGCTTAAAAAAGGTCAAACCTCAAACAATTGGTTTTCAACGTCATGTAGTTTCAAACACAAATTTGGTAAAAGTGCCATGAAATTGGTCGACAAATGCGCAGGAAACGTGCGTATTAAGAAACCTGGCATCAATCTATGTTTGTAAGAAAAATTTTTACTTTTGTATCCTGGGTGTTGACTTGACAAGTTTACAAAAAATGAGCTGAGTTGAATGGAAAACTGAAGACTCTCTCCAAAAGTTTCAATGGCCCATTCATCTCAATTCAATTTTGGTAAGCCAGTGGAGTCTGCAAGCAGGCCATTCGGGCCATTCCTTTTGTACTTGATTAAGTTCTTTGATTTCATGTTTATGAAAACATTCAAAATTTTCGAAGCAACTACCACCAGCATATCAAATTGTTATATTTAAAATCTTTGTAGATATTTGAAATCTTTGTAGGAAATCGTTTTGCTCTCTTGTGACTCTTGTGGCAATCAAAAAGCTTTTTGTCCTAAAAATTGCAAATTCTTGCCCCCCCCCTAGTGGTCTGGTACCAGTCTGTCCTTCAGAGTTAAAATTTAGAAGCTTTCAATTTTCAAAGTGCTAAAGAAATAAAATAAGGAAAAGGAGACTGGTGTTAAGGAAGAGCTCTTTTTCTGAAAAAGTGAAATGTCACTTCATAGGCACTTCAAAGGGGCAGGGTCGCGTAATGTAAACAAACATCTTTCGAAAAGACGATTTTGCAGTGTTTTTACAGGCCATATTACATAGATCTTCCACTATTTTCTCACAATGGACTGTTAAATTTTGTCTGACATATGTCGCACGACCGCAAAGATCTTGGTGGATTTTTAGAGGTAACTTTATTGTGGATTCACCCGCATCCAACGAAATATGTGCAGAACACGATGGCCATTTGCAAGCAACAATGTACATTATAGAAGTAACAGATTTGTCCACGAAAACGTGACCCAGCTTCTTTAAGGTCCAACAAAGGGCACCAATTTCACAGAATTTTGCCTTTTCATTGAACGAAAAGGAGCCTGGGTACTACAGCTTCAAGAGCCTGAAGATAAATTGTTTCTGCGTCAAGGAATGCAGTTAAAACACAGTAAAAGGTTTTGAAACTGGAGCCATAATAAGCACGAATCTGTCTACACTGTCTGCAATGTGTCTAAATATGGCTTTGAAAGAGAGAAAACGGAAACAGGCCAGGTGACGAGTACAAAGAGCCATACAGTAGCCCACACAAATTCATGTCTTTGATCAATCTTTTTGGAGGGCACTGAACACAACAGCTTTCCTATTCGTTCCTATGGAATAACATGAAATCGACCAAAACAATGAATGGAAGGTGCCTCTTTCGTAAATTTGCAAATTCTCTGGTAATCCAATCATGACTATCTGCGCAGTGTTGTCATACGAAATTGTTCGTAAAGAAACTGGTTCTCTGACTTCTTTGACAGATGACGGCCTAGCGCTTGGAAACTTGATAAAGCAAAAAACATCTCTTCTTGATTGATAAATGCTCACTACGTAAAAAGTCACTTTTTATACGGGACTGCTAATAAGAAACTAAAGCTAGCTTATTCAAGAAACTCAGGAACTTATTAGGCGAGATCTGAGGCCAATTCAAAATAAAGAGCTGATGCCAATTCTGGTTATGATACCTTAAGTTTTTCGACAAAATATGAACTACTAACTTTAATGATAATGAAACGAGAAATATAGTTTTCTGGTTTGCTCTTTTCTTGCGATTCCTTGAGCTGAAACAGATTCATTAATGATCCTCAGTTTACTGTCATGTCTTTTGAATTTCAGTTGTAACCAGAGAAACTTTGCGTGAAACTTTATCTAATTGCATTGAGGCCAAAGTTAAGAAGCTTACTAAAACTTCACAGCAAACTTTAGATGAAAGTTTCTTATAAGAGTTTGAGCCTTTGTCTCTTGGGTAGAAAACACTGTGATGCAGTTGACATGTGTAAACTATCAATCAATGTACATATTGAAGGTATTCCAACTTTTTTATTGCATTTGTAAGAGAACTCGTCATCTTTCCCTCAAAATGCCCATCGTTCTGCATAATTTGGTCAGAATCAGTCGTGAAACAGCCACGGTGACGGAATTTGAGTTTTAAAAATCCCCAATGACCCAATGACATCCAGTGACTGAAGTTTGTAAAAATGAAATTCATGTGTAGACTTCAGCGGGCGAATAGCAGCCCTATCTTTTGAAAACCAGGTTTCAGGTTTGATCTAGAATGTCTTGACAAAAAGGTAGGCTAGAAAAAAGTCAACTTTGACTAGGAGAAGCTTGAGTAGCCCCCAACAAGATTAGCAATTTAGCAAACATGGTACAGAATGTTAAAAACTAATTATTTCCAAAGAGGTTTATGTGCGTACGGGGTAGCCCAGCGCAATTTTGTTTCCTGGGTGTCCCTTCTACTGAAAACGTTTGAGTTGTGCACGAACAAGTACAACAGCAAATGAACACTTTATTCGTATGGTATTTTAACCGCATAACGCTGGCAAGTACCCAACGAATGGAAAAATTAAAACATTTAGGAACTTAGTCAGTTACAAATCGATTTGAAACTTATTGGTACTTACAAATTGTTTGGAATCCTTTTCGCAGTGATGATGGAGCAGTTCCGTGGTGGAGCAATCTTTGGAATTTCTGGTCAAGGCCTGTAAAAGTGTCTGTGGATCAAAATAACGCAAGGTCAAGCATGAGATAAATATCTTTTTCGCGAGAATTGAATCATGTTTGAACAAACAATCTTACAGATAGACAAAGATATTGAGCAGTTGTCATGGACAACACGACACCAAACGGTCTCAATTCAAAGACCAGATACGACTGTAACTACTAAATGCGTGCATTATTTAGCTAACTAATACGCGGACCACTGGGACAAGGATCATCAATCATCTAGATGTAATACAGTATGTCATGACCTTTAATCTTGGGCCACTCCAATCTCCTGTGTTTATGCATCGACGAATTTGTCAAGAAATGTCAAGATTTCAGGGTACTGAGAGACATTGAGTGTAGTCCAAATTATATAAAACGGTGTGTGCGTCAAGCGTCTTCGTCGCTTTGATTTAGAAGTAACTAACAACTTTCAAGTTACGAAATAACAGAAAGCAAACATGACTAAACCCAGTTGTATGGGTTACCTTGATGACATTTGCTCTACTAATTTCTCAAATTGAAGTTGAGGTGATTTTCTATAAGCCCAGAGAGAGAAATTTTGATATCAACATAATTCTTAGAGGAATACTTCTTTATTTATTTATTTATTTTATTTTTATTTATTTTCACATATTTAAGGAGGGTAGCCCTTCAGCAATGCTGATTTTCAAGGGACCCTCCATTACAAAACTTACAAAATTAAATACTATTATAACCTAAACTAATACAATTCAATTTCTAATACAATAATGAAAACCCTATGATCTAAAATAAATATTTACAATAAAAGAAAATCCATATGGTAAACACAGTTTTTTAAAAGCTAGCTTTCCCTATATACATTGTTTAAAACTATTGAGGGAGGATGCTAGCTTACTTTCAGCTGAGAGGCCATTCCAAGACTTGGCACCTCGAAACGAAAAACATTTCTGTCCATTTTTTTAGTTTTTCTTTGGTAACCTTAGGTCAGTTGCCGTATTCCTAAGATTCCTAGAGGTCAGCTGGGATGTTTTTGTGAAAAGATTACACATGTATTGTGGAGCTAGCTCATGAAGAGATTTGAAGACCATGATATTAGACTCACTAGCAATTAGTTCATCTATGGTCTTCCAGCCAAGCCTTTTGATAAGTGGCTGGCCCGGGGTATCAAAGCTGCTGCCAGTCACAATACGGGCAGCACGGTTTTGTAATTTTTGCAGCTGGTTGATCTCAGTTACACCACAACAACCCCAGACTGAACAACAGTAGCGGAAGTGTGGCTCCACGATACCTGTGTACATGGTCCTAAGAGTTTCTTCTGGCAGAAAGGATTTTGCATGCTTTGATTCCGGCAATTACACGAAAAAAGGTACGGTAATAGTTGCTCCCACTAGCTCCACTGACACCGAATATTCAACTGTGGAAAACATAAACCGCTTCTTATCTTGATGCAAGACTGGAAACTGATCAGTATGTCAGGAAAATGGTAAAATTACATCTTATTTTAAAGTAACTTACGCTCGCAAAGTTCCTATTTCCTTGGTGACATCAAACTTTTATATCACCAACGAAATAGGAATCCTTCCTAGTCCAAGATTGGAAACTGGTCCGCACATTAATACCTAGATAAAAATAAAAAGTATGGAAAGGGAACGCTCCAGCAGCAAATTGATATCTCCAGCCATGAAAATAAGCATAATATCCGGAAAGAAACATTGTGGGAATCAACACAACAGAATTCTTGACATGTACGCGGGCAATGAATTCTTGTGTCTGAGGAACAACAAGATATAAAATGTGGTATCAATAAATGTTAATTGAATCAAATACAGAAATGGTAATGAGCTTACCCGCGGTAGGCCAACCAATGCTAAGGCTTGGCTCTGCGCACATGACATTGA
This sequence comes from Aurelia sp. 4 Dawson et al 2005, assembly GCA_964019985.1. Lineage (NCBI taxonomy): Eukaryota > Metazoa > Cnidaria > Scyphozoa > Semaeostomeae > Ulmaridae > Aurelia > Aurelia sp. 4 Dawson et al 2005. Next base: position 19,160,887 of record OZ026494.1, read on the forward strand.
CACAGCTCACAAGGGAGTTCCCAGGTCCTCCTGGTTCAACCTTCAATCTTATGTCTTATCGGAGAAGAGACCGTGGTGCCTGAGAGCTGTTATGCCTTGCTCCAAAGACCTGACTTCCTTCTGGCAAGATTCAGTATGCTTTCTTCGAAACTTCCGCTTGTCTTCTTCTGTTGTTAGATAAAATGGTTTGGCTTATTTTCGCCGAGATTCTCAATGTGAGACTTGAGTTGACTGCTTGACAAAGTTTCCAAATTTTGGGATCCTCATTTGAATTGGCTAGGGTCTACTGAGGTAAAGTGGGTAGGCTAGGGGGGGGGGTAAAATGCAGACTCGTGACTTTTCGTCCCTTGTTTCTCTGTGTTCTTCGATTTGCTGATAACACTCAGTCAACAGGGACTCATTATATGACGCTTAAAAAATGGGCTCACTTTTTCAAAATCACGTAAATAGTGGAAGTTCTCTTACGCTGGGCTTACACTCCAGAGAGTCGCTTCATAATCTGGGTTTAAAGAGCTTGATTTGAAAACCAACGCATCCCCGGTGAAACGTAATGGTGAACTCACTCAACTGATGTTATTTTCAACATTGAAAAGGAAATTTTTAGTACAAAGAATGATGATGTCTTGACCTAAGGTCCGATTTTGTTATGATGCGTTTTTGTTGCATCAAAGCTACCCGTTCAAATTACTCCATTTTTGTATACAAAAAGGGGGGGGAGAAAACATCCGTTTTTTGCGCGTTCACATTGATGCGCCTGAAGGAAAAATTTTATGGCCTGGTAAACTACCAGCAAACTATAAAACCAATGTCACATTCCACAAAAATGAACAGAGAACAAAGAATTATGATCAAGGACACTCTATCTGAAATATAAAAGGTTAAGTATGGAGTACCCCAAGGAAGTTGTGCGGGTCCTGTGGTATTTTTGGGATATTTGAGCTCTCTGTGTGACATAATTGAGCTGCACTCCCCTAATGTGGCAGCTTATGCTGATGATACACAGCTTTATCTTGGTTTCATGCAGTTTTCAATATCCTTTACTGCCTGGATTCGTTCTTCAGCGCCTCTAGCGCTGAAGAACGAATCCAGGCAGTAAAGGATATTGAAAACTGCATATCAGACATTAGTGCATGGATGCTAACTCATCGCTTGAAAATAAATGATGACAAAACTGAATTATTAGTTATTGGTACCAATCAACAGCTAGCAAAAGTACCAAATCTGTCAATAAAAGTTGGATCTGCTGAGATTAAAACATCTGACACTGCAAGAAATCTGGGTGTAATATTTGACAACAAAATGACCATGGAGAAGCACGTAATAATATCAGTAAGAAAGCATTTTCTCAATTGAGATGACTGAGGCAGATTAGACAATACTTGTCAAAAGAAGCCACAGAATCATTGGTCCACTCGTTTGTTTCATCAACACTTGATTATTGTAACGCACTGCTGTATGGATGTGCAAAACACCTGCTAGATAAATTACCAAAGATTCAAAACTGCGCAGCACGAGTTGTGATGGGAGGCCATAAATATGACCACGTGAAACCTCTCCTCAAAGCTCTTCATTGGTTGCCAGTGGCACAAAGAATAGATTTTAAAACTGCATTATTGACGTATAAATGCCTCAACGGATTTGCACCGAAATATCTCGTCGATCTCTTGGAAGTTCAGGAAAGCTGCAGAGCACTGAGATCAAATAAGAAAAATAGACTGAAGCTACCAATGACCAGAACTAAAACACTTGGCACCAGAGCTTTTACATATGCTGCTCCTGCAGTATGGAACTCTTTACCGGACAAAATAAAAAACACAAAATGCATAAAAGCCTTCAAGATCCTCCTGAAAACACACTATTTTGAAATAGCGTATAATTAATTTTGGACAAGGGTTGAGTATATATGTAGAAATAAACGTCCGTCATCGAAAATTGTAAATTTTAACATGCTTTTTATCTTATTTTTTTCATACTTATTCTTAATTCAGATTTTTAAATTGTAAATAGGACTTAAACTGTAAAGCGCAACCGAGTATCAGTTTGTATTGTGGCGCTATATAAATTGTGCATTATTATTATTATTATTATTATTATTATTACTACTATCTGAAATTTATGGATTGCATCCGATTCAACAATCCTTGTAAGGTACCTTCCAGACTAACCCAATTGTCAAATGCAGAAAGCTAGCAAAGCGGCAGCCTGACACGAATAAGGGACAAATATAGAGTATGTTTGATGGGAGAAGAAACCTACGTGAAAGGCTTGTTTCAAAACCAAAAGCTAAGATAAGCGACAAACTTTTCTGCACCGAATGGTTGTGTTCTTCGTTGCATTGCACGGCAAAAAGTGCGGTGGGCTTAGCAGTAATGCCTTGTCGAAACTAACGAACTCTATGCCTATATTCATTATTAATCAACCCTGAATTTCCGACTTGTATTGTACCAATTTGCACTCAATCCCTGTTCCTCTACATTTGGCACACATACGAATTATTGCTTGAGGACATTCTTACAAGGCACATGTCTAAGAGAGCCTTTACATAAGAAACTCAACACAGGCGGAAATGTCGCCCCAGGTTGAGCATTACTGGGTGTTGCAAATTTGGCTTACGTTTACCTAAGATTTTCAGCCCATATGGCGAGTTTCCAATCTCTAATGTTGCAATCGCTGTTGCTGTTGTTTTCGTGATTTTGTCGTCCACTTAACTTGAAAAAAATGCTGAGTCGAAAAACGCTCTAAGCATTGAATTGCGAATAAATTTCATGCTTCAGTATCCATCTTTGAATCCAGGGATTTTCTGGCGCTCTTGCCTGAAGTGTAAGCCGGCTGCTATGCTTGCAGTTTAATCACATATCATAAATACAAAATTAATATCATGAATTGACTGACAACAACTGAAATGGAAATAATTAAAGAAACTGAAACTGTGCAGATATAGCTCATGAGAAAAAAAGGAAATTTTGGCTTGAAATTACACTATTTTCAGGGAATTATCAGCTCCACTCATGAGCGATAACGCATCGCTGGTATGTTAAATAGCATTGTTGATATTGACCGGTTTTGGGGGCTACTCCTTTGGTAGATTCAGAAGTTAGTTATTGAGAGGCAGTTTAAAACGAGAAACATCTCTGCGTAAGAGCTCATGCATGAATTAGAATAAAAACTTATCTGAGTAAGGGCCGTATTTACGTATTGCTGTGGCGAGGGAAGAACAACGGAAAAGTAATATTATCAAGTTTCTCTCGCAATTCCATAAAAAAGATAAGCAATACAGTTGAAAAAATGCAAAATGCCAATAAAAACCGAACTTCAATATATATTTCATGCGATACAATTTACCACAAAATGCTTCTAATTTTTTTGAAAATGTAAATTATTCGTAATACTCTACATGTAAAATGTTACAACAAAATATTCTTATGATTAAAGCAAGAGAAGGATGATTGGAAGGTCATAGACCCCATATCATTTAGGATCTGAAGAGTAATTGTTACCATTTGAGCGCAAATTATGCAAGAATTGTAATGCCCTCTGCTTGGCTTCTGAATCAAGTAAACAAAATCCGCCAGACAGAACTTTAGATTTACCTTTCTTTCGTAATAAGCACATAACTTCTCTTAAAAACCACCCCTCGTTCGCACCAAGCGAGAGCTTGCCTTACCGGTTTCAGTGATATTATGCGGCTATGTTTGTTTTGAATTACTAGTTGAGAGAATTTTCTTTGTCAACATTCGCTAATCACTTTGGATTGAGGTGTGAACCAAAGCAACAGATGCTATTGTATTATAAAATCTGCTCTTGTTCTGCAAAAATGAGTGAAAACAGCAAGCAAGATTTCCCTTCCTTCTCCTTTCTGGCGATAATGACATTTGCATGTGTTCATGTATTTTGTCCTCTTGGGAGAATGGAATCCCCTTGAATAAGTTATTCATACTAAGGGGAGCAACTTCTCTTCAGACCAGAAAAACTTGCTGAAGGTTTAGCACTTCGAAAGGCAGCCAAAGCAGTCAGGCAGAAAGGGTTCCATGCCGAGCTGGGCCCCGCCACTTGAGCGTTATGACACGGAGTCGCAGACTCGATTAACGCTTAGCTATCTCTGTGATCTTAGACACTGGCGCTAAAAACTGACAACTTCATCTTCACTGAAACAAGTACCAATGATTACCAAATTAATTTCTTTGATATACCAAGTTTCGAATTGTGTCACAAATGTCAGCACCATGGCTCATAAGCAAGATTTATGATATTAATTAAAAAGTATATCTCAGCATAAGGTTTTTCAACGTGCTCTTTGAGGGGGGTAACAGGGGGAATCTTTGGTACCGGTACCAACCCATATAAGATACCAGGTTCGACCCAAATTGAAGGTATTGGTACCACCAATTTGGGCGAAGGAGCTAATAACTGATGACTAATATAGTACAGTTAATCATGAATATGACGCATTCTGAAAGGAGGTCTACGTCAGTTCCTCGTGAGACCAATAGGCAAGACCAAATCACTCCTGACCACGTCACCGTTGCATCTGTGTCACTGTCTGCAATATAAAAGGCTAAAATTTTTTCTAGGATTTTCAAAAACATCCATTGACGAAATTGTTATTGGTACCTACTCATATAAGCTTGGTACCGGTACCCCTACCTTTGGTACCAGGTTCCACCACATTTGCACAATATTGTACCAGAAACCACCCCTCTGGTACCATGGTACCACTACCCTTTCACCCCCCTCTTATTTTATACCCCCTATGTTCTGGAAACAAGCAGCATTTTATCATCTTTAAATAAATCCAGATCATTGAATTAGCTCAGAAAGAATCTTTTATGACATGTTTGGTAATCGAATTTTTCGTTATCTTTAACTGGAAGTAAACGTTTGGGACAACAAGTATAAAACAGAAGGTAAAGTTTATTCCATGTATCTAAGCGTCTGTTTAATTACATCTCGATAAACAACGATCTAAGTGTAAATTTATCGAGCTAATTGGAACTTTTTCCGGACAAACCGGACAATCCACTAATTCCTCAGCTAATTCAATCGGTGTCCTACTCTCACTGATAACAATCAGTGAACCATTTCCACCAGTTTGTGCAAGTGTATCATGGACTTGTTCAGTCTGCTTGGATGAACGAGCAGCTTCTGTTGTTCTTGACATGATTCTGAAGGATTCATACGACGCGGGGTTGTTTGAGCGAGAAATAGCGTCAGTCCCTCTCCATGCAATTCTTTCTAAAAGTGGAGCTTCTGTCTCAGTTGAGATGTTAGTTCTCTCTGTAATAGAATCTTCGAATTGTAACGACTCATCCGCTCTATTCGATGACTCATTGGTCCGGGAGTAACTTTTGAATTTGTTCAAGGAATCATCCATATTTGCACTCGATACAGTTGAAGTTCCAGACTTATATTTATCATTAAGCCTACGCATACGCATATCAACGTAATTCTCAGTAGAATTTGAAAAAGGCTTTTTACTTGATCTGTTTGGTCTATCATGCCAAAATTCTGATTCATTCTTACAATCATTTGCACGATTCGCTGTAAATATGTTTCTACTCTTCCTATCATTTTCCTCTTCAGGTTTCACATTAGATGGAGTAAAAGTTTTTCTTTTCTTCGTATTACTATCAGATACTTTCTGTGTATTTTTTTGCTTTTCCATCAACCTATTAATCCATTGATCTCTACTTAATGACCCATTGCTTCTTCCGGTGGCAAGACTTTTTCCACTACCAGTGAAAAATGATCTTGGTTTTTCACGACTTGGTTCGTCTGATGGGTTATCCTTAATCGTTCTGATAACAGTTTTTATTGCAATGGTATCTTTTGCTGGCGATTTACGCTTGAACCATTGACCTTTGCTTACTGATTTATCACTGCTCCCAGATCCAAGCGAATTTCCAGTCCCCGAGGATAATGATCTTGGTCTATCATTATTGGCTTCTCCTGTTCGATTATCGTTGATCGTCCTTACATCTGTTTTAGTTGAGTTAATACCTTTTGCAACATTGCTTGGCTTATACCATCGATCTTTGTCTTCTGATCCGTTACTGATGAGTGAACCAAGCACCTGTCCTGTCCCTGAGAAAAATGTTCTTGGTTTCTCATTGCTAGACTCTCCATTTCTTCTGTCATTAATCGTCCGTATAATGGAATTAGAACAGCTGCTATCATTCCCATCAGTGGCTCGTTTGGAGAACCACTTTGCGATGTCATTGCCACTACTTTCGTTCTTTTTCTTATCATTTGATAAAGCTGCCCCATCAAATCTTGCGCCATCCTTCACAGAATCATCACGTTTTCGCTTGCTACCTTTCTTTCCATAATCATCAGGCTCTTTTATTTTAACAAACTTACCACCACACGATTTCATGTGATCTGCCCACCAAGTGTCATTCTTTGAAGGAGCTCGATTCATAGCTCTGCGAACGATGCCATAGAAAGGTGGCCTTGACTGGCATGGCCCATCGCACTTCCACCAATGCTGTCGATAGTTATTGACCTATTGAAGGTAATTAAAAGTACTTAGCTTTTGGAGAAAGAAAAGTATTGCCCTTGCTTTTAGCAAAAGAATAAAGCAATGAGAGCAAAAGAATATTTTGCCATATCCCTGATGCCAAAATGAAGGGATGGTCTTGATAATTGGGAAAGAAGAGGGGAAAATTAGAAAATTTGGTCAGCAATATAAGTGATTTCCCAGATATAGTCATTTCGTTTGATTGATCCTTCTCCTTTCGACATTTACACCTGAATTCTCTCATCAGAAACAATATTTCGCATCCACAAGGCAACAGTTTGCCATACAATTTTCAGAGTGACTTTTGCAGTTTGATATGTGTTTTGAATAACAGGAATCTTAGGGTAAGTACGACGACAGAAAGCATCACGTTCATTGGCTCATATTTCATTCATAGTTAGACTAAGTCGATAAAGTTCATGTGATAATGAATATATCTTCATCCAGTATTTGATCGCAATTCCACCCAGTCAACTTGCTGAAAACGGACGTGGGAAGCTTCGATACGTACTACTAATTTGATATGGCTTAGCCACTCAATTTATGTCCCTTCTTTACTATCACTCATACCATGGACTTGTCAAATGTCAAAGTTAATATGTTCTGATTAATAGTAAACAAGTGACATAAATCGAGTGGCTAAGCCATTAGTACGCATCAAACTTTCCTATGTCAATTCTCAGCAAGTAGACTAGGTGGAATTGAGATTAAATACTGGATGAAGATACACGCTGATGTGAATTGGAAATAGTCCCAAAAAGGGCAAAATTGCAATATAAAGCAAAAGCTCTGAGCAAAAGGAGAGGGAAACAATTGGGAAAACCAGTATACCAGTAACAGTATTAGCTACTCGCCGAGAAATTTTTTTTGATGCTTGCCACGAAATCTGTCCTTGGTTCAATAAACAGAACAAAGAACACATACAGATATGGCATTATTTCATTGGCTAAGCATTGTTCATGGCACGTGCCACCCTTCGATTTTAATGAGATATTTTTGGATTTGTTTGCTTCTGACAAATTTAAATTCAACACTTTGGTCAATAATAGCTGCCAACAAATAGAGCCCTGAGAATACGAGGTGAAATAAAGTCATACCTCGTCGTGGAAACTGTGATAAACCTAAAAGGAGGGAGATAAAAATTGGTAAGGCAAAACAAAAACAGGAATTCCATCAAAGTAACGGGTGAGCCAAAGGCAACTCCAAGATAACAATAATTTTCACTCTATCTATGCATCTTATGTAGTACTCAATGATATAGCAGTTCTTATCAAAGCCTTGCGTTCAGGACCTCGATCAGCAATTTTTGTGTCTTGGGCTTAGTTTTTGGCACATCTGTTACAGAGCCAATAAAGCAGCAAAAAGGGGCGCATTATCTTGAGCAGGAATCATACTTAAAGTGCAAGCTTGTCGTTGCTGACTTTTCAGCTGTCCTCGAGTACGTCCAATTTGAAAAAAAATTATCATCTTAACAGTGCTAGGTTGGCTCCAAGAAGTTGCCCTTTTCTTCAGTTGAATATGCCGTACAAATGCTGGGTGCACCAAAAAGAGTTTAGGCGTTTAAAAAATTATGGTACATAGAGTACTAGATGGTCTCGAATAAAATGAATTTCACTTACTCCAAAAAGACTGAAGCATTTTTGTGACGGTTTTACGCATTAATGAACAAGGAAAGCGTGTGGAAATTCGACTTCGACTTCTTGAAATTCTTTGGTTGCAAGATGGCTAAAAAAGGTCTGAAACTGGGATCAAATTGTAAGGAATCTCTCACCCATAACAATACACAAGGGCAATAAATCTCAATAAAGCGTCAAAGGAAAAAAGTTTTTGAATAAGTAACAAACTTTCTTGACCAAATCTCATGGCAATGAGGGTGAAGAAAAGATCTATCTGATAACTGTGAAAAAAGTACTTTTGTGTAGTTCTGTGTCAGGAGTTCACTCCGATTTGATCAAGTGTTTCAGAATGTTGTTCAGGCATCTCCCAACCGTGGGATTTTCTCAAGATCGAATTCACTCAGAGGGGTATCGCCCTGGTTGAGGATGAACACATGCTTCGACGGGAATTCACTATGTTGCATTCGTTGCCGAAAGATGGGAGTTTTTGCCGCGCTAGATCCAAAAAATTCATGAAAATGTCTTATTGACAACATTTGCTATTATAGTTGCTGGCTGTCTTCTGTTGAATAAAAATTTCATCCACAAACAGAAAGAAGGTGTCCAAAGAAGCTCAACTGAGACGGAGTTGTAAGCATCCGCCATTCTTCATTTCAATTTTTTTGCATTGCGTTGGTTTCTTTCGTTTCATTGACGTGATTCAAACTTCCCCAACAAATGCATGGCCTTTCAGTAAGCAAAGCATGTCTAGAATCAGTACCCAAGTAACATTTGAAATATGACATCCGATTCCGCAACGGAGGGTTTCTCTTTTCTAAGCTATCTTATTCGCCTCAGGTCACCCTGGTTGAGGGCACTGTGGTACCTTCCAGTTGTTGAACAAAATCTGCGCCACCAACGCATGACAGGCCACTACTCTTTGTTGTACAAGGACATGTTGAGGTGCAAACAGGTTGGTTTTATCAATAGACTGTAAAAGGTATCGTTCAGTTCACGCACGAAGGAGGAAAACTTGATGTCAGCTTGCTTGAAAAGTCTTCGAACGAAGGCGAAAATAAATATCAGTGTTTAGGATAACATAACACAGCAAAAACATTTCATGACAACAAAAAGCCCTTAATCGTTGATATTTCGCATAACACTATCTTAAATTTACGGGAAACAATGTGAAAGTTTGGATACCCTCAACCAGGGCGACGTCGGAAATTTAGGCCCTCTTGACCCCTATGTTCTTGAGTAGCTCGCTCCAAAAGACAATACCACCAACGACAAATCTATTTGATAACAACAACAGGTAAGAGCTTACGAAGGCGTTCATCGTAAGTTTTGTTCTGAAAATTTTCCCGTTCAGCAAGAATATTCGACCAACGTAAAATACCTCCAATCAGGTCGACATCCCTCTATATCATTACCACTAAATACAGGAGGTAAACCACAAAACACTATGGTCATTCAGTCATTTTACAAAATTCATTTCATTCTCATCCATCCAGTATTCTTGATAATATGAATTTTTGGAAATACCAGCACAATTGGTAAATAATATGAAAAGACTTCCAAGGTTTCTCAAATGCAACAAAACATTTTATGAAAAAATACCGTTATATTTGAACCACTCTGTTTATTGATCCTGTACATGTGCTTGTGAAATTCAGGTCCGTGAGAATCGTGATCCTAAACAGGGGAGAAAGATTGCTTAAAATCGCGCAACAGCACATAGCTATCTTCAGTGGATCATGTGCAAAGAGACTTCAGATCTTAAGATGCTTATCAAGGAAGTCAAGCAGACAAATTCCAATACTGGCACAGCATTCCACGGACATTTGTCAAAGGTGAGACGCATACAGAGCTTGAAACATTATCTATGGCGTATTCCATCCTGCATGTGGTACCAGTAACAATGCAAAAATCTTCTTCAAACAGTTAGCTATGTTTCAATAGCTCTTTTCATTACAAATAGCTACCTGCAGGACTTGCAGTATTCGTCAAAAATCTAAGGATACTGTCTTTCTATGCCGAATTGCATTTGCTAATGTTAGCTCCACCAATATTTCCGTACAGCGCCGGGCTGGGATAGGATATAATGACTTTATTAAATGCTTTACCTTGTTATTTTGAGTGACAAACAAAACAGCATGAATCATTTCGTGCTGAAATAAGAAAAATGTTTGTTGAATAAGTAAATAGTCTACAATCTGGCAAGTCTTTGGAGAGAATAGATCAAAGCAACAATTATAGTCAAGCCACTAAATTGGAGCAAAGCATGCATAAAAAGCATGGTGCTTGGAATTTGCACCAGTCCAGGCAGAATTTTCTCTACAACATTTGCAAAATCTGAAAAAATTTCAAGGGCTCTGCTGGAAGTTAGTCATAAACAGGAGTCAATGAGAGCTTGACTTATCATATTCCATTTTATAAGAATAAATAATACTCAGGATCTACAGGGTGTCTAAAAAGTACCCCCGTTTGACTAAACAAGAAAACATAAAAATAAAATATCGCAACTTTTGAGCTCATAGCTACATTAATTGATCTTAAACTTAAGTGCGCATACCTTGCATTTTAAAATCGCCCACCAAACACCTGAGATGTAAGTTCACAAAGTCCAAATTTAGAGTGCAATTGAAACCAGAGGTTTTGCGAAGGGGTCTAGCTATGACTTGATATTACAGGCATTTAGCAAAAGAACTTTCAACTTTGACCATTAGTTTTTACTTTTGAAAAGAATTAGACCTTGAAATGTTTCAATTTTTCTAGAAATGACTTTATTTATGAGGAATCGGCCATTACATGACATTCCATCCCAAGGGTTTTGTATCAAATAAGAGGAGCACATGCACGCTTATTTTGGACATGTGGCACGCTTTATCACTCTTACCACGCTTTTGTTATATTTTCTTAGTCAGGGCAATGTCCAAGGTTCTTTCATTCTTTTTAACAGAGAAAACTGAAAATTTAAATTTACAGGTGCTTTGGCAAATGTCCATGACAGAAATAATGGCTAGGCCTTTTTCAACACCTCTGGTTTCGGGTGCAACAAAACTTCTGGCATTGCGAACTTCTACCTTCGAAATTTGACGGGTGAATTTTTAATGTGTGTGTGTATCTAAGTTGAAGATTGATTAATTTAGCTGCGCACTCGGAGAGGTTATTATCACCGGATACTTTTTGAGACACCCTGTACTCAGTCAAGATCTATCTCATGACCTATGCAATTTTGTGAAAAAGTTTGAAAGGCTTATTGCCTGAAAGTATAAAGCAAACACTATAGGGCTGAATTGTTTACAAAGGTGAGAGTATAGAATTTTATCGCATTTTCTTTTGATCAATTGGCTTGAAAGAAATCAAATGTACTTTACTGTAAATCTGCCATGGAAACTTTTGGATACCTTACTTAGTTTCAAAATGGTTGCATTTATTATACATACATGACCGAAGTGTCCAAAAAAGTTTCCCCGTTTGAACAGTTCCAGAAAAAAACAACCACTGCCATGTTTTGAACGATTTCAACGGGATCTCTTGCTTGAAAGCTTACTTGGAATCATGTACAAACGACTTCCAAAATATGAACTTCCGAAAATGTTATGCTCGAAAAAGCCTTCAAAAGGCGAAAAGCCTAGCAATGGATATATGTTTATATCCTTCTATGTTTTACATCACAGGTGTGCAGGCATACAACAGCATGTTGATTTCATGAATTGGTAATCAAACTCAGCAATACGCTAAAGTGCAGACCAGAGGACCTTGTCTTGTGTAGTAAACTTTTCTTCGAACAATCAAACAAAATCATGCTTTTTGCAGACAAAACAGACAAATGTAATTTCTCTTTGGTCCTTTTATGGAATTCAAGCTCCATTTGGAATTTATTAGAAAAGAATAATTTCCATAGATTTTGAGGTGCAAGTCTACAATCTTATTGATAAACCGTATTCATTCTTGAACATTTCAGGTATTCTTTTTTTCAGGAAAATAATCATAGCAAATCAATGTGCGCAGACACAAAAATGAAACAAATACTCAGATCTAAGTTCGGCATTTTAAAATAGATTTCTTCAACGATTTTTACCAAATAACACACACTTTTACTAAAACTTCTATGGCACACAAGAATAACAATTTTCTAATACCTAGGATTATCATGGACAAATCTCGTTTTATCTGCTGATGAACTAGGTTTAGCTCAATACTTTGTGATTATCTGCTAAAAGTCTTAGTTGATCAATTTTTTGAGTGGTGATGAACTCAGCTTATGTCGCATAAACCAAGATGATCACAGATGAACCTATGTTATCCAACTGTTCTTTGAATCATCATGTGATTATCAGAGTTATGCTCCACCGTACTGATAAACTTGGTTTAGCTAGTAGATGAACTAGTAGAAAATGCTTCAGTCTTTTTGGAGTAAGTGAAATTCATTTTATTCGAGACCATCTAGTACTCTATGTACCATAATTTTTTAAACGCCTAAACTCTTTTTGGTGCACCCAGCATTTGTACAGCAAATTCAACTGAAGATGAACTAGTAGATTATGAAAGTAACTCTACTGTCATCTGTTAATTTGAAGGCCCATCTTTTCCTGTGTTTTGGTTGCGATAATAAACAAGGCTATTTGGATAAACTGAGCTTACCATCATTCTGAAGCATGACTCTGATCATCACGTGATAATTGGAGTTGCAGTTTGACAAACTAGGTTTAACTGTGATCATCTTGGTTTATGCGACATACTCTGAGTTAATCACCAATGAAAAGTGACAGACCAAGATGAACAGCAGATAACTGCAATTCATTGAGGTAAACCTAGCTTATCAGGAGATAAACGAGGCTTATCTGTGATAACCCTAGTTTATCAGGAAATTGTGATTCTCGAGTGCCATAAACGTCTGCTCAAATCGATAAACATTTTTTAGGTCACCCGGTACTTTTACATCATCAAATTTCTCAATCCAAAACAAGACAAATTTCAGCCACAATGTTGTATACCCTCATAACCATGTACTGTAGTTCGTGAAGAATGCAGCATTTTCTTTAGATTTAGCACTATGGTTCCAATTTTCAAAATTTTCCATGAATTCTTCAAATAAAGATAAAATAGATCTCCATAATTTGAAAATATATAATCACATATACAAAATTTCCATGGCAGATTTACAAGAAAGTACCAAAGTTCCTTTTGAGCAATTTTGATTCCAAGAAAAATGCAACATAATCCCACACTGAATAGCTTAAAGATTTGAAAGATTTAAGACCTATGCTAAAACAGCACAGTATTCTTTATAAAATACTTACAAGTAATGTTTGCACAAGATCTTTTCTTGGTCTTAATTTCAGAAGCGGTTGACTGAGTCTGATTGAGCATAAGCCTCCCCTCCCTTCATAACAGCAGAGACCAGCACATCTGAAATTGTCAATAAAAGCTACTTGAACGTCTCATATGTTTAGTACAGATTGGGCCCTGTAAGAATCATTAAAGGGAATTGACATAGTTAAAAACTGGCCTAGGCCACATAAAAAGATATAATCTATTTGACATAGTTAAAAACTGGCCCAGGCCAGGTAAAAAAATATTATCTACTGTACTCAGCAACTTAGATGCATCTGGTTCCATTGTGTGGCTAAAAAACAATGGATTTGTGGGTGTTTCTCTGGCCTATATAGCAGTTATGAGATATAGCTGTGTCTATTACCTTTAATTAATTCTTATGAACTCTATAAATAGGAAAATACAGTAAAGTAAGTTGCCTCAACTTTAGTTAGCAACTTGCTTTCAAATATTTCCCAATGTCAGGTTTGAATGATATGACATTGAACAGCAGCAAGTATCAAAAATATTTTCTCGTGTCTGAGAATCTCCAAGGTTTACAATATTGCCACAATGTCCAAAAACCCGTAACTTTGAGCCCTCATAGCTCCCTGCAACAGATTACAGAATTGGGCACCATTTGATATTTTGTTCCTTGGGCCTTAAATTCTTGATTTATCATTTCAAAAGGCTTATCCATCCAAACATTTCCTTATCTCAGATTGCTTGATGACGTCATTTTACGCAGTTTCTGCTCTGTCAGATTAAGGTTATATTGTAACTCAACTTAAGGTAAAAGAATTTCCTTGTTCACCAGTACAGAGAATCTTTGTTCAACTTCAGATACCTGATCTAAAACTTGGTGAACTAACAAAAATGTTTGAGATGGTTGCCTAAGGGCTTGTCCAAATTGATTTGTTTTTTCTCAATAAGTTCTTGGTAAATATCTAGGCAGAAGTTGCATGGCCTTAGCAGCTGCTTTTACCAACAAACAAAGAAACTGTCAACAGAAATGTCTGAAGCCTTTGTTAAGTTCTTTGAAGATGCTTGCCATGCACCCGTAACCAAAATACTCAGGAAATAACTGGGACAAAAGAATCTTCTGACAGTGCTGCAGAACTTAATAGTGTCAGATGTACTGTATGGTCACATGTAGAGCGCGCTGGAAGAACCTATCACAACTTTATACAGTTTGCATTTCTATAAGATTATTTTGAATGTATTTCCCAATATAATGAAAAAGAACAAACGTGCCAAACAGTAAAAACTGATGAAAAAACTTACAAGATCCTCTAACATTACTGCATATGCGCAGAACACTAAAACAAGAGTCCAGCAAATCTTATGCTAACGATTCTTGGAGAAGAAGGAAATGGATGGGTGTAACAAAGAACAAGAGGCTGAAATAGACAGGTAATATTGTCTAACAATTTAACAATCATGCTACATTGATTTTGTGCTCTGCTCCTACCAAATCGACCATGAAGATGAAGATTTTTTTTCTATTCATATAATATTATTACAATACAAATCTTACATTCTACTTTACTTGACTAAGGGTATGACACCACAAGGAGCGAAAGATGACTACCCCATGGCCAATACATAAAGACTCACAATATTAGAGAAAGATAGAAAGAATGCAACTAAACAAAGTAAACTAATTACGAATACAAAGGAAACCAACAAAAGGCTAATGTATCGGAGTTTGCAGCAATGGAGCATCTAAAAGCGTTCTGAAGCATGAATGAATTTGAGGGTTGCCTCAAGTAGCTTCTTATTGGTGTCGATGGTTAACCACTCGTCACCATACAAAATGAATTCGAGGTAAAACCTCATTTGAAAGAGACAAAAAACCACGAGGGAGCAATTTTGCATTCACACTATTGAGAAGATCAGATCTAAATTCATCATTCAAATGACAAAGCAGCAGGAAATGTTCCATGTCCTACACCCCATCATTTGTGGGACAAAAATGGTTGACTGTATCTCTAAAGTTATGCCTAAATTTATCAAAATTGAGTTTGCTCAGTCCTACCCGTAACTGAGTGAGAATAGCTAGACCTTTTGGATCATGAATACCATAAACTAATTTAGGAGTGGGTCGGATAAGTTTTGATAATTTTGTTTTAAAAGTACTCAATCTGATACCTTTATATTTTTGACCATAATTGTCATTTTTGGTGACGTCAACTGCTGACATTTTTAGAACAAATATGACCATAGCTTTTCACAGGGTATCTTTAATCAACTTACAAATAACACATTTGCATTCAGCTTGATTAGATCTTTCCATTAATCTGTACTTTTTTGTGTTTTGATGAAGTTTTAAAAATATTTAAGACATCATCAGTCATATGACGTCACAATTGACATTTTCTTGCAATCATGTAAACTTACTGTAAATGTTTTTCGCTGAATTTTACCAAATATTATTTCACAATGAAATGCCTTTTTGACTATCAATTCCTCAACAATTTTGCCAACAGTCGGCAAGTGACAGGTGTCAAAGAGGAATTTCCGTACACAACAACACAGTGTGGCAACAGCAGATTTGGAATCAACATGAAACAGCAGGAAACAGCACACAAACAAATTCAGAAAGGCTTACCAGGGTTTTCATGTTCAGAAATTAAGACGCGCAACCAAAAACTCGCGTGAACTGTGTGGGGCGCACAAAAGAAATATCAAACAGTAGTAAAGGTATGTGTCATACTTCCCAAGATCGAGTGAGTGAGACACGGACAGACACAAATCAATGAACAGAAGCTGCTTGAGAAGTCTGACATTTACGATAGCATAATCACGGAAGAAGATGGCCTTAAAATGAGGCTGGTTAAACTAGAGTGGAATGAGCAAACAAGGTAACTGAGCTGCATCCAACGAATAAAATCAGCATCAGGAGTTACAAGGTATGTTTAAACAAAAATCATTTGTCTACAAAGCTTTCCGGTGTGAGCTCGTGAATGGGACATTGCTCTTTTCAAGGGAAAAATTCTATTACTGGGTGCGCGATCAATCGCTCCCAAATGAACGTTTGGGCGCATGCCTACATGCACAAGTGCTATCGCACACCCCCCACTGAAAGCCCTGGCTTACTGTAATTTGTGTAAGCATGCGTAAGTTACGCATTTTATAACAAAATGTGTAAGAAGATGCGTAAGGTGATGCGTGAGCTAACCACTATGCGTAAGATGATGCGTAAGGTGATGCGTACGATAGCCTCTATGTGCAAGATGATGCGTAAGATAGCTGTTATGCGTAAGATGATGCGTAAGACAATGTGTAAGATAATTTTTATGCGTATGATTATGCGTAAGATGAAAATATCGTCATCCAACGGAGAATATAGCAGACAAGAACAGCGCAAGACATTCAAATGTCATTTATTTATTGTCTGTCGAATTAAAACACTTTTCTCAGAATTGGGCCTGACAGGCTTTGGGGAAACCAAACCAAATGCTAATTTAGGCCCTTTTCCAGTTTCCATAGATGAGCATTCCTTTTCATATTGAGTTTGCTCAGTTGCACATCTTCTTTACACAAGAAACATGTAACAAGTTGAGATGGAATGAGTCCGGTGTTATTTCTAATTCTCGCTGCAGATATGTTTCTTGACATAAGAGTTCCTTAAATTTTCGTCCATCCTACCACTAGTTTAAATTCTAACAAACCAGGTTTCTTACTTATAAAGAACATGTATCTCAATATATTTACCATTCACATAGCTACAATTAATGGTATATTCGTTGCTGAATCTATCCTCTTTCCATGACACTTTGAAGGCTGCCTCTCGCTTTGCAGATTAAATTGGGGCAATTCTGCAAGACGAACACTTGCAATTAATTAAATCCTTTGAATTACATTTATTTATCAATCTATTTGCCAGAGAAAGATCCATTTGAAGTGAATGTTAAAAATCTACACTTATCGTATTATTGTTTATGTCTCTTACTGTTCACTTCTACGTTGTCTTCGGCATTTGTTTTAAGGGCATCGGGTTGAATAGCGATCCTCTACATAGTTGCCTCTAGGAGTTAGCCTATCATATTCAATATCGCTTTGCACCTGAAGATATCAGATTCTCAAAACTTTAGATATAACATGGGCCTAGCATTTGCAAAAATGGGTGGAAGGCCTAATTTGGTGTTCGTTGTGTGTGCTTGACAGGCAATCAGGATTGCATCAAAAAGAGGTAAAAAGAACAGAGCACTGAAGTCAACATATACTGAACATATGGCTTATTAGCATTTGGTGTGGTTTCTCCGAAGCCTGATTGGCCCAATTCTGAAAAGAAGTGTTTTAATTGGGCAATAACTATTTGGCGCTCGTAGATGACATTCCAGTGTGTTGTGCTGGACCAATCTGTTATATTCTCCTTCGGATGAGGATATTTTCATCTTATGCATTGTGTTACGCATCATCTTACACATACGCATCATCTTACACATCGAGGCTTTCTTATGCATCACCTTATGCATCATCTTACGTATAGAGGCTATCTTACGAATCATCTTACGCATCTTCTTATGCAGTTTGTTATAAAATGTGTAACTTATGCATTGATGCGTAACTTACGCATGCTTACGCAAATTACAATAAGCCATTCAGAAAGAAACCACCATAAAGGGGACACGTTATCATCCTGACTTTTCAGCCCCATGCTTGTTAGTTGTTGGTTGAAAAAGGACAGACAGACAGACATGTGACAGACAGTGTCAGTGAAAAAGTTGACAGAGACATGTGTGACAAGGAAAATGAAAACTCACAATGTCATTCTAGGACTCCACTTGACTTCGACTCCTGCCAGTTTTCCGTCAAAGTAAGCATCATTGAACTGGAGAAACAAATCATGAATGTTTGGAACTGGATCGATAAGTTCCCAGGATTCGTCAACAATTGAAAGAGGGAGACTTCCTTTGCCACTGCTGATAGGCCCATTGCTGCTTCTGGCTTCATTGACCATACGATTAGCTTCATCATCTTCAAATTGTAGGCTCAATGCTAGCGCAAGATCTGCATCCATGCTTCGACCAACTTAACGTCATCTAATACTTCAAACATGTTTATCTAATGTCATTTTTGGCGCTCCAAACTTTGAGTTATTGAAGTCATCCGCTATTCAAAATGGCGCGAGAAGAAAATTCCAAATTCTAAGCAAAAAATTCAACTCAATCGGTCAACAACATATGCAAGAACAAGCACTCGCTTCGCTCGCGAATCGACAGGCGACGCCAACAAACTGCTTTATTCTGATTCTATTCTATGATCAGTATCCTGACTGCCTTCTAACAAGAAGCTTAGCATCAGTTCAGTGTCTAAAATGACATAAAAAGGAAATTTTTTTGTGTGTTTTTCTATTTTATGTTATTCTAAGTTAATGGGAATCTAGGCATATATGCAATCGCAGACAAAACTCGTTGTAACAGTGGTTGATTTTGCAAAAGTTTTTTGCACGCTTGTCTGGATCTCTTGGAAAAGGCCAATTCTTGTTACAAACCCCCCTCCCCCCGATTCAATGTTGGGCGGTAGTGGTCACATTTTGTTTCATAATCAAGTCCAAACCCACAAAAAATGCAAACCAACATTGATGAGGGGGCGGGGGGAATGAAAACACATAGTGCTAATTTTGCACGAAAAAAGAGTACTGTATCAAGAGTTTTGTCTGCGATTGTCTGAATGTAGATTTTCAGGGAAATTATGTTTTAAAGCTTCCTACGGCAAAAGTCATATCATTTAGTTCACTCGTCTACGCGAAAAAATATTGTACTAGCATATTACTACTGAAAAGGCATTTTATTGCTTCCACCAGTGGATGTGCTCATTTCCTTTAATGTTCAAAATAGCTATAATATGAGTGCTAGCGGATATAGCTAAAAAAAGCCCTTGTTCCTCAAGCCTGTGAAAGACAGAGCCTTTTTATATCCATTATGCCATCAATTTACCATTAGCGGAGGCTAAAGAAAATCCACCCAAAAGCAAATACAGCCAATGAATGAGCTAAATTTGCGATATAAGGGCGATTTTTTCATCAGAGGTCAGCTTTATTTTGAGTTAAACCTGGTGAGTAAAAACAAGATGGCGGCAAATTCTAGTGAAAGTGAGTTGGATCCTAGAGCCGTTCGATCCACGTATATGGTAACATACAGCCAAGCAGATCTCAACAAGTTTCCCACGAGAGAGTCATTCGCAAAGGCAGTTGTAAGCACTTTTGAATCAGATGGAAAAGGAAATGTGAAACCATTGCACTGGGCCTGCAGCCTCGAAGACCACGCTGACGGTGGAAAGCATTATCACCTCGCTCTCAAACTCAGTGGCAACAAACGTTGGAATAGATCCAAGGCTCGTTTAATGGACGAATACAGCATTTCTGTACATTTCTCAAGCAGGCATGAGAACTATTACTCCGCTTATAGGTATGCGACAAAGTTCGATAAAGCAGCATTCCATTCTCAGGGGCACCCACCATTAGCAGATTCACGATCTCCTAGAACAAAACTGCCATCAAAAGCCCGAATGGCGGCAAGCCAAGAAGCAAGGCGTCAGCGTCGTGAATCTTCGGCAGACTCTGCATCAGCCAGTACGTCTTCAGCCACCGAAAGTTCAAAGACAAAATCAAAACGGAGGAGGTTATCAAATATTGAAATTCAAAAGATGATTGTTGCTAATAACATCCATACCGATAACGAACTATGGGCTCTTGCAAAGAGGCAAAGTGATGAAGGACGGGAGGACTTTACGGAGGCGATTTTGGGCAAGAAAGACGCACAGCGGGAGTCAATGATTGTAAACGCTTGGAAGTTAGAAGAGTCTCTTTCAACTCTTGAGCGGGAAAAATCATCCAGAATGGAGCTCATAAAAGCTGCACTTGATGGAGACTGCGTTCCGAGATGTTCCAAGCAGTGGATTGAGAGTGCAAAGCAAGTAATCAAACAGAATCACATCAATATTCATGTGTTTTCCTCTGCACTTAGAGAGCTTTTGATCAAAGGAAGGGGCAAATGGCGCAACCTCATGATAGTAGGGCCTGCGAACTGCGGGAAAACATTTCTGCTGCTGCCCCTCACTACTATCTTTAAAACATTTTCGAATCCAGCAACGACCACCTTTGCTTGGATAGGGGTGCAGGACAGTGAGATCATATTTCTCAATGATTTTCGCTGGTCCTCTGAAATAATTGCCTGGAAAGATTTGCTTCTGTTGCTAGAGGGGCAGATAGTTCGATTTGCTGCACCGAAGTCACAATTTGCACGAGACATTGTGCTGGAGAAAGACACACCCGTTTTTGCTACGAGCATTGCTCCAATTATGTATACAGGGCGTTGCACCTCCGCCTCAAGCAGGATGGAAGACGACATGATGGACTCGCGCTGGAGGGTCTTTGAGCTTCGGCATCAAATCCCGCAACGTGAACAGAAAGAAATTCCTCCATGTGGGCGATGCTTTGCAGAGCTTGTGATGCTTGGCGCTGATTTAGAGTAGCTTTTAGAAATTTTTCGACTTTGACTGAGTATTGAACCATGATGGGAACTATTTCGTTGACTTCTCGTCCAGTAGATATAATATTTGAGCACTTTTCTCGTTTAAAAATACGATTAACCAATTGGTTAAGTAGCGATTGGGTTAGAAATAAAGAATTTAGCTTGCTTCGGGACGAATAACCACGGTTAACCACGATTAACCAATCTTATTTTAAAAAATATTGTTACAATTTTTTTGATAAAATGTTTGGTTAACCGTGGTTAACCGTGGTTATTCGCTACATCATTCATCGAAAGGCAATGTTTCTGTTTGAAAAAGTGGTTAACCGTTTGGTTAAGCGTATTTTCTGATTTGTCCTTGAATTAGAACTTAAGGAGTTGATCTTTCTCAGTTGATGATGATTCTTGATTGCTGAATCTCGATAATGTCAACTTGTCACAAAGTTATAGAAAAGCAAACATTGAAATAGCACCTCTTATCAGAGAGACTGCCTCACATGGAGCAATTGGCAATGGTATCACAAGTAAGATAAGAGAAATTAATTGCTTTTCGACACATAAATGCTATAATCAAAAAAATTATATTAACTGGATACTCATAAGAAGGAACATTTATATTATGTGGAAATCGCAGTTCATTAAATCATCATTAATATTTTAGTCTGTTGCCTTTTTCCGTGATGATTTTCTTCATTCTGTTTCCCATTGATTCAATTATGTTGTTGATGTGGGACACTGGTAACTCAAAGAGCGTACGCTTTATTCTCGTTTCAAAGTCAGCCATGGTTTCCGTTACGATGTTTTCCTCTATTGCTTGCCTGTCTAGTTGTCTTTTAACCAGATGGAAAATGTTTTCAATACGGTTGATATCTGGACTACGTGGTGGTATTTGCAATAATTGTGCATTCACAGCAACCATGGCATCCTTAGCTAACTTTGAGTTTTGAGATGGGTCACCATCTTGGATCCACATTCGAGTATTTTTCCGCGCAGAGTCAAAAATAGTATCAAATTTTTCATACACGAAATGTGCAAAGTTTTCTCCATTTAAGTGGTCGTAAGTGTCTGCAGAAATCACTCCCTGGTTGTGCGAAATAGCAACGAAAAGCTTGACTTGCTTGCCTCCAGTGCCACATTTTTGTCCCTTCGCTGTACAGCCTTGCAAGAGTCCTTCGTTTGCCCTTCTCCAAACCCTCCCTCTAGGTGCCAGTGCCTGATCTTTAGGATGTCTCTTGTACACAAAACTCACGCCATCGAAATAAAATGCTATGTGCTTCGTCCAGACATCTTCTGGATACTCTTTTATCATTTTCTTTGCAAATTTAACCCTCTTCTGTTGATCCGACTTTGATATTAGTCCCTTTTTTCGCGCTTGCGTGGATTTGTAACCATTCCTGTTCAATAGACGCGTTATGGTTCTCACGCTGACATTATTGATTTTGCAGTCCGCCATCAAGCGCCTTGCCGTCCAGTTAGGAAACTCTTTACGAAGTTTAGGTACCTGTCGAAGAAGCAGTCTTTCATCCTTAGCCGTAAGTTTCTTAGGACGTCCTCCAATTCCCTGCCTAGATTTCGATCCGATGTTCTCCTTTTGTTCTTCTTTCCATATACGATATATTTGTACTCGCGATACCCCCGTTTCTCTGTGAAGCTCAGTAGCAGAAGTATTTCTCTTAAACTTTATATACGCTCGAGTTTCCGACGAAATAGTACCTCGATACACCATTTTCAACTGATCACGAGCAAGAGAGCCTACCAACTGGACAACCTAGGTACTTTGTTGAAATTTTATCGAACAAAGCCTCATTTGACGTCATAATAAATCAATTGGCGCAAAAAACATCATAGGAATGGTTCTTGGGACCATGCCCCTTGCATAATGCAATGTAACAGGCTGATAAGTGCATATTCTCAAAAAATGGTGCTCAGACAATCGCAGACAAAACTCGTTGTAACAGTGGTTGATTTTGCAAAAGTTTTTTGCACGCTTGTCTGGATCTCTTGGAAAAGGCCAATTCTTGTTACAAACCCCCCTCCCCCCGATTCAATGTTGGGTGGTAGTGGTCACATTTTGTTTCATAATCAAGTCCAAACCCACAAAAATGCAAACCAACATTGATGAGGGGGCGGGGGGAATGAAAACACATAGTGCTAATTTTGCACGAAAAAAGAGTACTGTATCAAGAGTTTTGTCTGCGATTGTCTGAATGTAGATTTTCAGGGAAATTATGTTTTAAAGCTTCCTACGGCAAAAGTCATATCATTTAGTTCACTCGTCTACGCGAAAAAATATTGTACTAGCATATTACTACTGAAAAGGCATTTTATTGCTTCCACCAGTGGATGTGCTCATTTCCTTTAATGTTCAAAATAGCTATAATATGAGTGCTAGCGGATATAGCTAAAAAAAGCCCT
This sequence comes from Aurelia sp. 4 Dawson et al 2005, assembly GCA_964019985.1. Taxonomy (NCBI): domain Eukaryota; kingdom Metazoa; phylum Cnidaria; class Scyphozoa; order Semaeostomeae; family Ulmaridae; genus Aurelia; species Aurelia sp. 4 Dawson et al 2005. Next base: position 19,184,217 of record OZ026494.1, read on the forward strand.
TGTTCCTCAAGCCTGTGAAAGACAGAGCCTTTTTATATCCATTATGCCATCAATTTACCATTAGCGGAGGCTAAAGAAAATCCACCCAAAAGCAAATACAGCCAATGAATGAGCTAAATTTGCGATATAAGGGCGATTTTTTCATCAGAGGTCAGCTTTATTTTGAGTTAAACCTGGTGAGTAAAAACAAGATGGCGGCAAATTCTAGTGAAAGTGAGTTGGATCCTAGAGCCGTTCGATCCACGTATATGGTAACATACAGCCAAGCAGATCTCAACAAGTTTCCCACGAGAGAGTCATTCGCAAAGGCAGTTGTAAGCACTTTTGAATCAGATGGAAAAGGAAATGTGAAACCATTGCACTGGGCCTGCAGCCTCGAAGACCACGCTGACGGTGGAAAGCATTATCACCTCGCTCTCAAACTCAGTGGCAACAAACGTTGGAATAGATCCAAGGCTCGTTTAATGGACGAATACAGCATTTCTGTACATTTCTCAAGCAGGCATGAGAACTATTACTCCGCTTATAGGTATGCGACAAAGTTCGATAAAGCAGCATTCCATTCTCAGGGGCACCCACCATTAGCAGATTCACGATCTCCTAGAACAAAACTGCCATCAAAAGCCCGAATGGCGGCAAGCCAAGAAGCAAGGCGTCAGCGTCGTGAATCTTCGGCAGACTCTGCATCAGCCAGTACGTCTTCAGCCACCGAAAGTTCAAAGACAAAATCAAAACGGAGGAGGTTATCAAATATTGAAATTCAAAAGATGATTGTTGCTAATAACATCCATACCGATAACGAACTATGGGCTCTTGCAAAGAGGCAAAGTGATGAAGGACGGGAGGACTTTACGGAGGCGATTTTGGGCAAGAAAGACGCACAGCGGGAGTCAATGATTGTAAACGCTTGGAAGTTAGAAGAGTCTCTTTCAACTCTTGAGCGGGAAAAATCATCCAGAATGGAGCTCATAAAAGCTGCACTTGATGGAGACTGCGTTCCGAGATGTTCCAAGCAGTGGATTGAGAGTGCAAAGCAAGTAATCAAACAGAATCACATCAATATTCATGTGTTTTCCTCTGCACTTAGAGAGCTTTTGATCAAAGGAAGGGGCAAATGGCGCAACCTCATGATAGTAGGGCCTGCGAACTGCGGGAAAACATTTCTGCTGCTGCCCCTCACTACTATCTTTAAAACATTTTCGAATCCAGCAACGACCACCTTTGCTTGGATAGGGGTGCAGGACAGTGAGATCATATTTCTCAATGATTTTCGCTGGTCCTCTGAAATAATTGCCTGGAAAGATTTGCTTCTGTTGCTAGAGGGGCAGATAGTTCGATTTGCTGCACCGAAGTCACAATTTGCACGAGACATTGTGCTGGAGAAAGACACACCCGTTTTTGCTACGAGCATTGCTCCAATTATGTATACAGGGCGTTGCACCTCCGCCTCAAGCAGGATGGAAGACGACATGATGGACTCGCGCTGGAGGGTCTTTGAGCTTCGGCATCAAATCCCGCAACGTGAACAGAAAGAAATTCCTCCATGTGGGCGATGCTTTGCAGAGCTTGTGATGCTTGGCGCTGATTTAGAGTAGCTTTTAGAAATTTTTCGACTTTGACTGAGTATTGAACCATGATGGGAACTATTTCGTTGACTTCTCGTCCAGTAGATATAATATTTGAGCACTTTTCTCGTTTAAAAATACGATTAACCAATTGGTTAAGTAGCGATTGGGTTAGAAATAAAGAATTTAGCTTGCTTCGGGACGAATAACCACGGTTAACCACGATTAACCAATCTTATTTTAAAAAATATTGTTACAATTTTTTTGATAAAATGTTTGGTTAACCGTGGTTAACCGTGGTTATTCGCTACATCATTCATCGAAAGGCAATGTTTCTGTTTGAAAAAGTGGTTAACCGTTTGGTTAAGCGTATTTTCTGATTTGTCCTTGAATTAGAACTTAAGGAGTTGATCTTTCTCAGTTGATGATGATTCTTGATTGCTGAATCTCGATAATGTCAACTTGTCACAAAGTTATAGAAAAGCAAACATTGAAATAGCACCTCTTATCAGAGAGACTGCCTCACATGGAGCAATTGGCAATGGTATCACAAGTAAGATAAGAGAAATTAATTGCTTTTCGACACATAAATGCTATAATCAAAAAAATTATATTAACTGGATACTCATAAGAAGGAACATTTATATTATGTGGAAATCGCAGTTCATTAAATCATCATTAATATTTTAGTCTGTTGCCTTTTTCCGTGATGATTTTCTTCATTCTGTTTCCCATTGATTCAATTATGTTGTTGATGTGGGACACTGGTAACTCAAAGAGCGTACGCTTTATTCTCGTTTCAAAGTCAGCCATGGTTTCCGTTACGATGTTTTCCTCTATTGCTTGCCTGTCTAGTTGTCTTTTAACCAGATGGAAAATGTTTTCAATACGGTTGATATCTGGACTACGTGGTGGTATTTGCAATAATTGTGCATTCACAGCAACCATGGCATCCTTAGCTAACTTTGAGTTTTGAGATGGGTCACCATCTTGGATCCACATTCGAGTATTTTTCCGCGCAGAGTCAAAAATAGTATCAAATTTTTCATACACGAAATGTGCAAAGTTTTCTCCATTTAAGTGGTCGTAAGTGTCTGCAGAAATCACTCCCTGGTTGTGCGAAATAGCAACGAAAAGCTTGACTTGCTTGCCTCCAGTGCCACATTTTTGTCCCTTCGCTGTACAGCCTTGCAAGAGTCCTTCGTTTGCCCTTCTCCAAACCCTCCCTCTAGGTGCCAGTGCCTGATCTTTAGGATGTCTCTTGTACACAAAACTCACGCCATCGAAATAAAATGCTATGTGCTTCGTCCAGACATCTTCTGGATACTCTTTTATCATTTTCTTTGCAAATTTAACCCTCTTCTGTTGATCCGACTTTGATATTAGTCCCTTTTTTCGCGCTTGCGTGGATTTGTAACCATTCCTGTTCAATAGACGCGTTATGGTTCTCACGCTGACATTATTGATTTTGCAGTCCGCCATCAAGCGCCTTGCCGTCCAGTTAGGAAACTCTTTACGAAGTTTAGGTACCTGTCGAAGAAGCAGTCTTTCATCCTTAGCCGTAAGTTTCTTTGGACGTCCTCCAATTCCCTGCCTAGATTTCGATCCGATGTTCTCCTTTTGTTCTTCTTTCCATATACGATATATTTGTACTCGCGATACCCCCGTTTCTCTGTGAAGCTCAGTAGCAGAAGTATTTCTCTTAAACTTTATATACGCTCGAGTTTCCGACGAAATAGTACCTCGATACACCATTTTCAACTGATCACGAGCAAGAGAGCCTACCAACTGGACAACCTAGGTACTTTGTTGAAATTTTATCGAACAAAGCCTCATTTGACGTCATAATAAATCAATTGGCGCAAAAAACATCATAGGAATGGTTCTTGGGACCATGCCCCTTGCATAATGCAATGTAACAGGCTGATAAGTGCATATTCTCAAAAAATGGTGCTCAGACAATCGCAGACAAAACTCGTTGTAACAGTGGTTGATTTTGCAAAAGTTTTTTGCACGCTTGTCTGGATCTCTTGGAAAAGGCCAATTCTTGTTACAAACCCCCCTCCCCCCGATTCAATGTTGGGCGGTAGTGGTCACATTTTGTTTCATAATCAAGTCCAAACCCACAAAAAATGCAAACCAACATTGATGAGGGGGCGGGGGGAATGAAAACACATAGTGCTAATTTTGCACGAAAAAAGAGTACTGTATCAAGAGTTTTGTCTGCGATTGTCTGAATGTAGATTTTCAGGGAAATTATGTTTTAAAGCTTCCTACGGCAAAAGTCATATCATTTAGTTCACTCGTCTACGCGAAAAAATATTGTACTAGCATATTACTACTGAAAAGGCATTTTATTGCTTCCACCAGTGGATGTGCTCATTTCCTTTAATGTTCAAAATAGCTATAATATGAGTGCTAGCGGATATAGCTAAAAAAAGCCCTTGTTCCTCAAGCCTGTGAAAGACAGAGCCTTTTTATATCCATTATGCCATCAATTTACCATTAGCGGAGGCTAAAGAAAATCCACCCAAAAGCAAATACAGCCAATGAATGAGCTAAATTTGCGATATAAGGGCGATTTTTTCATCAGAGGTCAGCTTTATTTTGAGTTAAACCTGGTGAGTAAAAACAAGATGGCGGCAAATTCTAGTGAAAGTGAGTTGGATCCTAGAGCCGTTCGATCCACGTATATGGTAACATACAGCCAAGCAGATCTCAACAAGTTTCCCACGAGAGAGTCATTCGCAAAGGCAGTTGTAAGCACTTTTGAATCAGATGGAAAAGGAAATGTGAAACCATTGCACTGGGCCTGCAGCCTCGAAGACCACGCTGACGGTGGAAAGCATTATCACCTCGCTCTCAAACTCAGTGGCAACAAACGTTGGAATAGATCCAAGGCTCGTTTAATGGACGAATACAGCATTTCTGTACATTTCTCAAGCAGGCATGAGAACTATTACTCCGCTTATAGGTATGCGACAAAGTTCGATAAAGCAGCATTCCATTCTCAGGGGCACCCACCATTAGCAGATTCACGATCTCCTAGAACAAAACTGCCATCAAAAGCCCGAATGGCGGCAAGCCAAGAAGCAAGGCGTCAGCGTCGTGAATCTTCGGCAGACTCTGCATCAGCCAGTACGTCTTCAGCCACCGAAAGTTCAAAGACAAAATCAAAACGGAGGAGGTTATCAAATATTGAAATTCAAAAGATGATTGTTGCTAATAACATCCATACCGATAACGAACTATGGGCTCTTGCAAAGAGGCAAAGTGATGAAGGACGGGAGGACTTTACGGAGGCGATTTTGGGCAAGAAAGACGCACAGCGGGAGTCAATGATTGTAAACGCTTGGAAGTTAGAAGAGTCTCTTTCAACTCTTGAGCGGGAAAAATCATCCAGAATGGAGCTCATAAAAGCTGCACTTGATGGAGACTGCGTTCCGAGATGTTCCAAGCAGTGGATTGAGAGTGCAAAGCAAGTAATCAAACAGAATCACATCAATATTCATGTGTTTTCCTCTGCACTTAGAGAGCTTTTGATCAAAGGAAGGGGCAAATGGCGCAACCTCATGATAGTAGGGCCTGCGAACTGCGGGAAAACATTTCTGCTGCTGCCCCTCACTACTATCTTTAAAACATTTTCGAATCCAGCAACGACCACCTTTGCTTGGATAGGGGTGCAGGACAGTGAGATCATATTTCTCAATGATTTTCGCTGGTCCTCTGAAATAATTGCCTGGAAAGATTTGCTTCTGTTGCTAGAGGGGCAGATAGTTCGATTTGCTGCACCGAAGTCACAATTTGCACGAGACATTGTGCTGGAGAAAGACACACCCGTTTTTGCTACGAGCATTGCTCCAATTATGTATACAGGGCGTTGCACCTCCGCCTCAAGCAGGATGGAAGACGACATGATGGACTCGCGCTGGAGGGTCTTTGAGCTTCGGCATCAAATCCCGCAACGTGAACAGAAAGAAATTCCTCCATGTGGGCGATGCTTTGCAGAGCTTGTGATGCTTGGCGCTGATTTAGAGTAGCTTTTAGAAATTTTTCGACTTTGACTGAGTATTGAACCATGATGGGAACTATTTCGTTGACTTCTCGTCCAGTAGATATAATATTTGAGCACTTTTCTCGTTTAAAAATACGATTAACCAATTGGTTAAGTAGCGATTGGGTTAGAAATAAAGAATTTAGCTTGCTTCGGGACGAATAACCACGGTTAACCACGATTAACCAATCTTATTTTAAAAAATATTGTTACAATTTTTTTGATAAAATGTTTGGTTAACCGTGGTTAACCGTGGTTATTCGCTACATCATTCATCGAAAGGCAATGTTTCTGTTTGAAAAAGTGGTTAACCGTTTGGTTAAGCGTATTTTCTGATTTGTCCTTGAATTAGAACTTAAGGAGTTGATCTTTCTCAGTTGATGATGATTCTTGATTGCTGAATCTCGATAATGTCAACTTGTCACAAAGTTATAGAAAAGCAAACATTGAAATAGCACCTCTTATCAGAGAGACTGCCTCACATGGAGCAATTGGCAATGGTATCACAAGTAAGATAAGAGAAATTAATTGCTTTTCGACACATAAATGCTATAATCAAAAAAATTATATTAACTGGATACTCATAAGAAGGAACATTTATATTATGTGGAAATCGCAGTTCATTAAATCATCATTAATATTTTAGTCTGTTGCCTTTTTCCGTGATGATTTTCTTCATTCTGTTTCCCATTGATTCAATTATGTTGTTGATGTGGGACACTGGTAACTCAAAGAGCGTACGCTTTATTCTCGTTTCAAAGTCAGCCATGGTTTCCGTTACGATGTTTTCCTCTATTGCTTGCCTGTCTAGTTGTCTTTTAACCAGATGGAAAATGTTTTCAATACGGTTGATATCTGGACTACGTGGTGGTATTTGCAATAATTGTGCATTCACAGCAACCATGGCATCCTTAGCTAACTTTGAGTTTTGAGATGGGTCACCATCTTGGATCCACATTCGAGTATTTTTCCGCGCAGAGTCAAAAATAGTATCAAATTTTTCATACACGAAATGTGCAAAGTTTTCTCCATTTAAGTGGTCGTAAGTGTCTGCAGAAATCACTCCCTGGTTGTGCGAAATAGCAACGAAAAGCTTGACTTGCTTGCCTCCAGTGCCACATTTTTGTCCCTTCGCTGTACAGCCTTGCAAGAGTCCTTCGTTTGCCCTTCTCCAAACCCTCCCTCTAGGTGCCAGTGCCTGATCTTTAGGATGTCTCTTGTACACAAAACTCACGCCATCGAAATAAAATGCTATGTGCTTCGTCCAGACATCTTCTGGATACTCTTTTATCATTTTCTTTGCAAATTTAACCCTCTTCTGTTGATCCGACTTTGATATTAGTCCCTTTTTTCGCGCTTGCGTGGATTTGTAACCATTCCTGTTCAATAGACGCGTTATGGTTCTCACGCTGACATTATTGATTTTGCAGTCCGCCATCAAGCGCCTTGCCGTCCAGTTAGGAAACTCTTTACGAAGTTTAGGTACCTGTCGAAGAAGCAGTCTTTCATCCTTAGCCGTAAGTTTCTTAGGACGTCCTCCAATTCCCTGCCTAGATTTCGATCCGATGTTCTCCTTTTGTTCTTCTTTCCATATACGATATATTTGTACTCGCGATACCCCCGTTTCTCTGTGAAGCTCAGTAGCAGAAGTATTTCTCTTAAACTTTATATACGCTCGAGTTTCCGACGAAATAGTACCTCGATACACCATTTTCAACTGATCACGAGCAAGAGAGCCTACCAACTGGACAACCTAGGTACTTTGTTGAAATTTTATCGAACAAAGCCTCATTTGACGTCATAATAAATCAATTGGCGCAAAAAACATCATAGGAATGGTTCTTGGGACCATGCCCCTTGCATAATGCAATGTAACAGGCTGATAAGTGCATATTCTCAAAAAATGGTGCTCAGACAATCGCAGACAAAACTCGTTGTAACAGTGGTTGATTTTGCAAAAGTTTTTTGCACGCTTGTCTGGATCTCTTGGAAAAGGCCAATTCTTGTTACAAACCCCCCTCCCCCCGATTCAATGTTGGGTGGTAGTGGTCACATTTTGTTTCATAATCAAGTCCAAACCCACAAAAATGCAAACCAACATTGATGAGGGGGCGGGGGGAATGAAAACACATAGTGCTAATTTTGCACGAAAAAAGAGTACTGTATCAAGAGTTTTGTCTGCGATTGTCTGAATGTAGATTTTCAGGGAAATTATGTTTTAAAGCTTCCTACGGCAAAAGTCATATCATTTAGTTCACTCGTCTACGCGAAAAAATATTGTACTAGCATATTACTACTGAAAAGGCATTTTATTGCTTCCACCAGTGGATGTGCTCATTTCCTTTAATGTTCAAAATAGCTATAATATGAGTGCTAGCGGATATAGCTAAAAAAAGCCCTTGTTCCTCAAGCCTGTGAAAGACAGAGCCTTTTTATATCCATTATGCCATCAATTTACCATTAGCGGAGGCTAAAGAAAATCCACCCAAAAGCAAATACAGCCAATGAATGAGCTAAATTTGCGATATAAGGGCGATTTTTTCATCAGAGGTCAGCTTTATTTTGAGTTAAACCTGGTGAGTAAAAACAAGATGGCGGCAAATTCTAGTGAAAGTGAGTTGGATCCTAGAGCCGTTCGATCCACGTATATGGTAACATACAGCCAAGCAGATCTCAACAAGTTTCCCACGAGAGAGTCATTCGCAAAGGCAGTTGTAAGCACTTTTGAATCAGATGGAAAAGGAAATGTGAAACCATTGCACTGGGCCTGCAGCCTCGAAGACCACGCTGACGGTGGAAAGCATTATCACCTCGCTCTCAAACTCAGTGGCAACAAACGTTGGAATAGATCCAAGGCTCGTTTAATGGACGAATACAGCATTTCTGTACATTTCTCAAGCAGGCATGAGAACTATTACTCCGCTTATAGGTATGCGACAAAGTTCGATAAAGCAGCATTCCATTCTCAGGGGCACCCACCATTAGCAGATTCACGATCTCCTAGAACAAAACTGCCATCAAAAGCCCGAATGGCGGCAAGCCAAGAAGCAAGGCGTCAGCGTCGTGAATCTTCGGCAGACTCTGCATCAGCCAGTACGTCTTCAGCCACCGAAAGTTCAAAGACAAAATCAAAACGGAGGAGGTTATCAAATATTGAAATTCAAAAGATGATTGTTGCTAATAACATCCATACCGATAACGAACTATGGGCTCTTGCAAAGAGGCAAAGTGATGAAGGACGGGAGGACTTTACGGAGGCGATTTTGGGCAAGAAAGACGCACAGCGGGAGTCAATGATTGTAAACGCTTGGAAGTTAGAAGAGTCTCTTTCAACTCTTGAGCGGGAAAAATCATCCAGAATGGAGCTCATAAAAGCTGCACTTGATGGAGACTGCGTTCCGAGATGTTCCAAGCAGTGGATTGAGAGTGCAAAGCAAGTAATCAAACAGAATCACATCAATATTCATGTGTTTTCCTCTGCACTTAGAGAGCTTTTGATCAAAGGAAGGGGCAAATGGCGCAACCTCATGATAGTAGGGCCTGCGAACTGCGGGAAAACATTTCTGCTGCTGCCCCTCACTACTATCTTTAAAACATTTTCGAATCCAGCAACGACCACCTTTGCTTGGATAGGGGTGCAGGACAGTGAGATCATATTTCTCAATGATTTTCGCTGGTCCTCTGAAATAATTGCCTGGAAAGATTTGCTTCTGTTGCTAGAGGGGCAGATAGTTCGATTTGCTGCACCGAAGTCACAATTTGCACGAGACATTGTGCTGGAGAAAGACACACCCGTTTTTGCTACGAGCATTGCTCCAATTATGTATACAGGGCGTTGCACCTCCGCCTCAAGCAGGATGGAAGACGACATGATGGACTCGCGCTGGAGGGTCTTTGAGCTTCGGCATCAAATCCCGCAACGTGAACAGAAAGAAATTCCTCCATGTGGGCGATGCTTTGCAGAGCTTGTGATGCTTGGCGCTGATTTAGAGTAGCTTTTAGAAATTTTTCGACTTTGACTGAGTATTGAACCATGATGGGAACTATTTCGTTGACTTCTCGTCCAGTAGATATAATATTTGAGCACTTTTCTCGTTTAAAAATACGATTAACCAATTGGTTAAGTAGCGATTGGGTTAGAAATAAAGAATTTAGCTTGCTTCGGGACGAATAACCACGGTTAACCACGATTAACCAATCTTATTTTAAAAAATATTGTTACAATTTTTTTGATAAAATGTTTGGTTAACCGTGGTTAACCGTGGTTATTCGCTACATCATTCATCGAAAGGCAATGTTTCTGTTTGAAAAAGTGGTTAACCGTTTGGTTAAGCGTATTTTCTGATTTGTCCTTGAATTAGAACTTAAGGAGTTGATCTTTCTCAGTTGATGATGATTCTTGATTGCTGAATCTCGATAATGTCAACTTGTCACAAAGTTATAGAAAAGCAAACATTGAAATAGCACCTCTTATCAGAGAGACTGCCTCACATGGAGCAATTGGCAATGGTATCACAAGTAAGATAAGAGAAATTAATTGCTTTTCGACACATAAATGCTATAATCAAAAAAATTATATTAACTGGATACTCATAAGAAGGAACATTTATATTATGTGGAAATCGCAGTTCATTAAATCATCATTAATATTTTAGTCTGTTGCCTTTTTCCGTGATGATTTTCTTCATTCTGTTTCCCATTGATTCAATTATGTTGTTGATGTGGGACACTGGTAACTCAAAGAGCGTACGCTTTATTCTCGTTTCAAAGTCAGCCATGGTTTCCGTTACGATGTTTTCCTCTATTGCTTGCCTGTCTAGTTGTCTTTTAACCAGATGGAAAATGTTTTCAATACGGTTGATATCTGGACTACGTGGTGGTATTTGCAATAATTGTGCATTCACAGCAACCATGGCATCCTTAGCTAACTTTGAGTTTTGAGATGGGTCACCATCTTGGATCCACATTCGAGTATTTTTCCGCGCAGAGTCAAAAATAGTATCAAATTTTTCATACACGAAATGTGCAAAGTTTTCTCCATTTAAGTGGTCGTAAGTGTCTGCAGAAATCACTCCCTGGTTGTGCGAAATAGCAACGAAAAGCTTGACTTGCTTGCCTCCAGTGCCACATTTTTGTCCCTTCGCTGTACAGCCTTGCAAGAGTCCTTCGTTTGCCCTTCTCCAAACCCTCCCTCTAGGTGCCAGTGCCTGATCTTTAGGATGTCTCTTGTACACAAAACTCACGCCATCGAAATAAAATGCTATGTGCTTCGTCCAGACATCTTCTGGATACTCTTTTATCATTTTCTTTGCAAATTTAACCCTCTTCTGTTGATCCGACTTTGATATTAGTCCCTTTTTTCGCGCTTGCGTGGATTTGTAACCATTCCTGTTCAATAGACGCGTTATGGTTCTCACGCTGACATTATTGATTTTGCAGTCCGCCATCAAGCGCCTTGCCGTCCAGTTAGGAAACTCTTTACGAAGTTTAGGTACCTGTCGAAGAAGCAGTCTTTCATCCTTAGCCGTAAGTTTCTTTGGACGTCCTCCAATTCCCTGCCTAGATTTCGATCCGATGTTCTCCTTTTGTTCTTCTTTCCATATACGATATATTTGTACTCGCGATACCCCCGTTTCTCTGTGAAGCTCAGTAGCAGAAGTATTTCTCTTAAACTTTATATACGCTCGAGTTTCCGACGAAATAGTACCTCGATACACCATTTTCAACTGATCACGAGCAAGAGAGCCTACCAACTGGACAACCTAGGTACTTTGTTGAAATTTTATCGAACAAAGCCTCATTTGACGTCATAATAAATCAATTGGCGCAAAAAACATCATAGGAATGGTTCTTGGGACCATGCCCCTTGCATAATGCAATGTAACAGGCTGATAAGTGCATATTCTCAAAAAATGGTGCTCAGACAATCGCAGACAAAACTCGTTGTAACAGTGGTTGATTTTGCAAAAGTTTTTTGCACGCTTGTCTGGATCTCTTGGAAAAGGCCAATTCTTGTTACAAACCCCCCTCCCCCCGATTCAATGTTGGGTGGTAGTGGTCACATTTTGTTTCATAATCAAGTCCAAACCCACAAAAATGCAAACCAACATTGATGAGGGGGCGGGGGGAATGAAAACACATAGTGCTAATTTTGCACGAAAAAAGAGTACTGTATCAAGAGTTTTGTCTGCGATTGTCTGAATGTAGATTTTCAGGGAAATTATGTTTTAAAGCTTCCTACGGCAAAAGTCATATCATTTAGTTCACTCGTCTACGCGAAAAAATATTGTACTAGCATATTACTACTGAAAAGGCATTTTATTGCTTCCACCAGTGGATGTGCTCATTTCCTTTAATGTTCAAAATAGCTATAATATGAGTGCTAGCGGATATAGCTAAAAAAAGCCCTTGTTCCTCAAGCCTGTGAAAGACAGAGCCTTTTTATATCCATTATGCCATCAATTTACCATTAGCGGAGGCTAAAGAAAATCCACCCAAAAGCAAATACAGCCAATGAATGAGCTAAATTTGCGATATAAGGGCGATTTTTTCATCAGAGGTCAGCTTTATTTTGAGTTAAACCTGGTGAGTAAAAACAAGATGGCGGCAAATTCTAGTGAAAGTGAGTTGGATCCTAGAGCCGTTCGATCCACGTATATGGTAACATACAGCCAAGCAGATCTCAACAAGTTTCCCACGAGAGAGTCATTCGCAAAGGCAGTTGTAAGCACTTTTGAATCAGATGGAAAAGGAAATGTGAAACCATTGCACTGGGCCTGCAGCCTCGAAGACCACGCTGACGGTGGAAAGCATTATCACCTCGCTCTCAAACTCAGTGGCAACAAACGTTGGAATAGATCCAAGGCTCGTTTAATGGACGAATACAGCATTTCTGTACATTTCTCAAGCAGGCATGAGAACTATTACTCCGCTTATAGGTATGCGACAAAGTTCGATAAAGCAGCATTCCATTCTCAGGGGCACCCACCATTAGCAGATTCACGATCTCCTAGAACAAAACTGCCATCAAAAGCCCGAATGGCGGCAAGCCAAGAAGCAAGGCGTCAGCGTCGTGAATCTTCGGCAGACTCTGCATCAGCCAGTACGTCTTCAGCCACCGAAAGTTCAAAGACAAAATCAAAACGGAGGAGGTTATCAAATATTGAAATTCAAAAGATGATTGTTGCTAATAACATCCATACCGATAACGAACTATGGGCTCTTGCAAAGAGGCAAAGTGATGAAGGACGGGAGGACTTTACGGAGGCGATTTTGGGCAAGAAAGACGCACAGCGGGAGTCAATGATTGTAAACGCTTGGAAGTTAGAAGAGTCTCTTTCAACTCTTGAGCGGGAAAAATCATCCAGAATGGAGCTCATAAAAGCTGCACTTGATGGAGACTGCGTTCCGAGATGTTCCAAGCAGTGGATTGAGAGTGCAAAGCAAGTAATCAAACAGAATCACATCAATATTCATGTGTTTTCCTCTGCACTTAGAGAGCTTTTGATCAAAGGAAGGGGCAAATGGCGCAACCTCATGATAGTAGGGCCTGCGAACTGCGGGAAAACATTTCTGCTGCTGCCCCTCACTACTATCTTTAAAACATTTTCGAATCCAGCAACGACCACCTTTGCTTGGATAGGGGTGCAGGACAGTGAGATCATATTTCTCAATGATTTTCGCTGGTCCTCTGAAATAATTGCCTGGAAAGATTTGCTTCTGTTGCTAGAGGGGCAGATAGTTCGATTTGCTGCACCGAAGTCACAATTTGCACGAGACATTGTGCTGGAGAAAGACACACCCGTTTTTGCTACGAGCATTGCTCCAATTATGTATACAGGGCGTTGCACCTCCGCCTCAAGCAGGATGGAAGACGACATGATGGACTCGCGCTGGAGGGTCTTTGAGCTTCGGCATCAAATCCCGCAACGTGAACAGAAAGAAATTCCTCCATGTGGGCGATGCTTTGCAGAGCTTGTGATGCTTGGCGCTGATTTAGAGTAGCTTTTAGAAATTTTTCGACTTTGACTGAGTATTGAACCATGATGGGAACTATTTCGTTGACTTCTCGTCCAGTAGATATAATATTTGAGCACTTTTCTCGTTTAAAAATACGATTAACCAATTGGTTAAGTAGCGATTGGGTTAGAAATAAAGAATTTAGCTTGCTTCGGGACGAATAACCACGGTTAACCACGATTAACCAATCTTATTTTAAAAAATATTGTTACAATTTTTTTGATAAAATGTTTGGTTAACCGTGGTTAACCGTGGTTATTCGCTACATCATTCATCGAAAGGCAATGTTTCTGTTTGAAAAAGTGGTTAACCGTTTGGTTAAGCGTATTTTCTGATTTGTCCTTGAATTAGAACTTAAGGAGTTGATCTTTCTCAGTTGATGATGATTCTTGATTGCTGAATCTCGATAATGTCAACTTGTCACAAAGTTATAGAAAAGCAAACATTGAAATAGCACCTCTTATCAGAGAGACTGCCTCACATGGAGCAATTGGCAATGGTATCACAAGTAAGATAAGAGAAATTAATTGCTTTTCGACACATAAATGCTATAATCAAAAAAATTATATTAACTGGATACTCATAAGAAGGAACATTTATATTATGTGGAAATCGCAGTTCATTAAATCATCATTAATATTTTAGTCTGTTGCCTTTTTCCGTGATGATTTTCTTCATTCTGTTTCCCATTGATTCAATTATGTTGTTGATGTGGGACACTGGTAACTCAAAGAGCGTACGCTTTATTCTCGTTTCAAAGTCAGCCATGGTTTCCGTTACGATGTTTTCCTCTATTGCTTGCCTGTCTAGTTGTCTTTTAACCAGATGGAAAATGTTTTCAATACGGTTGATATCTGGACTACGTGGTGGTATTTGCAATAATTGTGCATTCACAGCAACCATGGCATCCTTAGCTAACTTTGAGTTTTGAGATGGGTCACCATCTTGGATCCACATTCGAGTATTTTTCCGCGCAGAGTCAAAAATAGTATCAAATTTTTCATACACGAAATGTGCAAAGTTTTCTCCATTTAAGTGGTCGTAAGTGTCTGCAGAAATCACTCCCTGGTTGTGCGAAATAGCAACGAAAAGCTTGACTTGCTTGCCTCCAGTGCCACATTTTTGTCCCTTCGCTGTACAGCCTTGCAAGAGTCCTTCGTTTGCCCTTCTCCAAACCCTCCCTCTAGGTGCCAGTGCCTGATCTTTAGGATGTCTCTTGTACACAAAACTCACGCCATCGAAATAAAATGCTATGTGCTTCGTCCAGACATCTTCTGGATACTCTTTTATCATTTTCTTTGCAAATTTAACCCTCTTCTGTTGATCCGACTTTGATATTAGTCCCTTTTTTCGCGCTTGCGTGGATTTGTAACCATTCCTGTTCAATAGACGCGTTATGGTTCTCACGCTGACATTATTGATTTTGCAGTCCGCCATCAAGCGCCTTGCCGTCCAGTTAGGAAACTCTTTACGAAGTTTAGGTACCTGTCGAAGAAGCAGTCTTTCATCCTTAGCCGTAAGTTTCTTAGGACGTCCTCCAATTCCCTGCCTAGATTTCGATCCGATGTTCTCCTTTTGTTCTTCTTTCCATATACGATATATTTGTACTCGCGATACCCCCGTTTCTCTGTGAAGCTCAGTAGCAGAAGTATTTCTCTTAAACTTTATATACGCTCGAGTTTCCGACGAAATAGTACCTCGATACACCATTTTCAACTGATCACGAGCAAGAGAGCCTACCAACTGGACAACCTAGGTACTTTGTTGAAATTTTATCGAACAAAGCCTCATTTGACGTCATAATAAATCAATTGGCGCAAAAAACATCATAGGAATGGTTCTTGGGACCATGCCCCTTGCATAATGCAATGTAACAGGCTGATAAGTGCATATTCTCAAAAAATGGTGCTCAGACAATCGCAGACAAAACTCGTTGTAACAGTGGTTGATTTTGCAAAAGTTTTTTGCACGCTTGTCTGGATCTCTTGGAAAAGGCCAATTCTTGTTACAAACCCCCCTCCCCCCGATTCAATGTTGGGCGGTAGTGGTCACATTTTGTTTCATAATCAAGTCCAAACCCACAAAAAATGCAAACCAACATTGATGAGGGGGCGGGGGGAATGAAAACACATAGTGCTAATTTTGCACGAAAAAAGAGTACTGTATCAAGAGTTTTGTCTGCGATTGTCTGAATGTAGATTTTCAGGGAAATTATGTTTTAAAGCTTCCTACGGCAAAAGTCATATCATTTAGTTCACTCGTCTACGCGAAAAAATATTGTACTAGCATATTACTACTGAAAAGGCATTTTATTGCTTCCACCAGTGGATGTGCTCATTTCCTTTAATGTTCAAAATAGCTATAATATGAGTGCTAGCGGATATAGCTAAAAAAAGCCCTTGTTCCTCAAGCCTGTGAAAGACAGAGCCTTTTTATATCCATTATGCCATCAATTTACCATTAGCGGAGGCTAAAGAAAATCCACCCAAAAGCAAATACAGCCAATGAATGAGCTAAATTTGCGATATAAGGGCGATTTTTTCATCAGAGGTCAGCTTTATTTTGAGTTAAACCTGGTGAGTAAAAACAAGATGGCGGCAAATTCTAGTGAAAGTGAGTTGGATCCTAGAGCCGTTCGATCCACGTATATGGTAACATACAGCCAAGCAGATCTCAACAAGTTTCCCACGAGAGAGTCATTCGCAAAGGCAGTTGTAAGCACTTTTGAATCAGATGGAAAAGGAAATGTGAAACCATTGCACTGGGCCTGCAGCCTCGAAGACCACGCTGACGGTGGAAAGCATTATCACCTCGCTCTCAAACTCAGTGGCAACAAACGTTGGAATAGATCCAAGGCTCGTTTAATGGACGAATACAGCATTTCTGTACATTTCTCAAGCAGGCATGAGAACTATTACTCCGCTTATAGGTATGCGACAAAGTTCGATAAAGCAGCATTCCATTCTCAGGGGCACCCACCATTAGCAGATTCACGATCTCCTAGAACAAAACTGCCATCAAAAGCCCGAATGGCGGCAAGCCAAGAAGCAAGGCGTCAGCGTCGTGAATCTTCGGCAGACTCTGCATCAGCCAGTACGTCTTCAGCCACCGAAAGTTCAAAGACAAAATCAAAACGGAGGAGGTTATCAAATATTGAAATTCAAAAGATGATTGTTGCTAATAACATCCATACCGATAACGAACTATGGGCTCTTGCAAAGAGGCAAAGTGATGAAGGACGGGAGGACTTTACGGAGGCGATTTTGGGCAAGAAAGACGCACAGCGGGAGTCAATGATTGTAAACGCTTGGAAGTTAGAAGAGTCTCTTTCAACTCTTGAGCGGGAAAAATCATCCAGAATGGAGCTCATAAAAGCTGCACTTGATGGAGACTGCGTTCCGAGATGTTCCAAGCAGTGGATTGAGAGTGCAAAGCAAGTAATCAAACAGAATCACATCAATATTCATGTGTTTTCCTCTGCACTTAGAGAGCTTTTGATCAAAGGAAGGGGCAAATGGCGCAACCTCATGATAGTAGGGCCTGCGAACTGCGGGAAAACATTTCTGCTGCTGCCCCTCACTACTATCTTTAAAACATTTTCGAATCCAGCAACGACCACCTTTGCTTGGATAGGGGTGCAGGACAGTGAGATCATATTTCTCAATGATTTTCGCTGGTCCTCTGAAATAATTGCCTGGAAAGATTTGCTTCTGTTGCTAGAGGGGCAGATAGTTCGATTTGCTGCACCGAAGTCACAATTTGCACGAGACATTGTGCTGGAGAAAGACACACCCGTTTTTGCTACGAGCATTGCTCCAATTATGTATACAGGGCGTTGCACCTCCGCCTCAAGCAGGATGGAAGACGACATGATGGACTCGCGCTGGAGGGTCTTTGAGCTTCGGCATCAAATCCCGCAACGTGAACAGAAAGAAATTCCTCCATGTGGGCGATGCTTTGCAGAGCTTGTGATGCTTGGCGCTGATTTAGAGTAGCTTTTAGAAATTTTTCGACTTTGACTGAGTATTGAACCATGATGGGAACTATTTCGTTGACTTCTCGTCCAGTAGATATAATATTTGAGCACTTTTCTCGTTTAAAAATACGATTAACCAATTGGTTAAGTAGCGATTGGGTTAGAAATAAAGAATTTAGCTTGCTTCGGGACGAATAACCACGGTTAACCACGATTAACCAATCTTATTTTAAAAAATATTGTTACAATTTTTTTGATAAAATGTTTGGTTAACCGTGGTTAACCGTGGTTATTCGCTACATCATTCATCGAAAGGCAATGTTTCTGTTTGAAAAAGTGGTTAACCGTTTGGTTAAGCGTATTTTCTGATTTGTCCTTGAATTAGAACTTAAGGAGTTGATCTTTCTCAGTTGATGATGATTCTTGATTGCTGAATCTCGATAATGTCAACTTGTCACAAAGTTATAGAAAAGCAAACATTGAAATAGCACCTCTTATCAGAGAGACTGCCTCACATGGAGCAATTGGCAATGGTATCACAAGTAAGATAAGAGAAATTAATTGCTTTTCGACACATAAATGCTATAATCAAAAAAATTATATTAACTGGATACTCATAAGAAGGAACATTTATATTATGTGGAAATCGCAGTTCATTAAATCATCATTAATATTTTAGTCTGTTGCCTTTTTCCGTGATGATTTTCTTCATTCTGTTTCCCATTGATTCAATTATGTTGTTGATGTGGGACACTGGTAACTCAAAGAGCGTACGCTTTATTCTCGTTTCAAAGTCAGCCATGGTTTCCGTTACGATGTTTTCCTCTATTGCTTGCCTGTCTAGTTGTCTTTTAACCAGATGGAAAATGTTTTCAATACGGTTGATATCTGGACTACGTGGTGGTATTTGCAATAATTGTGCATTCACAGCAACCATGGCATCCTTAGCTAACTTTGAGTTTTGAGATGGGTCACCATCTTGGATCCACATTCGAGTATTTTTCCGCGCAGAGTCAAAAATAGTATCAAATTTTTCATACACGAAATGTGCAAAGTTTTCTCCATTTAAGTGGTCGTAAGTGTCTGCAGAAATCACTCCCTGGTTGTGCGAAATAGCAACGAAAAGCTTGACTTGCTTGCCTCCAGTGCCACATTTTTGTCCCTTCGCTGTACAGCCTTGCAAGAGTCCTTCGTTTGCCCTTCTCCAAACCCTCCCTCTAGGTGCCAGTGCCTGATCTTTAGGATGTCTCTTGTACACAAAACTCACGCCATCGAAATAAAATGCTATGTGCTTCGTCCAGACATCTTCTGGATACTCTTTTATCATTTTCTTTGCAAATTTAACCCTCTTCTGTTGATCCGACTTTGATATTAGTCCCTTTTTTCGCGCTTGCGTGGATTTGTAACCATTCCTGTTCAATAGACGCGTTATGGTTCTCACGCTGACATTATTGATTTTGCAGTCCGCC